>JASPKZ010003458.1:0-600000 GCA_030220185.1 Diploptera punctata
TAACAATAACAACACTAACAACAATACATAACAATAAAACAATAACAACAATACACTAACAATAACAACAATAACACAATAACAATACAACAATCAATAACAACAACAAAAAACAATAACAACAATAACACAATAACAATAACAACAATAACAATAACAACATAACACAATAATAATAACACCAATAACAATAACCAACAACATAACAATAACAACAATAATACTAACACAAGAATGAATAACAACCTAACTCAACAATAATAATACAACATAACAATACAATATAATAATACAACAATACAATACCAAAATAATAATACAACATAACAATAACAACAAGAATAATAACAACAATACAATAACAAGAATACTACAACAAAATATAAAAGAATAAGAATAACAACAATATATAACATAATAATAACAACAACAAAATAATACAATAATAAAATACAACAATAAGAATAAACAATAATAATATAACAATAATAATAATAACAATAATAATAATAACAATAATAATAATAACAATAATAATAATAACAATAATAATAATAACAATAATAATAATAACAATAATAATAATAACAATAATAATAATAACATTTTCTTTATTCTGGCAGAATTAAGGCCATAAAGCCTTCTCTTCCACTCATCCAGCACAAATACAAATTAATATTTGACAAATACAGATGTATACTAAACTAATTATAAACAGTTAAAGATACATTAAATGTAGCAATGTAAATTTTATGTACAAACAACATTTTATACGATAATAACAATAATGATACTTACGATAAAAATAATATAATCCATCCATAGTAATTCTGCCCGAAGGCAGGTCTTTCACTTCACTCATAGCATTTTAATGCTAATGCTTGCAGCTTTACTAGGGAATTGTGTAGGTGTGGTAGCTTCCCGTTTCTTTCCACACCGGTGAAGGATGATGATGATAATGATAATGGTAAAGATGATAATGATAAGGATGATGGCCATATGATTTCGGGGACCGTTTGGGCCTTAAAGTTTTCCTCACATTTGTCTTACAGGTGAGGAAAAAACCCCAATAATATAATCAGATGATAATGATGATAATATATATATCAAATATGATAAATTATACGAGAAACACCCATAATATATTTATCATACCATGGGTAATAACTGAAGTCGAGGTTAGAGCAGATATAAATTTAGATTCTTTCAAAGAATTCAACTGTCGAGGATTATAGACGCAATTAGTATTCCTTTCCCTGTTTTATCTAAAAGCTCCTGAACACATAATACACTCACAGTTAACAGACTACCTCACCACACACGATCTTACTTGATGAACCAATCAGTTGGGTTTTCGAAAAGGACATTCACCACAAGTACTGCACACTTGACATTTAGAGGACATAAGAGACTCAATGGACAAAAGCAAACTCACCGCAAATAGTCCTACTCGACTACAGCAAAGCCTTTGACACAGTAGATATAGACTTAATGCTAGCGAGACTAAAGACACTACATCTGTCGGGAAAACTGCCTTGATTGGTTTGCATCTTACCTCACTAATCGTCCAGCAATCAGTTTCTGTTAATAATCGCATTTCTTCCTGGCGCTTGGTGAGGAAAGGGGTACCTCAAGAGGCGTCCCTCGCTCCTCTTCTCTTCTCGATTGATATTAATGACGTGACCAAGAAACTACAAAACTGCAAGCATCATCATTTACGCCTACACCTACAGATTTACACACACTTAGGCCTGACGAAATTAATGAATATTATTGACAAAGTAAACACTGACCTCAGGCATATATCTTTTATGGTCCAGACAATATGGGCTGAAACTAAATGTAAAAAAACGCAAGCAATATTTATCGGACATCCAAGTCTATTAACACCTCATAAACAATGGCAATATGCCGGCTGTCATATTAGATAATGAACAATTTCCTTATACCGACGTCGTTAAAAACTTGGGATTTACTTAGATTCTAATTTAAAATGGCATGAGCAAGTAAAACAAACATCTAAAAGGATCTTCTCCATAATGCATTCCCTAAAGCGACTTAAACATTTTCTTCCTACAACTCTTAAAATAATTTTAATCCAAACTTTAGTGATGCCGCATTTTGACTACTGTGACGTTCTACTAACTGACATAAGTGACGGATTGTCGGACCAACTGCAGCGTGTCCATAATATGTGTATCAGATTCATATTTAATGTTCGAAAATACGATCACATTTCTCTCATTATTCCACGAATTGTCATGGCTACATCTAAAAGAGAGAAGAAAATCGCACTGTCTAATTCTCCTATTTAAGATCCTACATACCTCGATTCCCAATTATTTATCATCCCCGTTTCCAGTATCTGTCCTCAAACCATAACTTAAACACAAGATCACAACATAGTCTCTTACTTAATATACCGCAACATAGGACATACATCACTCCATGTCATATACCATCTCCACTTCTCGCAACTGGAATTCCCTACCACAAGAAATAAGGGGCTGCCGGACATTGGCATCTTTTAAAAGAAATCTAAATTTATATTTGCTCTAAACTCGACTTCATTATTATCCAGTGTAAGATATATATATTAATTGGTGTTTCCCGTATAATGTATCATATTTATATTATTATTACTATTATTATTATCGTATCATTATTGTTATTACCCTATGAAATGTTGTTTGTACATGACATTTACATTGCTACATTTATTGTATCTTTAACTGTTTATAATTAGTGCAGTGTATATCTATAATTGTCGAATATTTATATGTATTTGTGCTGGTTGAGTGGAAGAGAGGGCCTTATGGCCTTAACTCTGCCAGAATAAATAAAGTATTATTATTATTATTATTATTATTATTATTATTATTATTATTATTATTATATTATTAATGTCTGGCAGCCCCTTATTTCTTGTGGTAGGGAATTCCAGTTGCGAGAAGTGAAGATAGTATATGACGTGGAGTGATGTGATGTCCTATGTTGCGGTATATTAAGTAAGAGACTATGTTGTTAGCTTGTGTTTAAGTTATGGTTTCAGGATAGATACTGGAAACGAGATGATAAATAATTGAGAATCGAGGTATGTAGGATCTTAAATAATAGAGTTCTATGTGAATAAGTAAAAATGGGCGGATAAGATTATTTTCACTGTTCATCAAGAAACATTTTAAAAGCAGTCCAAAATGCAACTATAAATATACTTCCAGAAAAGTCAAATAAAGTTTATATATGTAGTTATACGAAATCATCATTGAAGTGTATTTTACGTTTTATTGAACCTGTTATTTTATATTCTGATAGCGTGTTTTGTTACAATATAAAGTATAGGTTTTTGTTGCTTAGTAATTACGAACTAAAGCGTCACTGATTGTTTTAATAGTAGATAAAATAATATGTGTGATTAATTCTCCAAGTTACGATTGGCAACATCGATAATTTATATATATAAAAAAAGAGCATGTGTCTGTCCATTATGGATTCAAAAACTACTTGACCGATTTGAATGAGATTTTTTCCAAATCATTTAGAGATTTTTTCTGGGACAATTAACGTATATAACATATTACCCTATATTCTATAGGGCCGGAGCTAAAAAAAAGTCATCGTTTCGGTAAAAAAAATAGTTATTTGGACGCTTAAATGGCTTACGCTGCCTAAGCCATAACAAATACATCAAATTAATGTACATAGATTTGAATATCTCTGAAAATTCTACAATAAAGTTCACTACAACATATGTCTTGTATTTTACGTTTAACTCGCATTAACTATTTTTGTCTTTCAGCTCATTAATCCCATTAAGATCGGGATGAGTAGATTTCCGGACAGCGCACGCCGAGTATTCTTTTACGGATAACTCACAATAACCTTTTTTGTCTTTCTGATCATAGATGCCAAGAAGATTGGGATAAGTAAACTTCCGGGCAACGCCAGTAATCAGTACAGGGTATCAAAAATAATTGGGATATAAGTTTATAATTATTTTTCCTTTTACTTAACTAAACATGAAAATACATTTAACATAAACAAGTGTGGCAGATCACGCCGCAGTTAAGACAACTGATAATCGACACGTCAAGCTATCCTGGCATGTGTCTGAAAGAAATGGAGTATCTCTAGCCATCTGCCTTATCTGTTATTATCACATATAGTGTCCACATCGAATATCTCTGAATATCCATAGAACATGTATTATTTGTAAAATAATATTACAGCAGCAGACATTGGAATGTTTATTTTTATACCAGTCACATAGAATTGTCCTGTACGTTTTTTGGTCGCTTTACTGTTAGGTTTTCTGCTACCATAAAACTTTAATACGTTTATGTAAAACAATATTAATGTTTAAATAATATAAAATTAAATTAAGGAAAGAAATGAATAAATTAGACATACTTACAGAACCTCTTTAGGTTATCTGCAATGAAAAACATACTTACTTACTCACTGGCACTATTGAACCCGTAGGTTCATGGCCGCGCTGACATAAACTCTCCACACATCCCTATCCTGAGCTAATGCTTTCCAATCATTCCATGTATAATCTACTTCCCTCAAATCATAGTTAATGTTGTTTTCCCACCTCATTCTTGGTCTACCAACTGGGCGTTTTCCCTCTGGCTTTCCTACAAGAAGCTTCCATGCACGTCTTTCATTCCCCATACGTGCAAAATGTCCTGCTCATCGCAGTCTACGAGACTTAACTGTTCTTATTATATCTGGCTTCCTATAAAGACCATGTAGTTCATTGTTATGTAAGTCTTCTCCATTCACCTGTCTGTTCATCTCTCTTTGGCCCAAAAATTTTCCTAAGAACTTTATTCTGAAAATCTCGTAATCTCATTTCCTCCCTTGAAGTAAGAGTCCATGTTTCGAACCCATATAATATAACTGGTAGAATAGTAGTTTTAAGCTATGCCGGCGGTAGCATTTCTGCCGATAGGGTTACCCATGCCGGACTAGTCGAAGGTGATAAGCCAGACGAAAAAAGTACCTTGGTCGAAGGAGTGACGATCTTTCACCGTAAAAATACAACCGTCAAGAAATGCGGACATGGGTTCAACTGGGGTAAAATTTTCCGGAGGTCAAATAGTCCCCCATTCGGTTCTCCGGGCGGGGACTACTTCAGGGAACCCATGCCAAAGGCTCTAACACAGGGACATGTTCCCAGGAACATGGAATGTTAGGACTTTATACAATGAAAAACATACTTTTATTTATTTAAAATTGATTATCTTTCAAAAGGTTGCATGGTAGTTCGTACTTTAGATAATACGTAACAAGCCGGAAGACAGTGGGTTCGATTCCCGTTTTGGTCCTAAATTTTAAATTGGGCTAACCTTCAGACAGGATCATGTCCCTGGGATCGACACTGCCTCTAACATAAATGGGTACTAGATTTATTGTCTGGGATAAAGGCTTCTGTCACACAGGGCTGACAACCAGGCTGACATCTCTTGCCGATTTCTGAATAGATGGGAGTCTAACCTCCTGCTACCTCAAGGGCATCCTAAAGCTTGTAGTGGGATAATTTTATATAACTTTATATCTTTCAAATATCTACTGAATATTCTATCAAAATGAATATGATTTATATGATTTGGGTTAAATAAATATATATCTTCTTCTTCCTTCCAAGCATTAGGCCAAGACCTGTTACGATCCTATAGAAAATTTTCCCTCCAGCATTTCATAGGACGGCCCAGTGATATAAATAAATAAATAAATTTATTTTTCTTATCTTGTCATATTAAGCTTGCCATATTAAGCTTGCATTGCTCAATAAAAAAAGGTTTAATTATTACATCGAAAAAGCGTCACTGCTATGAAGTAAAAATATTCTCTTTAATTTGCTTACTAGCTACTAGGTGGCAGTGGAGACAGAGTTCCCGCTACATCTGGTAATAATAGAGAATATGTATAAGAAAAATAAATGTATTTAGCGTAAGTGGTAGCGCACTGAGATATCAACTCAGAGGTCCGGGTTCAAATCCGTCCAGGCATTTATTTTCCTTATCTTGTCATATATATATATATATATATATGTGTGTGTGTGTGTGTGTGTGTGTGTGTGTGTGTGTGTGTGTGTGTGTGTGTGTGAGTTGATTGTTTTTAGGGATGTTATATTATTCTGTTTTAGTTATTTGTGTACCTACTACAGGAAACCAGGAGGTGCTGGATGTTAGTATCTTTTAAATGGAATCTAAATACATATTTGCTTTAACTTTGTTATGAATATTACTTCACGTGTATTGTACATGTTTTAATTTATGTTTCCTGTTTAGTTTATTATATTATTGTTCTCTTTATGTTTTATAATAGTTACCATATAAATATTATATTTACATTGCAATTTTTATGATTTTACTCGCTCTCCACCTCCGGGTATCGAATTCGCGTCTCGGTCACTTCATGTAGTTTCATGTTAATTGAATCTCATTTACTGGGCATATTTTTCTCGTTATTTCTCCTGTTTTCCTCTACCAAAAACTATATTCATAATTTCTTCATACCTATGTTCGTTTGGTTTAATTTAATTTCACGTCGTCCCGTGATGGTGCGACAGGCCTGATCATCCTCGTATTTCACAGTCCTTTCACTCATCCCTTAAAAAAATAGACAAGTTATTTTTTTCCGATTTTTTTTAGAATTTTCTTTATGCCGCTTCATATGGTAATAACAAGATAAATAAATTCTTCATACTATTAGTTATAACAGACGATTTTTGTTTTTGATAAATATAAAATGGAGGAAGTTCTCTGAAAGAAACAGATATATCGATCTATCTTGTTTCTGCCAATTTTGCTTTAATAATAGGGGCCTCATCTCATCTTATTCCTCAACATATTACGTCGGATACGAATACAGGATTGATTACTTCACGTTAAGCAGCATATATTTAGCCTAGATGTATTTATTTACTCGACGTCTAGTGGACATCACAATAAATTGACCTTCCATATTAGTCCAATGTTTTAGGCTACTGTTGCAGATGCAGTACTTCGAAGGATTCTGGTCATCGCATATTAAAGTAGTAGTAAATGCTATATGATCTTTATAAGAAGAGTTAATTCTCGTAGACGCAATGGACAAGACACATGTCACAAATGGGAATGGAAGAAGGATGTGGAAGCTTTTTGAAGGAAAATCAGAGGGAAAACGCCCATTTGGTAGACCAAGAATATGGTTGGAGAATACATCATCATCAACAACAAGGATTAAACCCAATGGCCTGTTCCGATCTCATTACAGGTCGAATTGGTCCTTCCATCTCTTCAATGGTCTTCCCAACATTCTTCTCCCTTTTGGTTTATAATTATACATTCTTCTTGGTATACGCTCTTCATTCATTCGTAATACGTGCTGAAGATAAGCATTTTGTTAATATTTTATTCTTTCATAGAGATTAAATATATTAAGTACTGTCCTTATATCTTCGTTTTTCTTTTTATCGGTTCTTTGGTATCCTGCTATTGCTCTCAACATCTTCATTTCAGCTTGGAGAATACATTAACCATTATTTGAGGAAAGTAGATTATATAGGGGATGATTGGAAAATATTAGCACAGGATAGGGATTTATGGAGAACTTATGTTCTCGCGGTCATGAACTTGAGGGTTCGGTAATGCCAGTGAATTGGTAATATTAGTAGTTCCAATACTCTAAACACCTGCTAGTTACACTCTTTTAGTAGATTTCAAACGGAACTAGCTATTTTCTGTCTACACAATGAAGTTTCTTGAACAAAAAGATAGTGGTCTCTCTTTACTAGGATCTACTAGTAAGTTTGTTGAAAGTGTTGCTTAAATCCTTAACTCTTAACTTAGTTTGTAATCCTCCGCTGAAACTTTTTGCAATTCATAAAATGAAAAGGATATCATGTAAAAGACATCCCAGTGCTGTGAAGTTAGTGTACTGAAACAGTATAAAAGAAACATTAAACATGGTAGCTTCTGCAGTTAAAAGTTTCACTTCCTAAACTAAAATACTACACAAGAGAGAGAAGCTGCAAACAAAAGAAAAATGTAATAAATTACTTTGTCTAAATACATGCTATAACAAGAGTTTAATTGATATAAAAGTTCGGGGAAGACATTTAGTTCTCTTGTTTATAACTAGCCAGTTAAACGAATCACTCACTCTTCGTATACTTACTTATTGACTATACAGAGTGTAACTAAATTCCCATTACAGACTATACAGTGTAATGGATACCTAGAGAGTTATCTTTACCAAAGAAGTCACCTACTCCTCCTATTTAACTCATGCCCCAAATGGGAGTCAATGACCAGTCGCGAGTCAATGAATTTTGATTTACAACCAATCACAGTCGTGTTTCACCCGGAATTTATCAAATAAGTTTATCATATTAAAGAAAGCTCCTACTTTTTAACATTCTGAATAGGCTACAGCATTATTTTGCAGTGACTGATTCCCTAAGAAATACGGCTACCAGATTGTATATGTGCACGAATGTAAATAGATAGTGCTTGCGGGATATAATATAAAACATTTGTAGCAATTGATTATACCACAAAAAAAAACTATTGTTTTCACTTTCTTAAACGTATTATTTCCCAGATAATAATAATAATAATAATAATAACACTTTATTTATTCTGGCAGAGTTAAGGCCATAAGGCCCTCTCTTCCACTCTACCAGCACAAATACAAATAAATATTCGACAAATATAGATATACACTATACTAATTATATACAGTTAAAGATACAATAAATGTAGCAATGTAAATGTCATGTACAAACAACATTTTATAGGGTAATAACAATAATGATACGATAATAATAATAATAATAATAATAATAATAATAATAATATAAATATGATACATTATACGGGAAACACCAATTAATATATATATATCTTACACTGGATAATAATGAAGTCGAGTTTAGAGCAAATATAAATTTAGATTTCTTTTAAAAGATGCCAATGTCCGGCAGCCCCTTATTTCTTGTGGAAGGGAATTCCAGTTGCGAGAAGTGGAGATGGTATATGACATGGAGTGATGTGATGTCCTATGTTGCGGTATATTAAGTAAGAGACTATGTTGTGATCTTGTGTTTAAGTTATGGTTTGAGGATAGATACTGGAAACGGGATGATAAATAATTGGGAATCGAGGTATGTAGGATCTTAAATAGGAGAATTAGACAGTGCGATTTTCTTCTCTCTTTTAGATGTAGCCATGACAATTCGTGGAATAATGGAGAAATGTGATCGTATTTTCGAACATTAAATATGAATCTGATACACATATTATGGACACGCTGCAGTTTGTCCGACAATCCGTCACTTATGTCAGTTAGTAGAACGTCACAGTAGTCAAAATGCGGCATCACTAAAGTTTGGATTAAAATTATTTTAAGAGTTGTAGGAAGAAAATGTTTAAGTCGCTTTAGGGAATGCATTATGGAGAAGATCCTTTTAGATGTTTGTTTTACTTGCTCATGCCATTTTAAATTAGAATCTAAGTAAAATCCGAAGTTTTTAACGACGTCGTTATAAGGAATTTGTTCATTATCTAATATGACAGCCGGCATATTGCCATTGTTTATGAGGTGTAATAGCCTTGGATGTCCGATAATTATTGCTTGCGTTTTGTTTACATTTAGTTTCAGCCCATATTGTCTGGACCATAAAGATATATGCCTGAGGTCAGTGTTTACTTTGTCAATATATTCATTAATTTCGTCAGGCCTAAAGTGTGTGTAAATCTGTAGGTCGTCGGCGTAAAGATGATGCTTGCAGTTTTGTAGTTTCTTGGTCACGTCTTAATATAAATCGAGAAGAAGAAGAGGAGCGAGGACGCCGCCTTGAGGTACCCCTTTCCTCACCAAGCGCCAGGAAGAAATGCGATTATTAACAGAAACTGATTGCTGACGATTAGTGAGGTAAGATGCAAACCAATCAAGGCAGTTTTCCGACAGATGTAGTGTCTTTAGTCTCGCTAGCATTAAGTCTATATCTACTGTGTCAAAGGCTTTGCTGTAGTCGAGTAGGACTATTGCGGTGATTTTGCTTTTGTCCATTGAGTCTCTTATGTCCTCTACAATGTCAAGTAGTGCAGCACTTGTGTGATGTCCTGTTCTAAAATCAGACTGATTTTCATCAAGTAAGTCGTGTGTGGTGAGGTAGTCTGTTAACTGTGAGTGTATTATGTGTTCCAGTGCTTTAGATAAACAGGGAAGAATACTAATTGGTCTATAATCATAGAGTGTTGTGGGAGTGTTTGATTTCGGTGTAGGACGAACTAGAGCCATTTTCCAGAGTCTGGGATAAGTCCCGGTCATTATAGAGGCATTAAAAATGTGGGTTATTGTTGGGAGAATAATGTCTATTATTTTTTGCAGGAGAGTTATTGTTATATTGTCTATTCCTTGTGCTTTAGATTTAATACGTAATACTGCTCTTTGGCGTCATCAGGTGAGATATAGGAAAAAATAATTTGTCTCGGGTAGGTTGGGAATATGACATTAGTTCATCTATTGTCTGTCGTTTGTGTTGTGAGGTGTTGTCAGAAGGGAGGCGGGTAAAATGGTCATTCAACTCATCTAGTGGTAGGTCAGCTGTTTCTACCTGTAGTTTATTTTGACAGAGGCCTATTGATTTTAAATTTTTCCACATGTCAGCTGAGTTGGACATAGATTGTGTAATAATAGTATGGGCATATCTTAGTTTTGCATTCCTTATAGTCTGGTTGACTTTATTCCTCAGATGTTTGTATGTCTGTAAGTCTGTCAGTTCTTTGTTCCTCCTGTATTTCCTGAATGCTACGTCTCTCTCAGTCATAAGCAAGCGGATATTATCAGACATCCAGGGTGCAGGTGGTCTGTTATACGTCTAGTCTTGATAGGTGCGTGTTTGTCATACAATTGTAAAATCATGTCATTAAAATTTTCAACTTTCTCGTCTACAGTTCTAAGTGTCCATATGTGTTCCAAGGTAGTTTTGCAGCGTCATCAATTAATTGCGCATAATTTATATGTTTCAAGTCTCTGTATGTTACAAGTCTAGGTCTACGTTTAGAGCAAAGGAGTGAATATTCAATGTACATTCTAGAAAATATAATTGACATATTTACATCATAGGACATCAGAAATTAATTAATACCACAGTTTTGATGTGTTTCACTTTTTACGCCACCGCTGTGGTCTCGAGGTAGCGTGCTGCCTTGTCACGCAGCGGGCCCGGGTTCGATCCCCGGTCGGGGCAGTTTTTCTGGGTGAGGTTTTTATCGGGGTTTTTTCCTCACCTGTAAGACAAATGTCAGGAAAACTTTAAGGCCAAAACGGTCCCTGAAATCATATGGCCATCATCCTTATCATTATCATCCTTACCATTATCATCATCATCATCATCCTCCTTCACCGGTGTGGAAAGCAACGGGAAGCTACCACACCTACACAATTCCCTAGTAAAGCTGCAAGCATAGCATGAAAATGCTATGATTGCAGTGAAGGACCTGCCTTCGGGCAGAATTACTATGGATGGAGGGTGCATTCTTGCAATATTGCTATCCTTTGGCAATAAATAATATGATCTGGTTGCAGTGATGAACAAGTGAAACATAACAAACGTTTCTCATGTGTTTTCAAACATCGCCGTTTACATGAATATATAAATATTTTAAAATAACTATATTTAAATAATGATTTGTGAGTAAACAGCTTAATTTTATTTGTTAAATAGTCCAAAAAAATGTCACTCTTGATTTCCAAATCCTCTAGATAAATTGGAAATCACTCATGGCATTATTTGTGACTACTTGATAGGATAGGTGAAGAACTGTAAAAAATAAAATAATGTTTTGATGAGAACAACCTCAATTTCTTTATTGCTTCGGAATTCTCTAATAAGTTACCGTATGTCTGTACTATTAAATAATTGATAATAGTGTGATTGAGGCGACTCCGTGGCTCATGCGATTAAATGATTTCTTCTAACCTCTGGGGAGTTTTGAAATCGAGTCTCGTTGGCTCCGCATGGGTTTCGCCGTGGACGGAAAGGAGCTTGGGCACGTTTTTTTCTCGGGTTTCCTCCCGTTTTCCCCCGACGCAAATTTCATTCCATTTTTCCGTAGTCTTCTCATCCATTTCGTTTTATTTCGTTCATTCGTCCCGTGACTGAGCATTAGGCGCGTCAGCCGGCACCCTTGTCGTTCAGACTTCTATAAATATATGGACTTCATCTCAGTCCTCAACTAGACACTGAGTTGTATGTGAGTTGAAGATATTATTATTATTATCATTATTATTATCAATATAATTATTATCAATATCATTATCATTAGCATTATCATCATTATCATTATCATAATTATTATTGTTATTATTATCGTTATTATTATCATTATTATTATTATTGCTATTATTATTATTGCTATTATTATTATTATTGCTATTATTATTATTGCTATTATTATTATTATTGCTATTATTATTATTATTATTATTATTATTATTAATGTCCACGGCTGTGGTCTCGAGTTAGCGTGCTGTCTTGTCACGCAGCGGGCCCGGGTTCGATCCCCGGTCGGGACAGTTTTTCTGGGTGAGGTTTTTATCAGGGTTTTTCCTCACCTGTAAGACAAATGTCAGGAAAACTTTAAGGCCCAAACGGTCCCCGAAATCATATGGCCATCATCATCCTTCACCGGCGTGGAAAGCAACGGGAAGCTACCACACCTACAATTCCCTAGTAAAGCTGCAAAGCATAGCATGAAAATGCTATGATTGCAGTGAAGGACCTGTTCTCGGGCAGAATCACTATGGATGGATTATTATTATTATTGCTGTGGTCATATCCTGAATAATGTATAATTATAAACCAAAAGGGAGAAGATTGTCGGGAACACCATTGAAGAGATGGAAGGACCAATTCGATTGGAACAGGCCATTGAGCTTAATCCTTGTCGTTGATTATTATTATTATTATTATTATTATTATTATTATTATTATTATTATTATTATTATTATTGTGTGAATAAATTGTCTACCTTTTCTCATCGTTCACAGGTCAATTTTGTTTTTCTCACGTTCTGCAGTTTCACCTTTAGTACATTTAAAAACAGTATGTTACATTTATTCCCATAAAATAGGCAGATATAATTTAAATGTAACAATTTACAGGAAAACAATTAATATTGGTATTTAGTAGGCCTACGTATTCTATTTGAGATAAGATTTAATGCGTGCATTTGAGCTGCAGTCTACGTAATGAAGTACTTGTAATGGATTAATTACATATTAATTAGATGCGGTGCAGCTAATTTCCAGAGAATATTACTGTTTCCTCCGGCTTGCATTAGAGAACACACGTAGTCTCCTTTTCAAGCTATAACTTTCTCTCATACACGTGCGTTCATTTAATAAACATCGATTGGATAGAGGATATAAGAACAAAGACCTTATCAAGTAGATAATTGAGAATCAATACACTTATTTTCAAATCAGCTCGAAATGTTATTTACGGCATAGGGATTGTAAGAGTGTTTTTACAGATGAGTTGTAATATTTGATTTTCGAAACGCATTTGTAAACTTCAACCCATGTAACGTACACCCTTAGACAAAACATGTCATATCTTGAACGCATATTTCTTCTAGGTCCTACTAGGCACAGTGCTGGGTTCAAACTAGGAAACTAGTCATAATTGTGCAGTCCCTGAGCTACTGTGTTAAGTGACATGAACTGAAGACACTCCTACGTGTCATGTTAGGTCAAGTAAAGCAAGCAGTCACTGTTTCTGTTAATGAAGGTCGCAGGTTCGCGACCTCAATTACGCAGTTTTTTTCTCTCGTGATATTTGTATTAAAATGTTTTATGAATTAAATACAACATTTTATTTTGACTTTTGAAGTAAATCAATGTTAATGTCATTATTGTAACAATTATATTTACCACATTCACGGTTTCTTCTACGTAATTTCAATGTATTGCACTGTTATACGCAGACGTCTGCACAAAAGCCTCTAATAAGTTTGTTTATAATGAATCATATTGAGTTTTACCATGCCTCAGCGCACACACAAGGACATAGGCACAAAGCAATCTCAATTCCCCTCAGATTGAGAGCGGTAATAGATCCTGAGGGTTCATACACCCGATATTGATTTTGTTTTCAATTACAATAAAAATTATAACTCCTAAAATACGTTCAGAATGAAATAATTCTAATAATTTGTTGAAGCTATTAAGAGAATTTCAAGATAAAAGACAAATAAAAGCAACACATCCAGCATATGTGATTCACAAGGAAATTAAACATAAGCTCAATTCATCCATGTTATTATGCATACATGGAATATCGTCGTCCCAACTTCACTCAAAAACATTAAATTGAAAATAACTGGTGTAAAACTGATTATTTTGAAGTTATGTTATATGGATGTGAAACGTTGTCTCTTACTTCAAGGGAGGAGAAAATACTGCAGTATTTGAGAATAAATATATGATGAAACTTTTGGACTAAAGATAGATGAACAGATAGACAAATGGAGAAGACTACTAACATTGAGCTACGTGATCTTGATATGAAATCAGATATATTTGGAAGAGTTAAGTCTCTTAGACTGAGATGAGTAGGATATGTGACATGAATGGGAAATGAGAGAAATACATGGAACATCTAGGAAGACCAGAGAAAACGAGTCCAGTAGGCAGCCCAAGAATGAGGTGGAAGAATAAATGAACAATGATTTGAGGAAAGTTAGATACTTGGCCGGTCAAGATATCTAATGAAAATCTGTGTTAAAAACAAACAAAAAACCAGTTGAACTTGAAATTCGGCATAGATATTGGGTATGGCTGGGACATACACTTCGCTGACCTCCGGATAACCCCGCCACAATGACATTGGACTGGAACCCACTGGGCATTAGGGGAATTGGCAGACCCAAGACAACATGGAAACAAACTATTCTCACACAAGCTAAAACAGATGAGAAATACTTGGAATGAGATCAAGAAGCTGGTCAAGAAATAGAGTCAAATGCAGAAGGTTTCTGAGAACCCTATGTTCCACGTAGGAATGACGGGAATTTTGATTCATTGAGGGAAGTAGATTTTACAGGGGATGATAGGAAAACATTAGTTTAGAATAGGTGAGTTTATATCCGCGCGGCCATAATTCTAAGAGTTCGATGAACCCAGTGAGTTAGTAAAATAATTAATTGTTGACCTCGGTCGTCTGATAGTTACATCACTTTCATCTGAGCTGAGGGTCGCGGTTCAAACCCAGTTGGGATGGATTTTTAGGATAGAAAAACCCAAGGTACAAATCCTCCGGGAGTAGTATAAGCCGTGGGTTCCGAGTTTGAATATTTTCGGGCTCGTAAGAGGACCAGAAAACTAAATTAGTGCGTCTGATATAAATTTAAACTACCATCCACATCCATACCTTAGTTTCCAACTAATTGAGGTGATATACTGACCACATGTCACTCAACGACATATGTAGGGAAAGCATAACTAAATTAGCTTGCTCAAGAAATTCCCCTTAGGGGGCACCCTTGTTCCCATGCAGAGACTTAAGGGGGTGTACCATACCATATACTAAATAAATTAATATATATTTTCACATATTGTTTCCTTTTTTATTAAAATACTTCTTTACTACTATAGATTTATAAAATATGGATCAATTTAATTTAATTTTTGAACGTGGGTTGTATAATTACTGTAAATGGGAATAAACCAATAAATACATTAAACTGTTTTCTAGGACTCATCAACATTGCCATCTGAAATAATGGAAGTATTTTCCTTGAAGCATTTTTATTTGTGGTATTCACAAATTTGACCATGTTACACCGTCCCTGTAAAAATTATCGTGGCTTCGTCTAAGAGATCGTTGGACTGTCCATTCCTTATCCCTTCACTAGTACTTCACACATCATTCACCTAATTATTTATCACGCCGTTTCATTAAACTCTCCGACACACATAACCTAGACAATTGATCACATCAGCACATTGTCCTTTACATCCCTCATAATACTCTGCATTATTCTTTATTTTTAGTATATAAAACTTTCCTCATTAGAGGATTGCCTCAAGGACAAAGTGATACAGACAATTAATTTTTGTAATTGATGAAATACATTTTATAAATATATTTTAAAAAATTCAACTTGTAGGCCTAATTGAAGTATACATACTATAAGGTAATTTTTTAAATATGGTTTCTTAAAATTGAAATTGATCCTCTAATGGCAGCGATGGCAATTCTAGAAAGATACACCCTGTCTAAATCTAAGGAATTCCAAAATTTGGCTAAGAATCCTGGTATAGTACCTCTTGCCCCGATCATCAATCCTGTGACAGTTTCACTTGCCAGGACATGGAATTCCCTTCCACCCTATCTCAGAGACTATATATCTGTAACATCATTCAAAAACAAACTAAACAAATATTTTTAAAAACTAACTTCTATACCTCTTTCATAGTATTCTTTTAACGATTAATAAATTATTTATGAAAATAATATTAAGATTAACAAATATTTTCATTTGCTTGATTTAAATATTATGTAATCGCAAAATTAGCTTTGTATCTTTTTTTTACATTAGACAGGGACAGTCTACCAAATAATGTATCTTGCTTGTACACATTTTATTACATTTTATTATTAGTTTTAGTCTTAATCTTAACCTTTATTAACGCGATTGTATTACAGATCATAATGTAATGGCAACTATCTTATTGATCAAATTTTCATTCAGTATTTAATATTAGAGTTAATTGTGATTCTTATATTCTGATGTAACATATGTTTGTCCTGGTCAATGGGAGAGAAGGCCACATGGCCTTAACTCCACCTGACCAAATAAATAAATAAAATAATAGTAATAACAATTTTTTAAGGTAAGAAAGGTTGGATGTCCTCAGTTTCATTAATCTACACCAGATGATACCGGTATGTTATATGCTATTCCATAATTCACTATCATATGGTACTGTTGTTTCAGCCAAATTTAAAATAATACATGCAGCAGATTAGTTGTACATTAGCGCCGTTTATCAGAGAAACGAAAAACTTGACAAGATTCCCCTTTTAATTTATTCAGTCAATAGTTTACAGGATAAAAGTATAAAGTTATATACTATAGAAGAGCTGTACATAGCCAGCCTACTTAATATACGCACAAATCAAAATACCATATATACAGGATGTTTTTAAAGTCACTATCCATTTCAGTGAAGGAAGGTAATGATTGAAAAATCAATGTTATTGTGAAGTTTTACACATCTGCTGCTGTCGTTCTACATGACCGTCATCTAGGTGAGAACACATGCTCCATCTTTCAGCTGTGAAACGAAATGTAGATCTTAATATTTAAACCTGTTGTTCCTGTGATCGTAAATCCGTAAATCAAGCAGACGTGATAAGGACTTTTTTGTAGAGTGAAACATAGAATTATCCACACTACGTTGCGAGGAGCATTCAATTCCCTACTGCGGAGTCGAGTTGATGCGTTCGGACTATCACTGGCAATTTGAACCTGCTGCCTTATTTCTCTTGATACGCATGCCGTGTCTCATCACACACACTGCCGGTACGCTTAAGTTTATTTACAAGCAGACGAATGTGTGCCGTTGTTGGGGCTGGTTTACGGAATTTATGGGTAAATTTAGCTCTGGCGTCTTCACATGACATTCGAGTAGCTATTCACAGACAGTGGCAACCCGTTATTCCGTGCTGAACATGTTGCACTAAGCTAACAGTATATACAAAGAAAAAAAAAAGTAATGTTTTCATGGAAATTGATAGTGACTTTAGAGATGTCTTGTATATTCGACAGTTAACTTGATATTAACAGTAATAATTTATTTAATTTTAACAATGTTCGATTAACGTCTAATAATAACAATAATAATAATATTGTTTTTATTAGGAATATTCCACAATACAGTGGAATATAATAATAATAATAATAATAATAATATTGTATCTTGTAAGCCCATGTTTCCCTTCATAGAGATTTAGGCACTCTCCCCTACAAGGAAGAATTTGAACCATACTAATTTAGTTACATTTGTTTTCGTATAGATGTAATTTGAGTGGTCCGTGATCAGCGTTCCGCCTCATACTGACATCTAGGAAACCAAGGTAGTACTAGGATGGGAAAATTCGGTAAATTTTGATTACAGGCCAATAATAATAATATTTTAATAATAATAAATTAATAATAATAATAATCTAATAATAATATAAAATCCAATTAGAGAATAAAATAATACAACAAGTGAGCAATTTTAATTACATGGGATATAATGTATCATATAGAAAAAGTGAAGATATTGAAAACAAAATAAATAAATGTAATGATACGTGTGCCACCATAAAACGAAGTCTCAAAGGAACTAGAAAGCAGACACTTTTAAAATTGTATAAAATAATGGCGGTTCCAACACTATTGTATGGATTGGAACACTGGTCTTAACCAAAAACCAGGAACGAATAAGAGAAACGTCAGAAATGAGGTTTCTGAGGAGTGTGGCTGGCTATACAATAATGGATCAAAGGCGAAGTGAGGATATACGAAGAGAACTGAATATATTCAAACTATTAGATAGAATTACACAATACAGAGATGAATGGATGGACCACATCAATAGAATGGATAAAAATAGAATTGCGAAACAGATTCTTCATTACAAACCACTTGGAAGAAGACATGTTGGAAGACCCAGTAAAAGATGGATAGACCATTTCTAACATGAGATCGGAACAGACCAGCAGGTCTATTCCTTGATGCTGAATAATAATCCATCTATAGTAATTCTGCCCGAGGGCAGGTCTTTCACTGCAATCATAGCATTTTCATGCTATGCTTTGCAGTTTTACTTGGGAATTGTAGGTGTGGTAGTTTCCCGTTGCTTTCCACACCGGAGAACGACGATGATGATGATGATAAGGACGATGATGATGATGGCCATATGATTTCGGGGACCGTTTGGGCCTTAAAGTTTTCCTGACATTTGTCTTACAGATGAGGAAAAACCCCGATAAAAACCTCACCAAGAAAAACTGTCCCGACCGGGGATCGAACCCGAGCCCGCTGCGTGACAAAGCAGCACGCTACCTCGAGACTACAACGGTGGACTTGAATAATAATAATAATAATAATAATAATAATAATAATAATAATAGTAATGATAATAGGAATGATAATAGTGATGATGACGATAGTGATGATGACGATAGCGATGATGACGATAGCGATGATGACGATAGCGATGATGACGATAGCGATGATGACGATAGCGATGATGACGATAGCGATGATGACGATAGCGATGATGACGATAGCGATGACGACGATAGCGATGACGACGATAGCGATGACGACGATAGCGATGACGACGATAGCGATGACGACGATAGCGATGACGACGATAGCGATGACGACGATAGCGATGACGACGATAGCGATGACGACGATAGCGATGACGACGATAGCGATGACGACGATAGCGATGACGACGATAGCGATGACGACGATAGCGATGACGACGATAGCGATGACGACGATAGCGATGACGACGATAGCGATGACGACGATAGCGATGACGACGACGATAGCGATGACGACGACGATAGCGATGACGACGACGATAGCGATGACGACGACGATAGCGATGACGACGACGATAGCGATGACGACGACGATAGCGATGACGACGACGACGATAGCGATGACGACGACGACGATAGCGATGACGACGACGACGATAGCGATGACGACGACGACGATAGCGATGACGACGACGACGATAGCGATGACGACGACGACGATAGCGATGACGACGACGACGATAGCGATGACGACGACGACGATAGCGATGACGACGACGACGATAGCGATGACGACGACGACGATAGCGATGACGACGACGACGATAGCGATGACGACGACGACGATAGCGATGACGACGACGACGATAGCGATGACGACGACGACGATAGCGATGACGACGACGACGATAGCGATGACGACGACGACGATAGCGACGACGACGACGACGATAGCGACGACGACGACGACGATAGCGACGACGACGACGACGATAGCGACGACGACGACGACGATAGCGACGACGACGACGACGATAGCGACGACGACGACGACGATAGCGACGACGACGACGACGATAGCGACGACGACGACGACGATAGCGACGACGACGACGACGATAGCGACGACGACGACGACGATAGCGACGACGACGACGACGATAGCGACGACGACGACGACGATAGCGACGACGACGACGACGATAGCGACGACGACGACGACGATAGCGACGACGACGACGACGATAGCGACGACGACGACGACGACGATAGCGACGACGACGACGACGACGATAGCGACGACGACGACGACGACGATAGCGACGACGACGACGACGACGATAGCGACGACGACGACGACGACGATACGATAGCGACGACGACGACGACGATAGCGACGACGACGACGACGAGCGACGACGACGACGACGATACGATAGCGACGACGACGACGACGATAGCGACGACGACGACGACGATAGCGACGACGACGACGACGATAGCGACGACGACGACGACGATAGCGACGACGACGACGACGACGACGATAGCGACGACGACGACGACGATAGCGACGACGACGACGACGATAGCGACGACGACGACGACGATAGCGACGACGACGACGACGATAGCGACGACGACGACGACGATAGCGACGACGACGACGACGATAGCGACGACGACGACGACGATAGCGACGACGACGACGACGACGATAGCGACGACGACGACGACGATAGCGACGACGACGACGACGACGATAGCGACGACGACGACGACGATAGCGACGACGACGACGACGATAGCGACGACGACGACGACGATAGCGACGACGACGACGACGATAGCGACGACGACGACGACGATAGCGACGACGACGACGACGATAGCGACGACGACGACGACGATAGCGACGACGACGACGACGATAGCGACGACGACGACGACGATAGCGACGACGACGACGACGATAGCGACGACGACGACGACGATAGCGACGACGACGACGACGATAGCGACGACGACGACGACGATAGCGACGACGACGACGACGATAGCGACGACGACGACGGCGATAGCGACGACGACGGCGGTAGCGACGACGACGGCGATAGCGACGACGACGGCGGTAGCGACGACGACGGCGGTAGCGACGACGGCGGCGGTAGCGACGACGACGGTAGCAACGATTACACGATGACCACACAAACATTGACATACCACTCAAAAAGGAGGAGTGGCCACATCCGGCAGAAAGAATTAATGTGGGCGACATTGAAGAATCGAACAACTACAAAATAAAAATATACACTGATGGCAGTAAATTTCAAGGAATGGTAGGGGCTGCTGCAGTTATCTTGAAAAACGGAAAATTAGAGCATACAATAAAAGCCAAACTGTCCAATCGTTGCTCAAATAATCAAGCTGAACAGATAGGAATTCTTAAAGCTCTAGAAGCAATACCATCAATTGACCAAATCAGCTCTGAACAAAGTCTTGTTGCAGTTTATACAGATAGTCAAGTTACTCTCGACCTAATTAAAAACAACTTCAAACAGGGATACATCATATCAAAAATAAGACAAACAATAGCAAAACTCAGGGAACAAAATTGGATAGTACATTTCGGCTGGATAAAATCACATGTTGGAATTTATGGGAATGAAATGGCAGATCAATTGGCAAACAAGCTGCAACAGAAACCAGCGTAACCGTAGAATATACAAAAATACCTAAATCATCAATAGTTGCCCAAGTAAAAGAAGGAAACATTAAATGGCAGAACGAATGGGACAACGCAGATAAAGGAGCCACATGTAAGAAGTTCTTCCCATCAGTCAGAGACAGATTAAAACTTAAATGTGAAATAACTCCAGAATTTTCTGAAATGGTAACTGGTCATGGAAAAAATAAATCACATCTTCATCGCATTGGAATATTAAACAACGCAACCTGTCCATGTAGAAAAGCAATTCAAAATGTAGAACATCTCCTTTATAATTGTGAATTGCAGCAGCATTCTAGAAATAAGTTGAAAGAAGAAATCAGCAAAGAAGGAGGAACATGGCCTGTGACGGAGAAAGACCTAATACACAAATATTTAAGACATTTTAAAAAGTATATAAAAACAATAGTGTACGAAAATGAGTGATTAACAAGTGACGAAGATAAAAAAAAAAACATGTAAACAAAAACCAAATATGTGATGTTATGTAATGTTATGTTATCTGATTTTATGTTTGTTATGTTATGCATGTAATATTACTACGGTAATGGGGCATGCTGAAAAAAAAATAAATGAAAAAAAAAGTAATGATAATAATAATGATAATAATAATGATAATAATGATGATGATGATGATGATGACGACGACGACGACGACGACGACGACGACGATAGTAATAATAATAACAAAATTACTCCATTCCATTGACGCAGTTTAACATCTAACTTTATAGGTATTTTGTGTGCCATACGCAACCAGTGACATGATCGTCGGGAGAGGGATTACACACGTACTTTTTTGACCACATGAGGACATGGAGGAGCTTCCCGAATGTGATCACATGAATGTCATGGCCTCCTCCGGGAATACATATTAGAACGAAACTCGCCATTCACACTTACATTCATACTAAACATGACGAATATAATAATGGTTATTATGTTGGCCAGATGTTGAGGAGGAAAAACCCCGAAGAAATCACCTAGGAAACTTGTCCCGACCGGGGATCGAAGTCGGGCTCGCTAAGAACGAGACATCGACACTACCCTGGGACTACAGCGATGGATAAAATTATTATAAAAAAGTATTAAAAAATCTTAAGAGTTCCTGTATCCTATGCTATATATATATAAAACCGTCTCCTTTCATTAAATATGTTTTAAAATTATTTCTTGATAACTCTAGCCCGACATAGTATTATTTTTCTATAATTTTATTTAAAATGAGAGAGGGGCATGGACGCTTTTTGTAGGAAAACAAGAGGAAAAACACTCAGTTGGTAGATCAAGAATGAGGTGTGAGAATAACATTAACGATGATTTGAGGAAAGTAGATTATACAGAGGAAGATTCGAACACATTACCTCAGAATAAGGATGCGTGGTTTATGTCACCGCAGCCATGAACCTATGGGTTCGATAGTGCCAGTCAGTTATTTCTTCTTCTTTTTATTTGATATTACAGCTCGAGTAGGCGTTAATATCCTCTATGGCCTTCTTCTATCCTTTTCTATCCATCGCCAACTCCCTCCAATTCTTTATTCTAAGTCTTTCACGTCAGCTTATACACATTCCACCATCTTGTTCTTCCTCTTAATCTGGTTCCGTCTGGATTGTTGTTGAAGACAATCTTCACTTTCCTTACGGTTTCCATCCTTGTGATATGTCATAACCATGTCAATCTTTGACATCTTCTGTATGTCTTATGAGTTATTTAGTTAGTTATAATTTTACTTAAAATGTTAGATAAAATAGGTCCTCGATTATGATATGGTGCTAACGTCGTTGCCTCAATCACAACAGGACCTGGTTCAATCACCGACTTGGACAGGTTTCCTTGGTTAGTATATTTCGGGTGTTTCCTCCCTTGTAAGCTGATGTCATGATACTTTAAGCTCCAAATAGTCCAAGTACACGATCTGGCAGTCATAATCACACATATCATATCCGCCTTGTTTAGTATGAATCTATGAGTGAATGGTATGTTGTCTTAAATGTTCGTGTTGTCTCCCAAGTGGCCCTAACATTGAGCTGGTCGCTGATCCGGGAATGCCCTATATGTCCTTATGTGGTAAAAAGAGGGATCCAGAGTTTAAAATTCTGTCTCGACAGGTTGTGTCCCTGCAAGATCCGGAGGCGTGGAGTACGTAAAATTATAGCTAGGAACTCGCTAAAAGGCAAGAGGGGCATGAAGAGAGGGAGGGTGTTATCGCTACGTATTAATCATTCGCAAACTTGTTCTCTTTTCTTGCACAGTCGTTTTCGGAATTCAAGCCCTGCGGATACTAATATTGTTTTATTTTCATTGAAGTGTTTATATAGATTGTATTTTATTCGTCCATGTGTTGAGGTTACTAAAATTGTTTCGTTTTCATTTCAGATATTATAGATATTGTAATTTTATTCGTCTAGAAATGCGACTGATATTTTCAGGACACGTAGTACTAAGATACATGCGATAGAAATGTAATGATTGTAGTATTACGTCACGCATTCCTTACGCTCGCCATCTCGTCAGTTCTTAGTTGTACCTACAAAAGTGAGAGATTAATCTAAGAATAAAGAAGGAAAATATTAAATAAGTTAATACCAACTTATCTTACAGGCTAGATTCCTAATCTAAGGGTTAATTTATATTTCACTTTTCTAGTAAAGAGTGAAATAATGACCCTTCTCTCTTGGTTATAATTTGTGGATGAGTAGGTTGTCACAAAATTAGGGCGTTTGTCATTAATCACATCTGCAGTCGATAATTAATGTAGACCAGAAAGCGGACAAAAGCAGTCCGCAGGCAGCAGCGGCAGTCCATCTTCATACAATGCAAACCGATGTGGGTAATGGATTATCGCGGTGTCATAACCGCATTGTTTGTAAATACTCCACAACTCCATTACCATCTTCATTGCCAAAATGTATAACTTAGAATTCATTGCATCTCCTTCTTACATCAGCTGCACAATACCGTTTTACCAAAATAACACACTCATGATCCTCAAGTGCCAAAAATATTCTTCCTAGAGAACATTAATTATTTTTTATAACTAGGCAGCGTATTTTCGTTCCTAACCAAGTTATAAAGTTATCGATTAGTATAGATTTCAGGCCTCAAACTGTGTCCCTGAATGTTTACGTCAGAACGCTACCAAAGGAATTATAAGACACAGCGCAACGTTTACCTCCAGTCATAGCAGCACTGTCGCTGCGTCGCTCTGATATAGATATAGTGGGCTCAGTCATTTACTTTGCAGGCGCTTTGCTATTTGGTTGATTGGTCTATTTTACACCCATAAGATTTAGGATATCAAGTGGCGTTGTCACGTTTTATTCATAAGAATAAATTGTTACCAACTAAAGATACTGCAAATGATAAAATTTGCAACGCTGTTAAGATAGGTATATCCACGTGGAGTAGACATGGAAACGTCATTTACAAATGCTAAAACATTATTGGCAGAGAACTGTTTTCAGTTTTTGAGGATTGGAGCGGCGTCTTAGAAGCCTCTAACATGAATTCCCCGGCTCAGCCTGGCAGCAACAATGCATTTTTTAAACCAAAGGGAAACAGTTGTCTTTGATGCCGCCTGCAAACTAAATGATTGGGGCGACTATACTAACCATGTATAGTCAGGAACAAATAGCAAATGAAGCACTTACCCAACTTACTTAAGGTATTGCACTGCAGTCTTCGACACCACAGACTGACATGAAGCGAGTGTACGCGGGATGACAGGGCATTAGTTCGCAAATCGTCCACAAACGAAGCAGATCAATGTTCCGCTGTGTCTGATGATATATTTCGGTACATAATAATGATAACTTAACTTGGTGTTTTATATAAACAACGTTGACAATGGAGCATCTGTATTTACAAGGACTATTTAACTCGTGTCCCAAATGGGATTCAATGACCAATCACATTTCAATGATTTTTTAATTACGACCAATCACAGTCGTGTTTCACCTGGAATTTATCAAACAAGTTTATCATATTAAAGAAAGCTCCTCCTTTCTAACATTCTGAATAGGTCATAGCATTATTTTGCAGTGACTGACTCTCCAAGAAATACGGCTACCAGATTGTATATATAGCGCATGAATGTCAGCTGATAGTGCTTGCTGGAGATAATATAAAAACATTTGTTTGTAGCAATTGATTATACCACAAAAAAAAGAAGAAACCACTGTTTGCACTTTATTAAACGAATTATTTCCCAGGAAATAACGTTGCAGAAAAATATAATTGACATATTTACATCATAGGACATCACAAATTAATTAATATCTATAATGGTGGTTATAAATTTCTCCTTCTGGATTTCTTCATGTTGAGAATAGGATGCAATACCTCATATGAAGAAGAAAAGAATGCAAATGCAAAAAATATCTAAATTTTTAAGAATCTTAGGGTTAATAAATTCTATCTTCAAGCCACAGTTAGTCCAAAAACGTTCAAGACTAAAAGTGTATAAAACATTGGCTCTTCCAACTCTTTTGTGTGGTAGCGAAGTATGGACGTTGAAACAGAAGGATATATAGAGACTTAGATCTGCTGAAATGAGATATCGTCGGAGGACTGCAAGATACACACTACTAGATCACAAAAAAAATGAAGACATCTTAGAAGAATTACACATGGAACCTTTAGAAAACAAAATTTCTGATTATAAGTCAAGATGGATGCAACATGTTCATCGAATGGAAGATTACAGGATACCCAAACAAATGTTAAGATATCAACCTGCAGGAAGAAGAAGACCAGGACATCCACTCAAAAGATTTCTGGATGGTGTTTCTCTTGAGGCTGAAACAGGTCAACAAATGGCCTAAATTCGTGAATGTGCTATGATGATGATGATGATGATGAAATGTCTCTACTAGAGTGTATTCTTACAATATTTGCGATCTTTTGGCAAAAAATAATATGATCTGGTTGCTATGATGAACAAGAGTAATAATCTTTTCTCATTTGTTTTCAAACATAGCTTCTCATTTGTTTTCAAATATCTCCGTTTACATTAAATAAATAAATATTTTAAAATAACTATATTTAAATAATGTTTTGTGAGTAAACAGCTTAATTTTATTCGTTAAATAGTCCTAACAAACGCCACTCTTGATTTCCAAATTTTCTAGATAAATTAACTCCTCACTTCGTGAGTCGTGAATTTATCGATAATTTGGAAATCACTCGTGGCATTACTTATGATTATGGCTCGTCCTCTTCCTAGCTATTTCCAGTTTAAACTGCTTATAAACTCACGTGACATAATATATTCACAAGAAGAAACTACTCGATCCCCTCTACGTTCGGGAACCAAAATGCCCTGCCTGGTAATATCCCATATCTTTTTACTGCCCAGAAAAATGGAGAGAAAGCCCTCACATAATTGTCGGTCTATCCTAGTGTCATTGCTCATTTTGTTTTAAATTCCACCGAATACTGCAATTATGCTTGAATAGAAAATAGGGTTCAAATTTCAATTTTTTTTCTGCCTTAATGCATACAGAATAAACAAAAAACGTATAAAGAAGCATAAAAATTAAAATATCTTAGGAATATGGAATAATAGGGGGATTTTATATCAATATTATAATGGAAAGTTTTAGAATATGTTCTTTCTTACAAGTGAGGGGCTTTTATCTAAAAGCATAATATATTTCACTATCTGTTATTACTAGGGCAAGGATTATAATGCAATGAAAGTTAAGATTTTTTATAGGAAATGTGCACTCAGTTAAGCATTAACATATACACAAGGACAGAACACACACACCCAGACCCGAGGTAGAGATTTTAAAATCCCTTACCCCGCCGGGAATCGAATCCGGGTCGCCGGAGTGGAAGGTAGGGACTCTACTGACTACACCACGGCGACGGACAATGAAAGTTAAGATTGTAATATAGTATAATTAAAAGTAAGGCTTCTGACTGTCTTTTGTCTTCTTTTCACATATAAAAGTTGAATAATATAATGATAAGTTAGACTTTGACTGTATTTTGTCAAGGTTTCACACATAAACAGTTGAATAACATATGCTATATATGTTGCAATCTTAACTTTTAATGCATTAAAATCATTGTCCTAATTATTACTTTTTTAAATTAGGAATATTCTACAATACAGTGTTTCTTCTTCAACTAATTATTACTATTATTGTAATTATTATTAGTGACATCATTATTCATTAATCATGATTTGTAAATGTAATTGAATACACATTATCAAGTATTGTAGGATTTTTTAATTTTCATTGGAGGAGTCTAATAAAAAACTTCATGACCTTAACTCTATCAATAAAAATAAAGATGAATAATAACAGTAATAATAATGATAATAATAATAATAATAATAATAATAATAATAATAATAAATAATAAATAAATAATAAATAATAATAATACAGATCAAGAATCAAGAGATGAGGAAGACCAGTGAAAAGATGGACATAACAACTGTGAGGCGGAACAGGCAGATTGCCTAGCCCGTGAAGTGAATAATAATAATAATAATAATAATAATAATAATAATAATAATAATAATATGTAATGAACAGATTTGAAGATATTAAATTACAGTAGTAAGATACATATCACAGATATCTGTATTATTTTTCATTTTAACTTTTCTTAAATATTTTATCATCCCTCCTTTTGTAGATCTCACACCTCCTCCCCCGTAAAACAATTCAATGTCCAGGACATTCTCATGTAGATACATACCTCATAATCATACATTAATCAGGTACATCTCCCGATATTTGTAGTTAAGATGATGTCATGGTCATTGCCGAAGACTACATAGTACAGCCCAGGACAAGAGAAACGTACTCACAGGCATGGTAGAGATTTAAAACCTGTTACGTTGTCGGGAATCGATCTGTGGTCACCGATTTCGAGGGTAGGGACTTCAAGAACTACGTCACGGCGACGGACGATATCTGTAATTCAATAATCAACAATTACTAGACGTCCCGGCCACGCGTTGCTGTGGCTAAGGTTTACGTTAAAAATTTACATTAAGTTGCTGTCTTTCAACCAGATTATTTAAAACTAATACTTACACACGGAATTAATAATATTGAAAATAAAATAAACACTGAACACACTTAAATTATGAAATAATCAATAATTGTAATTCAATTGAAATTCATGGTTGCAACAAAAAGCACAGCCATCTGGATATCTCTTTGTTAAATAATAAACCAATTACCTTACACCGCCATCTGTTAGAATCGTATGGAACTCACAGATAATTACACCGCCATCTGTTAGAATCGTATGGAACTCACAGATAATTACATCGCCATCTGTTAGAATCGTATGGAACTCACAGATAATTGTAACTCTTTGTTAAATAATAAACAAATAATTTGCAATAAAAATAATTCGACTCTAAATTTACTTATAAACTACCCTAAGTTTCAAGTTGGATCAAACTGCACACAGTGTGCGAAATTTTATTAAAATCGGTTAAGTAGTTTAGGATTCCATCGCGGACAAACAACGTGACACGAAATTTTTATATATTAAGATGATTATCGAAAGTCAACAATTATGATTATCGAAAGAGAAAGCGACGTTTATCCTCAATCATCTTGATCTCTCGATCTCCTGTACAAAACTTCACTCTGTCTTTTGAAGATAATTCAAATAAAATCGTTTGTTTTGGTTAATGTTTTTTTAATATCTTTATCGCACGATGCACTCTACTTTCATGCATCCTGAATATTCCTTGTGGTGCTACATGTATGTGTATATTTGATTCTGTATGACCAGCCTCATAGGTTAGTGGTTAGCATTTCTTACTGAAGTTCATGATGCCCCAGATTCGATTCCTGGTTATATCATAGGATTTTTTCCTTAAAGGTAATTATTCCTGTGGTTCCCCATGGTCAGGAATGTAGGTTATGTTCTACCCTGGCGCTTCATTATCATTTACCACCTATCACATCATCGGGGTAACGTAACTCCGCCTTTCAGGTGCCCCAACCTACGAAATACACTGCTCAAAAAAATTAGGGGATATTGTAGAATAACCTATTAAGACTATGTTTTTAGGAACAGTATTAGATGCAATCGCTTTCTATTATTCCAAAAGAATGTCAACAAGAGTTTGACGTCATTACGTAACCTCTGTACTATACCAGATGTCAAATAGATCCTGATTAGGAATATGGCAAACAAACAAAGCAACATTAACATGGGTGAAAATGTTTCTTTAGTATGGTATATGGTCTCCTCGAACGGCCAGCACTGCCTCACACCTGTATGGCATTGATGCAATGAGGTTAGCAATGAGTTCTTGGGGGATACGTGGCCACTCTTCCATAAGAGCAATGTGCAGCTCTGGAACAGTTGTGGGAGGTGCTGGTCTGCCTGCAATGCGCCTGCCAAATGCATCCCACACATGCTCAATCGGATTTAAGTCCAGGGAGGAAGCTGGCCATTGCATACGCTCGATACCCTCCATTTCTAGCATGTCGTCCACCAAGCCAGCTCTGTGGGTCGTGCATTATCGTCCATAAAAAGAAAAGAATCACCTATGGCATCAGCATAAGGCACGACAAAAGGTCGGAGAATCTCATCTCTATACTTTACCGCAGTCAAAGTACCACCTTGGATAACGTAGAGGTCCGTACGTCCACCACTACTGACTCCTGCCTACACCATCAATCCACCGCCACCATATGGGGATCTTTCACGTACAAAAGCTGGATTATTTCGTGTCCCTTTTTCTCTCCAGATGAATACACGCCGACTATCACATTCCATGTCGAATCGCGACTCATCAGAAAAACGAACTGATCTCCATTCAGCATGCCTCCGCCCACGATGTTCCTCCGCCCAGTTTCTGCGATCTCTACGGTGTTGTGGAGTTAACCTGGTACACACCATGGGCCTACGGGCATAGAGACCACTTCCATGCAGTCGATTAGGGACAGTTTGAGTTGACACCCTGCGTCCTGTTGCTGTTTGAAGTGTATTTCGCAGTTGAGTTACATTCTGCTGTCTATTCCGACGGGCTGTTAACAAGAGGTAACGGTCATCCCTTGCTGTTGTTGCCCATGGTCGACCTTGTCCGGCTCTTCTGTGAACAGTATGTTCTTTGAAAATGATTCCAAAGACTGGAAATCACGTTTGAGACACCCCAATGGCTTGTGCCACCTCTTGTTGTGTCTGTCCAGTTTCCATCCTTCCTATGGCCCTCCAAGCCATTGGTTCAGGTAAATCACGTTGTCGAGGCATCACTGTCCGTAAGGCAAGTCATTCACTAACTGAAAACTGGACTGGATTTAAAAACAGCAACAAAACATTCACCCCCACACCACCCTTTCACATCAACAGTACAGACACTGCCCTCTGGTGTGGTGCCGAGGTTACGTAACAACTTCAAACTCTTATTTACATTATCTTGGAATAATAGAAAGTGATTGCATCTAATACTATTCCAAAAAACATAGTCTTAATAGGTTATTCTACAATATCCCCTAATTTTTTTGAGCAGTGTAGATTACAATTCCATCAATGCCGGGGTAGAAAGCCATAAATGTCATAAAAGACAAATTGGTGGCATTTGACAATAAAATAAATTCTAGTGACATTTCTTCGATCTGTAATTCTTCAATAAGGAACGTCCGCAAATTATAGTAGGTACCGAGGAAATTAAATACTCGGGGCGGACTAAAACTACCCTGGTCCTCCAGCTTGGGGTTACAGCGATGGGGCAGCTCCTCATGTTCTATAAAAAAAATACAATTCTAAAAGCCTCGGAACGAAACTTCGTATAGGCAGTACTTACATTCGACGATTTAAGCAAAGAACGTGAATGATGAATATTGGAATTTGGAATGTTGAATGGTCTGGAACAAACAAAAGGAGATTTTTATTCAATTAAATTGGAATAAAATTAACATTGTTATTTTTTCGGAAACAAGAAATAAAAGTAATGGTTCTGGAATATTGGACAATTGTATACATTATAGTGAAGTGAATAAAAGGAAAAGAGCTGAATCAGGTATATATATTTTAAATTAATTATTATTCTGCCTATTATTATTTTTATAAGATTAATTTTATTCCTCTAAAAATCAAGATTTGTTATGGAGAAAAATAATAGCATTTGAACTCGGTTTCAATCCATTTAATTTTTTGCACTCTTATATGTCAAGTACGATTGAAATACTGAATTTAAAAGTATTCAGAAAGCTATAATTTTGTAACTGGTATCTTATTTAGTTTATTTAATTTATCGACGCTATTTAAATCAAATCATTAGTGTCGCAATTCATAGCTGGGACTTAATGGACCTAAAAATGTTGTTGAACGGCCCTTATTTCAGGTTTGATATTCTTTTACGTTCCGTAAATCTACGACAAATCTAATCGATACTAGTAAAATTCATGGTAAGTTTCAGTTGAGATATTAGTTCACAGTAATATAATGTAGGGTTAGAAACTATTAAATAGTTACCTTGTAGGTCCGTCTCCTCAACGTAAGTTGTTTTAAAACTCTGTAGGCCTTTCGGGACTAGTCCCACCTTCAACATTTTCGAAAGGCCTATAGAGTTTTAAAACTTAAGTTGAGACGGACCTACAAGGTAACTATTTTATAGTTTAACAGTATATTATATTACTCTGACAAATGTAAGTTTCGTAAATTATTTAACCTCGACCGGTTTTGAATGAGAGAACCTCGGAATCGAATCACATACTAGCCCACTTAAACCAATTCGATTCTTATCCTTATGCACAGTAAATCCACTTTAAATATTTGGAAAAAGTTTCATACTACACTGTATGAGAGTTTTAAACAAATGTTAATAAAATGGCTAATAACCGGCATGCGTTGCTACGCCTAAACAAATTAAATACTTTTCTTGTTTAGTTGAATTAGTAAAAAGGAAATAATTATACATTTATAACGTAATTACTTTTAGATATCCCGTGCTGATTGCGCGGCGTTGCCCGGGAATCTCCTTATCTGGATCTTCTTGGCATCAATGAGGTGAAAGTCAAAAATGGTTAGTGTGAGTTATCATAAGTAACGCCACGAGTGATTTCCAATTTATCTAGAGGATTTGGAAATCAAGAGTGGCATTTGTTATGATTATTTAACGAATGAAATTAAACTGTTTACTAAAAAGTCATTATTCAAATATTACCAGTATTTTAAATAATGTAATATTTAATGTAAACGACGATGTTTGAAAACAAATTAGAAATGTGAGGTTATTTATATTCAGTGCAACTTGATCATATTATTTATTGCCAAATAGGATCGCAATATTGTAAGAATGCATCCTAGTGGGGAAATAATGAAACACATCAAACTGTATATTATAATCAACATTATAGGTTATTACTTTTTTGTTAAACAACTCAGTAAAATGAAGGAATCTCTTCATTATTTGCTACATTCAATGTATCTGTTGGAGAAAAATAATGCTCTGAGCTGTTCAGAATATTAAAAAGGAGGAGCTTTCTTTATCACAAAATCAGGAGCTGATAAAGAGTAATCGATGAAGAGCGAGGTGAAACACGACTGTCATTGGTTGTAAAACAAAATTCAATCAAACGTGATTGCTCATTGACTACCATTTGGGGCATGGTCCGTAAAAGATAGACATATGCTGTCGAAAACTTCTTTTAGAATTTTTTGAGATTATTCAATTCTGTGCACATTAGTTTTGTGTATTTGTTATAATTTTGTGTATTTGTTATAATTTAGGCAGCATCCAAAAAGCTACCTTTTTAGTGCACCTATGCACTTTTGTATTTAGCTCTGGCCCTACAGTATGCACAATAATATATTATATATGTTAACTGTCTCAGAAAGAAAATCTAAAGGGTTTTTCATATGTAGAAAACAGTATTCCTCTTATGGGAACGCTGTTGCCACTTGACGCCGCAGACTGAGTGACAGAGGTGGAAATATAATTATCTCCAAGTTTCGTTGAAAGATTATGATTCTGTGGCATCTCCGCTAGTCCGCTGATCGAGTAATTCAGTTCACTGCCCATTTTTATTATACTAATTATACGTATCATAATGGTATTTTCAAAAAATCGGGTACTTACCTTCTTCGCAAAATTGTGGTGAAACTATTTAACTTCTTCTTCTTCACTTCACGGGCTAGGCAAACATTTTCTGTTCCGCCTCACAGTTGTACTATTTAACTAAAGTATTTATTTAAAATGGATTAAGTAACAAGTAATTCTCACATAAAATGACACGTTTTCTGAAATAACTGCTCCATAAGAGCGATGCTATTTTCTAGAAGTGAAATCTAATATATAAAAATCAATGTTTGTTTGTTTCATTGTTTGTTGGTTTGTTTGTTCGTATCTTATGCGCGGCCATACCTTTGATCTGATTTTGATGTTTTTTTTTTGCAAAATGTTCAGGAGATTCCCGGGATGAACATAGGCTATGAGTGTTGTGATGTTCAACCCCTACACCCCTACAAATCACCCTTTGTAGTGAAAAACGTAAAATAAAGTCCCTATTTTGACGTTTAAATGTCTTACGCTGTCTAAACCATAACAAATACATCAAATTAATGTACGCAGAATTGAACATCGCAAAAAACGCTACAAAAAAGTCCGCGACAGCGTATGTTTATCTTCTACGGATAACTCACAATAACCATTTTTGTCTTTCATTGATGACGAGAAGATCGGGATAAGTTGATTCCCAGGCAAGTATAACAGTGCACGGTCAGTGGTAAAAACACATTAACATGTATTTAGGAGTAGCAGCGCACGCCGGGTATTAGAGCTAGTACTCTATAAATGATGGTAAAAACCCCACTTAATCGGTCAAGTTTTTTTTTGTGTCCATAAAGGACAGACAGATAGACACACATGTTATGTGGAACATGTATCATGTCAATGTTAATATTGTACGCTCGAGTCAATTGCAAACCCTTGCGGTGTTGATCAGAGAGAATATAATCGTGTTTAGATTCAAACATTGAGGTATGCTCATTTTATTACTACTTAGGTTGTTCATATGTTGTAAATAGAGGAAGCTGGACTGTATTTGATCTTTCTGGCTATGTGGATGACATGAGCACAGGGTGAATAAATTTACTCCAGACCTTCGCTACTTCAGTTGTTTACACGCTTTGTGTTATGCAATACGCTGCGCACCACCTGACTGAATGTATATTGATTCGCTTGACTACGTGTTGTTTCAGAAAGTACAGTAAACAGAGTTTTTCAGGTATTACTTCAAAGTGACACCAGTTTTCTGGTTACTAACCAATCAACTACATAAATTACTTCCAATCTTGATGATACATTTTTTGTTTGTACAAATAATGTTTATTTATTTAGTAGGTTTCACAACATCTTCCTGCGGGCAATTAATCTACTATGATTCTCCTCCACATCTCTCTGGCATTCCAATCTCCATCGTCCAATCATTTATCCCTCATGCTGCTCAAAACACAATCCAACCATCCATAGTAATTCTGTCCGAAGGCAGGACCTTCACTGCAATCATAACATTTTCATGCTATGCTTGCAGCTTTACTAGGGAATTGTAGGTGTGGTAGCTTCCCGTTGCTTTCCACACCGGTGAAGGAGGAGGAGGATGATGATGATAAGGATGATGATGATGGCCATATGATTTCGGGGATCGCTTGGACCTTAACGTTTTCCTAACCTTTGTCTTACAGGTGAGGAAAAACTCCGATAAAAACCCCACCCAGAAAAACTGTCCCGACCGGGGATCGAACCCGAGCCCGCTGTGTGGCAAGACAGCACGCTACCTCGAGACCACAGCGGTAGACAAAACACAATCGATGGACGTTATTTTTGGCCGTCCTGTTCTTCTCCTATCGAGTGGCACCCATTCTAGTATTCTTCTAGGGAATCTGTCTTCTGTAATTATTTTACATTACCATACTGTTTTAATATTAATATATGAAATCCACAATTAAAATTTGAACATTCATTTTTGTTTAATTACACTGTTTTTAATTTATTTCTTCTAGAAATTCCAACTGACTGCATCGAAAAATCCAGTTCTGCAGAATTAGAAATATTATTATTATTATTATTATTATTTTTTTTTTCTCACAGCTTACTATTTTCTTCTAACTTCCTGTATCTTCCCATTCACCTTCTTTTAATTCGTTTTCTTCCATCGTCTTCTTCACTTCCTGGGATAATGTGCCCATTCTGAAACCTTCTTTGTCGTTCTTTCACCCTCCATCCGTTTTCTTAATTCCAATTGCCTATGTTTTACATAATCAAGTATTGAATCCTGTTTATTTAGTTCTTTGTAATTTTTATATTTCTCATGTTTTTAAGTCTACAAAACCTAGCTGACCGTCGTAAGTATCCATTTCCAAAGTTAATAATTTTGATCTCAAATTCGGATTTAACTTACCCTTCCGTTCCTTAGGTCACTTTATTTGTAACCATTAGATTTCTACGCTGTTTAATAATTTTAGTTTATTATAGGTCTCAGGAGGCCCTTGGAGGTTAAGGATCCCACTTTTTCTAGACAATCGACATTTGGTGTCAGCCCTGCGTGATAGCCGCCTTTACCCCCCCCCGAACAAGCGCCCGGCACTAATTTCCGTTAGAGGCTGAGTGAACCCAGGAACATCGTGCCGCCAGAAGGTTTGGGTCAGTTTAAAAATCCTGACTCGAACCCTCGACGTTCCAGCTTGTAGCGTATTGCCTTAACCATTACGCAACGGCGTATTCCATTTTTGTTTATTTGAACTTTTTTTTCAGATATTGTTCTATTTAAAATTACTGTTTCACATTTTCTTTATTCACTATAGGCCTATATTTAATACCGTTATCTTTTCTATCATCCTTAAACTGTAAATATTCAAAACTATTGCATCCTTTAATGAAACCTTTTTCTTCTCAAATAAATGAGATACATTTTCATTCAATGTCTTACTTTACTTTATGTTAATAAGCCGTCACCTTGAAGAATCGCCCTTACCTTCTGTTCCTACTGTCCGGTAACGATTTCCGTCCGAGTACAAGAGTTTTAATTTGCACTTAGGCTCTGAGTGCACCTTATCTTATATTATAGTATATAGTATATAGTAGTAGGACTTTATTAGACAAAAAGTAAGATATTTACAATATTATTTACAAATATGGGTCGCACGGGCAGTAAGCCATACGTGCTGTTGACAGTCCGTTACAATAAAGTAATAATTGGTACTAGTGTAAAGAAAAATAAACAAAAACAGCAATAACATTACAATTACATAAAGAAAACACAATAAAAATATTACCATTAAATAATAACACAATAGCATTATACACTAAAAACATTAACATTACAATTACATAAAGAAAACACAATAATATTACAATTAAGTAATAACACAATAGCATTATACACTAAAAAAAACATTAACATTACAATTACATAAAGAAAACATTAATATTCCAATTAAATAATAACACAACAGCATTATACACTAATTAATTTATATATAATTGTTAATAATTAATGGTACTGCATTTTGATAACATATATTTATTCATGAATGAGTGTTGTCCTTATTTTTCGCGTTTTGTCCAGAAATTTACCGAGGTTTATCCAATTTTCTGGATTTACCAATAACTCGTAGCATGCCAATCTTTCCCGATTTGAATTTAGAAATCTTTCCGGTAATAACTGACGTCTCCAATATTCTAAATCATTACATTTTCCTAATATATGTATCTCATCTTCAAAGTTCCCGCACATTGGACATATTCGCATATCGTGATCGTCGCTTATTTTTAGAAATTTCCATGCCCCTAGCCTAAACCAAGCAAGCCCTGATCTCTCCTTAAATCCTAGGTTGAGTATATACGATTCTTTTCCCCAGACGTGTTTTAGGTCTCTTTGTAAACACAGTGAGCGTTTTCCTGTACATTCGGCGAAGGTATCTTGTTGGTTTACATCTAAGTACCTCCTCCTTATTTTTCTCCACACGTTCTTGCGATTTTCAGTCCCTTTTTCCCATATCCAGCCCATCCCAATCTTTTGGAGTTCTCTCCTAACCTCGTCTGCCCAAAATTTAACATCTATGTTTTTAATTTGGTGGTCGTAGCAAATTGCTCTAAGCATTGTTTGTTCACCTTGGATTACTCGCAACCAGTATTTGAGTACACGAATTTTACAGTTAATATCGTCCTGGAATGACCCGAATTCATATAAAATTCCACAGTTAGAAACGGCCTTACTAAGTCCTGTAATATACTTTAGAAAATGCGTATATACCTTATTTAGTATTTCCGTTCTTTGGAAACCCCAAATCTCACTACTATAGTGCATGACTGGCCTGACCATAGCTCCATACATTTTTTCTAATGTGCTGACTGGAATATCAGGCACTCGACCCAGAATACCGAGTACACTGTTAAGTTGTCCCCTCCCTTTAAATAATGCTATATCAATGTGTTTTTTCCACTTTCCGTTCATTTTCAACGTCGTACCAAGATATTCGAAATGTTTCACGTTTTGAAGAACTTGATCTCTGTATTTCCATTCCTCTGTTCTACCATAAACCGTCCCATTTTTAAATGTCATTGTTTTTGTCTTACTAGCATTTACAGTCAATCCCCAATTCCTACAGTATATTTCCAGTAGGTCAAGACCTCTTTGCAATCCCTTGATTGTCTTGGAACAGATAATTAAATCATCTGCATACAACAGGACTGGGATTCTAACATTTCCTATCTCCGGAGCCTCAATTTCTCCTTCTAGCATTACGTCTACAATATCATCAACGAATAGATTAAATAGCATTGGTGATAAAATGCAACCTTGTCTCACTCCCCGATTGGCTTCGCTGCTCTCTGTAATGTGCCCTTGGTCTACTTTTATACAAAATTTAACATATTTATAAATTGACATTAAAGCATGTATCATTTTACGAGACAATCCTTTCCGATTTAATTTTTCCCAAAGTGCGCTTCGGTCCACAGTATCAAACGCCATCTTAAAATCAATGAATGCACAAAATAATTTACCCCCCTTCATTTTCAGATTGTCATCAATTAATGTTCTCAGAACAAATAGGTTGTCCACCGTGGAGTACCCTTCTCTAAAACCTGCCTGATATTTTGAGAGCCTATTGTTCTCTTTAGCCCATTGTCTGATTCGTTCGTAAAGTACTTTACAATATATTTTTCCGAACACTGACAAGAGACAAATTCCCCTATAACTTTCTGGTATCTGTGCCCCACCTTTCCCTTTGTATAGCGGTTGGATGACACCTGTCGCCCAGGCTTCCGGATAATCTCCTCCATTAAAAAGTTTGTTGAACGCAGTTTTCAAAACGTCTAATAATTTATTGGATGATATCATATTTTCAAGAATTCCCCTGGTATTCCATCAATTCCAGGTGCTTTACCATTCTTTAAACATTTAATGGAAGAAACCACTTCATTTTTCGAAATATCCTGATCCAGTAATTGAATATGAATTGGGTCAGGGATCTCAACTATATTTCCTTGATTATATCTTAACCTCTCATTTCCCAGCACCCTATCAAAGTAACTTCTCCATTCCCCGGGCGTTATTCTTGTCCGATTTATGGACTTTACTTTGAGTTCCCTTATCGCTTTCCATATGTCCGCAATGTTCCCACTTTCAGTCGCGACTCTCATTTCTTCGGATTTCTTATTTTGCCATGCTAGTTTTGTTTCTGCCAATAAGTCTTTATATTCCTTTCTCTCTTGCGCATAATTTTTTCTGCTTTCATCTGTGCTTTCTTTTCTAAACTTTAAAAGACTACTTTCGACAAATTTCTTCTTCTTTCTACATGCATTATTGTACCACCCTTTGTCCTTCTGGTTCATTGCGTATTTAACCTTGAATTTTTCCCCTGCTTTTTGAAAACATTCTGTCAAAGTTTTAACAATTTCCTCCCCGCTAAGATCATTTAATTGCAGATCCTGTATTAGCGTTTCCAAACTCCTGTTAAATTCTTCTCTCAGATCCTCGATCCACCTGAAACGGATAATTGGCCGCAATATTGTTGCCACCTCATCATTAACTGTCTCACTAATACCTTTCATATTTAAAATAAGTTTGTTTGGGAAGTGGTGTGATTCGATTCTGGAAACTATACAGAAATTACTTAGGACTGGAATCATGTCTTGTGTGCATATTGAATAATCGATTACGCTACTTCCATTTTTATTAATAAATGTCAGTTCTCCATTTTTATCTTCCCCATATTTACCATTCAGAATTTCAAGTTCAAATGCATCGCAAAAAGCTAACAATTGGTTTCCTTCTGAATTTAAAATCTTATCTTTGCTTCTCCTACCCTCACCTCGTGTTTCATTATCATCCGATTTTATAGTGATATTTTCCTCCCCAATCCTACAGTTAAAGTCCCCTAAAATTATTATTCCCGCTTCCGGAAACCTATCTTTTATTTCTGCCAACGAGTCAGACAATTCAACGAAAAAATTTGGATTGGCATACCTGGAATTTAGTGGTTGGCGATAAATAGACAACAGACACATTTCTGCTTTTTCTGTATGGTAATATATACAAATTGCCTCTTTTAAAGTAATATTTACCTTTTTAATATATGGGTCTAAGTTAGCTTTATATAAAATGGCAACACCGCCTGGATATCTACCTCTCTTTCCTCTCTTTTGATTACCCTTAAAATAACCTTTCATATTACATAGATTTACGCATTCATTAGCTTTTAACCATGTTTCTCCTAGAGCTAATATATCAAAAGTCTCAATAAACTCTACACATCTGTCCATTGAAAGTTTTTGCTTTAACCCTTCGATATTCCATGAACCGACTGTCAACAAACCCTATTGTGTTCCCTTGTCATTAGTCTTACCTGTATTTTCGAACTTCCCCCTCTCAATAGTTCCTTTTCTGCGGGTAGATTCTGAAGTCTTAGTGATTTTCTTGTTGGAGTTCTTGTGTCCGCCGGTCGTTCACCTCTTAGGGGTGGGGTATGCTGTTTGCGTTCGGCCGTTTTTTGCTGTATGTTTATTGGATTTCTGGGAGTTATTAAGGTAGTGGTCCCTCTCTCTTTCTCTCGTGTAGAATTTTCTCCCTCCTCTGCTGTAAGGAGACCACCTGCTGTTGAAGCGTCCCCTGTATGTTTTGGGGACTCGCTGTCAATGACCTCTTCAAATTCATTTTCAGAGTTGTCCATATTTTGTAGTTTTTCCCTGCTCCAGATTCGTCCATTTATAATTAATTTATTAAATTGGATGATTGCATGGCAGCCCTGCCTCCTCGCCTCGAACATGTGTCGCTTAAGAAAGTCTCTTTCGCGGCGCACCTTCTCACTAAAGTCTTCGGCAATATTGATACCGGTCCCTTTAAGATATTTACTGTCTCTAAGGATCCAACATTTTATTTTGTAGTGTGATAATTTGCATACAATCGGTCTCTTTCCACTATTCCAACGACCTACTCTGTGCGCTCTTTCAATATCACTGTTCACCAAATCAATTCCGATTTGCGCCACTACTCTTTTAACTATATGTTCAGTTTCTTCCCAGCTTTCTCTGTCTTCTTCATGCACACCATATATCACAATATTATTACGGCGACTCTGGTTTTCGAGATAGTCTAATTTAGATTCCAGCCATTTCAATCTGTCCTCCATCCGATGCATGTTCGTCTCAATATCACGAATTTTTTCACCCACGTTGCACTTTTCAAACCCCTCTTTCACTTCAGTTGACAATGTTTCAATCAGCTTTCTAACTTCTTCCATAATGCTTTGTCCCCTGCACACTTCAACCACTCTAACAAAAACACGCCCGCTCTTCTCGACGGCTAGCAAACAATAATCTATCTTATATTATGACGCCGCCTTAAAGGGTTGTTAGAGCACTTGCGTTCCATTTGACTTCTGGAATTCTGTTTTTATAATGATTATACGTATTTTTCGGAACCCAAGTTATAAAATTCAATATTTCTTATTATTTCCCTTCATTGCAGTCTATATGCCTAAAATGTTCTTTCTTCCGTGTGATATCCATCGTATTTTTTGTAATCTCTGTTTTGACATAAAATTACAATTGCTTTTCTTTTTCGTATAAAACACGAAATTGAAGAGCTCTCGGAGTAAAATTTGTCGGCGCTTTCATTTCCAGATTTGAATTGCAACGCTAATGATTTTAGTGTTTAAGAGCGTTGTTAAATAAAATAATTTAATATGTAAAATTCAATGTTTGTTTGTTTGCTTGTTCGTATTCTACGCGCGGCCATACCACCGTTGATCCGATTTTGATGTTTTTTTTTGCAAAATGTTCAGGAGATTCTCGGGATGAACATAGGTTTTAAGAGAGTTGTGATATTCAACCCCTTCGCCCCTAAAAATCACCCTTTGTATAGAAAAACGTGAAATGAAGTCCCTGTTTTGACTCTTAAATGGCTTACGCTGCCTAAACCATAAAAAATACACCAAATTAATGTACACAGAATTGAATATCTCAAAAAAACTCCACAAAAAAGTCCGCGACAACATATGTTTATCTTTTACGGATAACTCACAATAACCATTTTTGTCTTTCATTGGTGCCAAGAAGATGGGATAAGTAGATTCCCGGGCAAGCGTGCTCTGCCATAGCGTTCATCGGATTGAGTTGGGGCTTTCTGAAAAAGTGTTCAGGAGATTTCGGGGATGAACATAGGCTATAAGAGAGTTGTAATACTCAAATCCTCCACCCTAAAAATCACCCTTTGTAGTGAAAAACGTGAAATAAAGTCCCTATTTTCATGCTTAAAAGGCTTACGCTGCCTAAACCATAACAAATACACCAAATTAATGTACACAGAATTGAACATCTCAAAAAACTCTGCAAAAAAGTCCGCGACAGATCATCTACGGATAATTCACTGTAACCATTTTTGTCTCTCATTGATAAGTAGATCGGGATAAGCAAATTCCCGGGAAGTATAACAGCGCATGGCTGGTGATAAAAACACATGAACATTTATTTAGGAGTAGCAGCGCACGCCGGACATTAGCTAATAACAAATAAATAAATATGGGATTCTAGATTTAACAGTAATTTTTCTGTAATAAATATATTTTTAATATATATTTTCTACGAATTTTCAACAGGATTATCCCATAATACGTCAATTAATTGTATTTATTTATTTTTCCTAGTTTTGTTTTCATCGTGTGAATATTTATTCAATATACCGGCATGTGTGTTCTGCCCGTGTATTGGTTCTCATTAGTTTTACTTACTTACTCACTGGCACTATCGAACCCGTAGGTTCATGGCCGCGCGGACATAAGCTCTCCATACATCCCCATCCTGAGCTAATGCTTTTACCCCCAGTTGAACCCATGTCCGCATTTCTTGACGGTTGTATTTTTTACGGTGAAAGATCGTCACTCTTTTGCCCAAGATACTTTTTTCGTCTGGCTTATCACCTTCGACCAGTCCGGCATGGGTAACCCTATCGGCAGCAATGCTACCGCCGGCATAGCTCTCAGGATCATTTAAGCACGCAAGCCACTCCACCACGACAAGGTAAAGATACCATGGAGGGTCTCTGTAATATTAAATTTATGAATGCTTCCATTGATCATATATTTCGTTTCCTTTCACAATTTATTAAGATTTCCTTTATGATCGATACAATAATGCTTCAGTATCGACGTTTTGTTGAGCTAAAATGAGGTGCCGTATAAGAAAATTCTAGAGAATATAGGCTATATGAATATTAGTAGTTATGCCCTTAGTAAAATTATATTACTACTTATGAATTTCCTATACAAAATGTATTGTCCTAGATATGGAGCTAAGTCCAATCCTATCCATAGACAAGAAAATATATTTCCATCCTTCTAATATCTTCCCTTTCAACTCTAGGCCTAACAGAGTTTCCAGTAATTCGAATTTTTATGTTTTTTTTCTGATTTTTCCTATTTCAAATAATTTTTAATGGAATTGCACAAACTATATATATTGGTACACGGGGGCACGCCGTAGCGTAGTGGTTAAGGCACTGAGCTACAAGCCGGAGGGTCGAGGGTTCAAGTCCCGTTGGGGTCAGGATTTTTAAACTGACCCAAACCCTCTGGCGGCACTATGGCCCTGGGGTCGACTCAGCCTCTAACGGAAATGAGTACCAGACGCTTGTTCTGGGGTAAAGGCGGCCGTCGCGCAGGGCTGACAACCCGGCTGACATTAAGTGCCGATTGTCTAGAAAAAAGTGGGAGCTTTAACCTCCTACTACCCCAAAGGCCTCCTGAGGCCTTTTATATATTGGTACACACTTCCTATAATACAATTTTCCGTTTATCACAAACTCCGAATAAATAATCAAGTGTGGCAATTAAATGATTTACACGAAGGGATAATTGCGATGAAGAGAAATGTCCAAATGGTTTACTTAGGAGAAAACAAGGATTTGAAATATTTTTGTATTCATACAGGTTAACTTGATATTTTCTAATGTGTGTACATTTTGAACTCAAGGCTTATATAATTTACTTAAATATATTTGAAAATATCTATATTGACTATTTAACTCATGCCCCAAATGGGAGTCAATGATCAATCACATTTCAATGAATTTTGATTTAGAACCAATCACAGTCGTTTTTCACCTCGATTTTATCAATTTAATTTTTTCATTGTAAAATCAAGCTCCTCCTTTTTAACATTCTGAACAGGTCAGAGCATTATTTTGCAGTGACTGACTCTATAAGAAATACGTTCGATATAGCAATTTATATATTAAGATGTAAGAATTCTAGAATTCAAGTAGTTAGCAGATTGCATATATATATATAGTGCACGAATGTAACAAGATAGTGCTTGCGAGATATAACAGAAAAAACATTGTAGCAATTGATTATACCACAAAAAAAACGCTGTTTGCATTTTCTTACATATTAGTTTCCAGACATTTACTTTCCAGAAAAATATAATTTACATATTTACATCATAGGACATCATAAATTAATTAATAACCTATAAAGTTGGTTATAAACAGTTTGACGTGTTTCATTTTTTCTCCACTAGGGTGGATTCTTACAATATTGCGATCCTTTGGCAATAAATAGTATGATCTGGTGTAGCCGGACATTCACTCAGCGTCCTTCCCAAATGAACAACTGAGTCGATTAATAAATAAGGAGAAAGGAAATAAATTTACAAACGATCAATTGATTAATTAGAGCAAGAACCATCGGGCCTATATCGTGTGTAGACTCATTTTAAACGGGAAAACACGTAGAATACAATTATATCATAATAATATTGCCAAATAGAATCGCAATACTGTAAGAATGCACCCTAGTGGAGAATAAATTAGAGAAATCATACTGTTTATAATCATTATATGTTATTAATTGATTTCTGGTGTCCTATGATGTAAATATGTGAATTATATTTTTCTTCTTGAACGTAAATTCCTGGGAAATAGTATGTTTAAGAAAATACAAACAGTGGTTTATTTTTTTTTGTACAAATGCTACAAATGTTTTTCTATTATATCCGCAAGCAAAATCTGTTTACATTCGTGCACTATATATACAATCTGGCAGCCACTTGCATTCTAGGATTCTTACATCTTAATATATATATTGTTATATTCAACGTATTTCATAGAGAGTCAGTCACTGCAAAATAATGCTCGTACCTATTCAGAATGTTAAAAAGGGGTTTGATTACAATGTAATGAAATAAAATTGATAAAATCGAGGTGATACACGGCTGTGATTGGTTGTAAATCAAAATTCATTGAATTGTGATTGGTCATAGACTCCCATTTGGGGCATGAGTTAAATAGTCAAAATAAAATCAATTTAGTGAGAGGTTTTATCAATTTCTATTAATAGAATTCCTTATTTTGTCGGATCTCTTGATGCATCGTAAATTTGATTCATGAACATCGAAACATCGTGATATGAATTGAAATGACTCTTCAACGAGTAAACGCTAAACCATTTATATTTTAACTTTAAGCGGCAACACTTATTTTTTCCGCTTCAGAACAAATTCTTCCTTCATTTTACTAGACATTATAAACTGGGAACAAAGGCAAAGAGACACTTGTTATTCAATCAGAATTATTGCAACGAATGTCAAGTTGAAACAAAAAAACACCTATCATGGGGAGGGCGGCATTTATCAACGGAAATAGCGGCACGTTAAATACGGCGGCGGCAGCATTTAACAACGAATTTATTTAAGTTTAGTGACAATAAGATTTGTTTTACTTTGGTATTTATTTGTCCATTTGGTTTTAATCGCTCTTTGTAAAAGCTTCTTTGGCACGTGTCTGCAGTAAGAAAAGTTGCCAATGCATTAATAAAGAATACTATTCATCCTACTATACCGACTGGATCCGCGAATAAAGACATTTTTAGCCGTGTCACAATTTTTTAACTCACGAATAATGAAAACGTGAGTAACGGAACCGTGAATAAGGAGCTTTACTGTATAGGTTTTGTAGCTAGGAACTATTAACTAAAGCGTCAGTGATTGTTATAAGAGTAGATACCATTAGCATGCTCATATTTAACTTTTATAAGATTCATAATATGTTCCGTTGAGGTATTATTTAAAATTAAAGTTTAAATTTATGGAATATTCACCTGAAAGGTCCGTCTCCTCAACTTTGTTATTTAATTTAGCGCTTTCGGGACTAGTCCCATCATCAGCAGGATTCAAAACTGGTGTTTCACTGAAGATCTGGTAGAGGGGGTTACACGTACTGCGTTCGTTTTCGTTTATCAGGTGGTCGTTGTTGTGAACTGCTTTCAAAATTTCCAACTCCCCTCGAAGTACGTTTGATTTATCGTTCGCCGAGGGGGTATGGGTTTGCTCATGTGCATTACTGTTAGTGTGTTTTCGATATTTAACATGTGATATACTTCATGGATAACGTGTTTTGCATAGCTTGATTTTCATTCTGCGTGAATAGTGTCTCGAAAATGTTCTTTAAATCTGATATTAAAACTTTTGTTTGTTCTTCCTATATAAAATTTGTTGCAGTCCTTACATGTGAATTTATATACTCCTTTGCTATTGAAAATGTCATTTTCTTCAATGTTATTGCTTATTATGTTATTTAATTTCCTATTAGTTCTGTATACTATTTTTATGTTTTTATCAGTGTATTGACTAATTTTGACGTTTCGTTTCCTGTATATGTGTTATCCATGTTTTCTTGTTGTTATCAGATTCTCTTTCAAGTTTAGTTATGTTAGATATATTGTTCTTTCTTTTTTTTTGTTTATTTACGAGTTTATTTATGATTTGTTCATTATAGACATTGGTTTTTGCCATATATTTAATGTAGTTGAGTTCTTGAATATAATTGTCTTTGCTTGATGGAAGTTTTAACATTCAATTGATTAAGCTGTTAAATGTACTTTTTTTTTGTTGAAAAGGGTGTTTAGATTTTTTGTTTATGGCCAGAGCATTGTTTGTAGGTTTCCGGTAGATGCCGATTTCTAGTTTATTATTGTGTAGATTTTGTGTTATAGACAAATCTAAGTAGTTTATACTATTACTAACTTCTACTCCCTCGGTGAACCTGATTTTTTCATGCATGTTATTTAAGTCTTGTAATATTTCTTTTTCTTTTCTATTTTCATTGTATATTACTAGTACGTCATCGACATACCGTACTATCAGTTTTATGTTAAATTTGAGTATTAGTTCCTCAAAATGTTTATTTTCCAGTTCTTGTAGGAAGATTTCGGTCATTATTCCGAATATAGGACTCCCCATCGGGATCCCGTCTTCTTGAATAAAAAGTTCGTTGTTAAATTGGAAGTCATTTTGTTTTATTGTTGTTATTAATTTATTTAACTGATTGATATAGTTTTCTTCAAGTTTACTGTCTTGTTAGTTTTTATCTTATTATGTTTGCTGTTTCATTTATGGGGATATTTGTGTAAAGGTTTTTTTATGTCGAATGACGTCATTTTAGTGTTTCTATTGATTTCTAAATGATGTAGTTTGTCTGCTAGTTCAAATGAGTTCTTATTTGTATGGCGATTTTCAAGTTTGACAACATTTTTCATTTTCTGGGCTACTAATTTAGAAATTTTATAGTTAGGAGCATTCATGCAATTAATAACTGATCTTACGGCAATGTTGTCTTTGTGGATTTTTGGAAGGGCTTTCATTACTGGTGGCGAGGGAGTATTATTTATCCATTTGCTGTTTTTTGTATTTATGATGTTCGTTATTTATTATGTTGGTGACTAAAGGGCACGATTTTAATGCTTCTTTATCTGTCTGTTATACTTTCCTATAGGATCCTTTTCAATGTTTTTGAAATTATTTTCTTTTATTAATTGTTTGGTTTTATTGACGTATTCTTCCTTTTCCATATTTACTATTGTATTGGCCTTTGTCGGCTTTTGGGTGTATTTTATTATTGTTCCTAAATTTTGTTTTTATTTTAGAGATATTCTTAAGAGTTTGTTTAAATTAAAAGCCATGCAACACAACACAAATTAAAACATAGCAACAACAAATCACACAATTGTGAGGATAAAAGGATTGTAAACCTTACAAAAATAAAATTAAATAAACAGGAAACAGGTTTACTAGAAATGGGATATAAATTCAACTTTCCTACACACAATATAAAAAGAACACAACAAAATGTAATTACTGAAAGTGAAATTGCAATAAATAAACTTGATATTAATAACAAAAATTATGTTAGATATGAAGCAGCTACAGTCATGAAAGAAACTCCACCAACGATAAACATTAAAGATGGACAAAATCAAGCTATGCAAAACACGTAATCCGTGAAGGACACCGCATGTTAAATATTGAAAACACCCTAGCAGTAATGTACAGAGAAAATAATCCAGTGAATATAAACGTACTCGAGGAGATGGAAATTTTGAAAGCAGTTCACAACAACGACCATCTGATAAACGAAAACGAACCCAGTACGTGTAACCCCTTCTACCAGATCTTCAGTGAAACAACAGTTATGAATCCTGTCGATGATGGGACAAGTCCCGAAAACGCTACAGTTAAATAACAAATAAAGTTGAGGAGACGGACCTTTCAGGTGAATATTCCATAATTTTGAACTTTAATGCTCCTATTTCCTTATGAGGCTATATCTTGCATTACAGCATATTTGAGCAACAATACAATTTGCATTTAATTTTGTCAATTGCCACTTATTTCATCTTTCACTGATGAATATATTTACCCTTTTTGCTAATACACTTTTTTATTGCAAAATATTATAAATAAAATATTATAACTCTATTATATTTACGTGTTCGAGATAAAACGTACTTTTATTCGAAAATTAAAATAATTTATAAAATGCAGAATGGATGGAATTTAAGTAGGAGCTGATACCTGATACGTTGCCATAGTAGCGTTTACAAGAAGCATGTATAGGAAACCACTACAAGCTGAAAATTCGATATAAACAGCATTACAGTGTTTTGATATGCAAAGTGATGAAGAAAATTCATTGCTCCGCTGTGCAAACATTTTGATGAGAAGGAAACGCACAACAAATTGTTAAGAAAAACCGCTTCTACATCTTGTTTAATGGGTAGATTTTAATGGACGTGCTGGTATACAGACCAACACAAGGAATCCTGCACTTTGCCATGAGAAGTGTTGCTCTTGTCAGCCATAACAAGGCAGCGAATGTAAATACTGAATTTCTCTCTTGCCTTGTCTATTTTTAACGTTATATACCTTCTCATTCTTTCTCTTGAGTGTTAGCTCTGTATTTTTTTCACTATAGAGTTGGTTGCTCCCTTCTAATACATTCTCGTCTTTTGTGTTCATATTCATTTGTAAGTCATCTCATTTTTCAAAGCTCTCTGAAATTGTGCAGGAGAACAATTAATTTTGTTTGTATAAATAATATGTTTAAAAAGGAATTTTCTATTATTTCAAGGGAGAATTTTGTAATTTGGCTTGAAATTTGACGAACACAGCTAAGACATTTCTTGATAGTGATCATATACAACTTTGATTTCAAAACAAATGTACCCAGTTCACAAATCTCTGACACAAAAGTATTACATTATTTTATGATAGGTTGTTTCTGTTATATACACAAGTATCCTCGACCAAAATATACATTATTTTATCTTCCATACTCCCCGGTCTTGCGTGTCGGCTTGTCATATTTCTCTTCTTCATGTTGTCTTGAATTCCCTTTATCCACGTTGGCTTTGGTCTACCACATTTCCCTTTTCCAGGAGGTAACCATTTCAATACTAATTTGTTTTTTGTCCTTCTCATTACGTGCCCAAACCATCTTAATTGTATTTCTTCAATCTCTTGTACAATACTTACTTACTTACTCACTGGCTCTATCGAACCCGCAGGTTCATGGCCGCACGGACATAAGCTCTCCATACATCCCTATCCTGAGCTAATGCTTTCCAATCATTCCCTGTATAATCTACTTCCCTCAAATCATAGTTAATGTTGTTCTCCCACCTCATTATTGGTCTACCAACAGGGCGTTTTCCTTCTGGCTTTCTTACAAGAAGTTTCCATGCACGTCTTTCATTCCCCATACGCGCAACATTTCCTGCCCATCGCAGTCTACGAGACTTAACTGTTCTTATTATATTTGGCTTCCTATAAAGACCATGTAGTTCATTGTTATGTAGTCTTCTCCATTCACCTGTCTGTTCATCTCTCTTTGGTCCAAAAATTTCCTAAAAACTTTATTCTCAAATACTCGTAATCTCCTTTCCTCCCTTAAAGTAAGAGTCCATGTTTCGCACCCATATAATATAACTGGTAGAATAATAGTTTTATATATTTTCAGCTTAACGTTTTTTGAAAGGAGTTGGGACATCAAAAGTCTCTGCAATGCATAATAGCATGCATTTCCAGAATTGAGCCTATGTTTAATTTCTTTGTGCATCTCATTCCTATTTGTGATTATTGTTCCTAGGTATTTGAATTCAGCCACTTCCTCAAACTTTCCCTCATTTGTCCTTAGCTGTCCATTTCCATTATTTAATGAATTTCTACGTGTGACCATATATTTAGTTTTACTGATATTTACTTCCAGTCCCAATTTCTTAGTGTTACTCAAAAGTGTGTGCGTGTTGGCCTTTAGTATCTCCTCGCTATCGGCCAGTAGTACTACATCATCAGCATAAACTAACAGCTTATTAATACCATTCAGTTGTAAGCCTTCCTCATTCTCTAAAGATTTAATGGCATGCTCTAGTACAAAATTAAATAGTAGAGGAGATAGTGCATCTCCTTGCTTCAACCCATTGTGGATTTCAAAAGTGTCTGAAAACTGTTTGCCTACACGCACCCTACTCTTTGAGCCATTTAGACACTTTCGTATAATATAGTTTCCTAATTCATAATCTCTCTTAATGTATTATTTTTTTTATTTTGTCTAATTTTGATATTCTTGTCGATCTTTTTTAAAAGTCAATTTCTGTTACTAATAATTTAGTCACAGAAATGGACTTTTTAAGAAGATCAGCAGGAATATCAAAATTAGACAAAATAAAAAATAATACAATAAGAGATAATAATAATTTATAGTCACAGAATTGGAGTTTTTAAGAAGATCGGCAAGAATATCAAAATTAGACAAAATAAAAAATAAAACATTACAATAAGAGAAATGATGAATATAGAAAATTGTATGTAATATGCATAAAGCAAAGTTGGCTATTTATTTTTAAATAGCAGTAACCACAGTAGTGGTTGTAGTAGTAATAGTTGTACATGAAATGTGTGTATTTCTAATTTTCTTCTTCCTTTTCTTCTGTGGTTCTGTATTCCTCTAATTTCCTACAGCCCGTTTTTCTCCGTTCAGTGCTTTTATTCTCCATATTTGAATATCGACAATTGTAAGATGTCTTCAACACGATCCAATATCCTGTTTTGCGTGTGAGTAGATAAAAACTATTTTTAATATGTAGATTTTAATGAGGTTCTGAAATTGTAATTAGTTTGGTATATCTCAAATTCCTTTATGATAATTTCAGTCATATTATGCTAATTTAACTAATTCATTCACTGGCACTATCGAACCCGTAGGTTCATGACCGCGCGGAAATACGTTCTCCATCCCTATCCAATCATCCCCTGTATAATATACTTCTCTCAAATCATGGTTGTTATTCTCCTACCTCACTCTTGATCTGCCATCTGGGCGCTTTCCATTTAGTTTTCCTACTATAAGCTTTCATGTCCCTCTTGCTTTCCCCATTCGTGCCACATGTGCTGCCAATCACAATGTACGAGACATAACTGTTCTTATTATATCTGGTTTCCCATAAAGATCATCCAGCTCACTGTTTAAGCAGTATCCTTCATTCACCTGTCGGTTCATCTCTCTTTGGTCCAAAAATGTTCCTAAGAACTTTATTCTCATATATTATTTTCTCCTTCCTTAAAGTAAGAGTTCATGTTTCACATCCTTATAATGTAACTGGGAGAATAACAGTTTCATATATTTTTAGTTTAACATTATTTTTAATGGAATTGGGACAACAAGAGTCCCTGTAATGCAGAATAGCATGCATTTCCACAATTAAGCCTATATTTAATTCCTTTGTGCATCACATTTATATTTGTAATTTATTATTGTTCCTAGGTATTTTAATCCAACCAGTTCTTCAAAATTTCCCCATTTGTCATTAACTGTCCATTTCTATCATGCAATGTAATTCTATATGCGAACATATAATTTTCATCATTATCGCCATGAACAAATCCGTTTGTAGGCCATGTGGCCTTTGAAGATTCGATATAATGAAGATGGTCTTGATCTTTCCACCGATGCTTCTTGTCTTCCTTGGTCCCTATGTCTAGTTTTAGTTTATTGGAATGCCCATTTTTTAAGTCTATTTATTTCCATTCTTCTCAGATGATTTTTCCATTATTTTTTGTATATTTCTGTATCTTCATTTAAACTTGGTACTCCAAGTTTTTCTCTGACTATTTAATTCATAGATCGATCATTTTGCCTGTTCATAAGATTACCTCTTCCTGTTCGTAATGAGAGATATCTCCGCAAATTAACTTCTTTGACAAGGATATCGTTTCTACAATGTAAGACCTATATGGTACAGCAAGAAATGCGAAAAGAAAACAACTTCGAAAATTACCACAAAAAAATTCTGTTGCCCTAAAAAAATTATTAAATGTTGTATAATGAATCTGCATTATTGTTAATAGTTATTTCTCATATAATCATCTGTTATTGATTTTTTCAAGCCCAAAAAGATTTAACAGTAAAGATATGCTATTTATAAGTAGTAGTAGTAATAGGACTTTATTAACTAAAAGTAAGATATATATATATATATATTTACAATGTTATTTATAAATATGGGTTGGACGGGCAGTAAGCCGTATGTGCTGTTGACAGTCCGTTACAATAAAGTAATAAGTGTAAAGAAAAACAAAAATAAAACAATAATATTACAATTATATAATGAAAACACAATGGGTGGATTTCTCAATTACATAAAGAAAACACAATGGGTGGAGATCTCAATTACATAAAGAAAACACAATGGGTGGATTTCTCAACGACCGCGGTTTTCCAATTTTTTATTGTTTCCATGACAACCATAAAAACTGAACATCTACGGCTGTTAATTCCTAAAACAAATGTCTGAATCATGTCTATGGATTCATAACAATTTCTGTGAATTTTCAGTATTTTTCATAGTTGTTATGGAAACATTAAATAATCGGAAAACCGCGGTCGTGGTTTAGACTTCGGTTGAGAAATCCACCCAATAACATTTCAATTACATACTACAATAACATTATACAATAATTATGTTATGTAGAATTATTAAGAAATAATGGTATTGCATTTTGATAACATGTATTTATTCATGAATGAGTGTTTTTCTTTGTTTATAACTACACAGCCGGCTTAGAAATCTCCCGGAAGTAAGATCGGAATACATAACCCCACATTTATTATTTTTAGCTTATTTTGTTGTATTATTCGCTAATAGTCACTCCAAATCCAACGCGAGGTTGATTTTTTCATTAGTCAAAATTACTCGCGACTTTGTCGTGATTTTTTTCAGAAAAAACCTAACCACTTGTTAGATTACTGTTGATAATAGTGTTCCTTTGGTGATCCAGTCTATTAACTCCTAACAGTAATCGTAAGAAGCGTATTTGACTTACTCTAAGTTTATATAGAATATATATATATAATCATTAAAGTTATTAAATATATTCGTGAACACCATGTACAATATTTGCCTCCATCACATTTCCTGCTTCGCTTAACTTGCACCAATGTGTTAGTTTTGGGTTTTATATTCAACTTCAGATCAAACAGGATTTGTAATTTTGAAATACCGCGGAATGATATCACTCAACTACCGACAAGTGAACGTAAGTTCTTTGTATCTGTTGAGGCGTACGGTCAGTAGATGAGTGATTACACGCTTCTAACTCATCAACTTCTTTCTCCCGGGAAAATGGGAAATTCTCTCAATCCGGATTATATGCATGCTTGAGTGCACTTAGCAAATCCTATTGCAAACCGCTTTGGACCTGTACAAAGTTGCTCCAACAGAACTGATGTAACTTCATTAAATCTATACAAACATAAGCATTTTTGTACAGTTCACAGCTAAAGATAAATATGTTTTCTTTCTGTTTTAAAGATCTAGAGCAGACGTAATTATCTTGTTGCTCCGGGGAGCTAGCTCGAGTTCAACTCTCGTATGCGAGAAACATGAAGAAGGGGGAGCAACAGACAGAGGACGTGGAAAAAAGTGGGGATTCCTAGAACTGCAGAAGCAAAGCTGCTATTAAAACAGATTATAATTTATTATTATTATATTTATTATTATTATTATTATTATTAATTTTTGTTTAAACAAAATACAAGCATTTTTTCTCGAATCTCCAATAATGCGAACCCTATTTCACCATCTGGTATGTTGGGGTTTTAGTTCAATACAATTAATTATTTACATTAATTTAGATTATGCGTAATTTCTAGCGTTACATATAAATAATAATGCAATGTAAAATGAACAAATAAATCAATTAATTAACAAACCAAAACTAACTCAAAGTTTCTTAAAAATTTGATAGATAAAGTTACACAGTTTCCTATAGCAACACTTCTTACATAAAATATTTGGCAGAGACAGTTGAAATCTATTTTGGCAATAACCTAATATTTTAATAAATTCATGTCTTTTGGAATCAAATGCGGGACACTCAAATAACAGATGTGATACAGTCTGGCTAGATATAATCAATTAAATTCGTATGGGCATATACGACGAATGCAAGAACAAAGATTACACCGGAAAACATTGTAATGTGTCCACCTGGAAGAAGAAGGAAAAGAAGATCTCAAAACTCGTGGATGCAAGAAATAAGAACTAGAATGAGAACAAGAGGACTGGAGGACATGGAGTGGATGGACAGAGAAGAGTGGAGAAAGAAAATAAAACTTAAGATACAGAAATAAGTGCAAACATTAAAAATCTATATATAAATAACGTATTATTATTATTATTATTATTATTATTGTGCGTTTCTTAAAAGGCAAACAATTAAAATGATATGCTTATGTAAAAAAGAATGACAGAAGACATTCTCAAGTTGAATTCTAGAATAGGTGCCACTTGGTAGAAGAAGAAGAAGAAGAAGAAGAGGACGGACAAAAATAACATGGATTGATGCTGTTTTGAGCAGCATAAGGAAAAAAAATTGACGTTTTTGACTGGAATGACAGAGTTGTGGAGGAGAATGACAATAGATTAGCTGGGCTTAGGAAGATGTGAAACATTCTCAAACCTGCTAAATAAAATTATTATTATTATTATTACTATTATTATTATTATTATTACTATTATTACTATTAGTATTATTATTATTACTACTATTATTATTCCGATATATTGCACCGGGACTTGAACCCTTAACCACGCGATCTGCTACCGAAGTTTGCTCCGCGTGTTGATGCTGGATCAAACTATTGTTGTTGATAAATATTTTGAATAGAAAACATAGATTGCTCAAATTAAGATATCTTTGCCTGGGCCCATAAAAAACAAAGATTAATTCAACTTTCCTTAATGAATTGCTACACATGCAATATGTAATAAGCTACAGGCTATAATCGTGGAAGCTTTAAGGAAAGAGGAACTCACATACGCTTGAGTAAGCTTTGGAATTTTACCTTCATATCTGACATAGACTGGCTACTAAATCAATAGACATAAGTATATAAAATCAGACAACTAAAGTTTAATGCGAGTCAAAAAGATAGTCAGATATAACATTGAATAATAAATTAATAAATAATTAATTTGACAAAGAAAATAATGGTATCATTGGTCATCTATACAAAAATAATATTAACAAAGCATACGTACAACGTTACACTCACACTAGTCCAGCCTAGGGTTGGGGTACACGGTCCTTGTGGCCCCACCCTGGCCTAAAGGACTAATAAACCAAACTAGCTCTTCTGAGCTATATCGACCTGACTCCAACGGTAGATAAACAGATGATGATCTGATGTTAGAAAACACAGCTCTATATGAGAGTTCACTAGGAGAGGGGAGTATGCGCGATAGCACACGGCGCGTACTAGGAAAGGAAGAGGTAGGTAGGAGAGAATTTGGCACTGTTCACAAAGATCACACACGAAATGGAGACGCGATGACGTATAGGTTGCGCAGTATGACGTAATCCCTATATCGAAATCTTAATTTCGGTACAATATTTTAAAGGACTACGTATATTTTTGACAAATACTTAATACAATGGAAATGGACAGTTAAGGGCAAATGAGGGAAATTTTGAAGAAGTGGCGAACATTAATTACAAATGAGGTATGAAAAGAAATTAAACGGCTTAATTTTGGAAATGCATGTTATTATTCAGTGCATGAACTCTTGGTGTCGCAACTTCTTTGAAAAAAAAACTAAAAATCTAATATCTCCCAGTTATATAGATACTTCTTAGTGTTTCTTCACTATCGCCTAATATAGCGGTTCCCAGCCTTTTTCGGCTTGCGAGCACCTTCCACAACGATCTGAGTTGGGTGAACCACTGACTTTTAAATATACATACAGTACATATGTATAAAATTTAATTCCAAGCAAAATATTTAATAACCTTAAATTAACTCTTAACGGTTTAAACCTGAAGTTACTCTAGTTACGGCTTAAAAATTACAACGTATAGGCCTAGTTGTAGCGTTCCTAACGTTGTTACGTAACTGTAAATCAGGCATTCGCGGTAAATATTAATTTATTGTGGAAATGTGACTATTTAACTCACGTCGCAAATGGTAGTCAATGGTCAAACACGTTTCAATGAATTCTGTTTTACACCAATGACAGTCGTGTTTCACCTCGCTCCTTATCGATTTCTTCTTTATCAGCTCCTGCTTTTGTGATAAAGAAAGCTCCTCCTTTTTAAATAATATGAACAGGTTAGACCATTATTGTTCTCCAACAAATACATTGAATATAGCAAATAATGAATAGATTGTTATTTTACTGAGTTGTTTATTCAAAATATAAATGATTAACCTATAATGTTGATTATAATAGTTTGATGTGTTTCATTATTTCTCCACTAGAGTGCATTCTTACAATATTGCGATCCTATTTGGGAATAAATAATATGATCGAGTTGCAGTGAATATACATAACCTCACATTTCTAATTCCATTTCAAAACATCGCCGTTTACATTAACTATATAAATATTTTAAAACACCGGTTACTATATTAAAATAATTATTTTTTAGTAAAGAGCTTAATTTTATTCGTTAAATATCAATGCCACTCTTGATTTCCAAATTCTCTAGATAAATTGGAAATCATTCGTGGCATTCCTTATGATAAATTCCCGATGTTACGCATATGCAAGAAGGGGCATTATAGGGTTAATGTAATTTTAAAATAATAATAATTATTATTACTATTATATTATTACAATGCTGCAGAAATGAAGGAAACAATAATGGACATAACCTCGAAACACGCCATTACGGAAACCCTGAGGATTCGCGAAACACAGGTTGGGAAACAGTGGCCTAATACAAAGAGATGATTATTCCATTGAGATCTACGCCATTTTTATCATAAGTAATGCCACGAGAGATTTCCAATTTATTTAGAGAATTTAGGAATCAAGAGTGACATTTTTATGACTATTTAACGAATAAAATTAAGTTGTTTACTCACAAATCATTAAAAAATCAAACACATAATTATAGATTATTAACTAATTTCTGATGTCCTATGATGTAAATATGTCAGTTATATTTTTCTGGAACGTAAATACCTGGGAAATAATAGTTTAAGAAAGTGCAAACAGTGGTTTATTCTTTTTTTAATGGTATAATCAATATCTACGAATGGTAGTAAAAGATTCCGGGCTATGTGGCCGTGGTCTATAACTGGCGTTTCTTCCAGACGTTTCTCCCTCAACTGCGGAGGGCATCTTCAGTGGCGAGCGCTAGAAGATGCCCTCCGCAGCTGAGGAAGAAACGTCTGGAAGAAACGCCAGTTATAGACCACGGCCACATAGCCCGGAATCTTTTACTACCACGATTGCCGGCCGTGAAAGCCTGCATTCCACTAATATCTACGAATGTTTCTCTATTATATCTCGCAAGTAGAATCCGGTTACATTCCTACACTATATATACAATCTGGGAGCCACTTCTTCTGGTGAAAATGATAACATTGAGATGAAAAAGACTGTGATTGGTTGTAAATCAAAATTCATTGAAATGTAATTGATCATTGGCTGCCATTTGGGGCATGAGTTAAATAGTCATTAAAAGATTATCCTTCTCTATTGAAATTCTGTCTTATATTCCTCAATCAATACCTCTAAGAGGAATAACCCCATTTTTGTCACATATCAAAGTAGAAATCCCTGGCTTCTGTCCCTGCTAGATAAAGGACTTTAGATTTCCATGTTGGCTGAGTGAGTCTCCTTCATCTTAATGATCTAGAATGACTTTAGTAATGGCCCTGGCATTCTATTAACCACAAATCCAGGGAGTCCCATCTCTCTACATTTTAATGTGAGGTACAGAGTTCCTGCTCCCTCCCTATTGGCAATACGCCCATGCCATTGGCTTGTAAGTCACATGACAGAGGAGTAAGACCTACAAAAAAAAAGCAGAAATAAAGAAAACGTTAATCATTTCTAGCACTAATTATTTCATTCATACATTTTGAAAATTTCCCTCATCATTGAGGGTTTTTTCCGACCAATCTTAATAATTAAAATGAGTTTTAAATATACATAAATGACTTCGTACTTACAGACTATCAGTTTGTAACAAACATTCACAAATTTCCCTTAATTAAAATTCTCCATCGTTCTCTGCCCTCTGTGTCTTCATCCTTTACAACAAATTTCCTCATTGAATTCTGAATGTTATTCTTCCAGGTTATTCTTGGTCTTCGTTTCCTGCTCTTTCTTTCAATTTCCCATGCATAGACAAGCTTGGTAGTCTTCTCTCCTGCATTCTACACTAATAATTCATCTACTATTAATGCTACATGCATTTTACAGCATTTTGAAACTATAAATTGCATGTACTGACATGACTACAAGTAATCTACAGAATTCATTAAGGTCACATACAGGTCTCTACCTTCAGGTAGATAGATTGTATTATATTTATCGACGCTCTTTAACAGCTAGGGTCCTTAGTTTATAATTCAAATCACAGAACTCTTATTTCAAGCTTGAGGACCCTTATATTCTGTAAACCTATGATATCTGGCCCAACTCTTCACTTCCTGTTCTGAGGAAACCTCACTACGGATTTTTGCGAGCGTAAAAATACATCGATCACCAGCGGTTTGGAACCCGCGAAACTCGGAACTAGAAGCAAATCTGGTAACCACTATCCCATCAAGATTTATATATTTTTGTTAATGAAGAAGAAGACTATTGGGCAATAGCGAGGAGATACCAAAGGCCAACACGCACACACTACTGAGTAACACTAAGAAATTGCGACTGGAAGTAAATATCAATAAAACTAAATATATGGTCACACATAGAAATATATTATATAATGGAAATGGAAGCTAATGAAAAATGAGGAAAATTTTGAGGAAGTGGCTGAATTCAAATACCTAAGAACAATAATCACAAACAGGAACGAGATAAACAAAAAGAAATTAAACATACGCCCAATTCTGAAAATGCGTGCTATTATGCATTGCAGAAACTCTTGACGTCCCAACTCCTTTCAAAAAACGTTAAACTGAAAATGTATAAAACTATTATTCTAACAGTTATATTATATGTATGCAAAACATGGACTCTTACTTTAAGGCAGGAAAGGAGATTACGAGTATTTGAGAATAAAGTTCTTAGCAACATTTTTGGACAAAAGAGAGATGAACAGACAGGTGAATGGAGAAGACTATTAAACAGTGAACTACATGGTCTTTATATGAAGCCAGATATAATGAGAACAGTTAAGTCTCGTAGACTGCGATGGAGAGGACATGTGGCACGAATGGAGAATGAAAGACGCGCATGGAAGCTTCTTGTAGGAAAACCAGAGGGAAAACGCCCAGTTTATAGACCACGAATGAGGTGGGAGAATAACATTAACTATGATTTGACGAAATTAGATTATACAGGGAATGATTGGAAAAAAATACGCAGGATAGGGATGTATGGAGAGCTTATGTCCGCGCGGCCATGAACCTACGGATTCGATAATGCCAGTGAGTTTAGTTAGTTAGTTAGTTAGAAGATTTATTTCTATAGAAATTTCAAAAAAATTACCGACGGTCACGATATGTGAATATGTCCAATGTGCGGGAGCTTTGAAGATGAAATACATATGTATATTAGGATAATGTAACGATTTGAAATATTGGAGGCGTAAGGTGTTGTCTGAAAGATTTCTAATTCAAATCGTGGTGGATTGGCATGCTACGAGTTAATAGTAAACCCAGGAAATTGGATAAACGTGGGTAAATTTTTGGACAACACGCGGAAAATCAGAAAAAAAACTCATTTGTCAATAAATATATATATAAAGAAGCAATAATATTAATCACTTAACAACTATAGCTAGCTAACATTAATAAAATTCATGATAAAATTCCTTTGAGCTATTAGTTCACAAAATTATAATTGTAATATATAATTATAAAATTGTTAACTAGTATATTCATCTCCTCAACTTAGTATACTCTTAATTATTTCTTGGCCTTTCGGGAGTAGTCTCGAAAGGCCTACAGGGAAGTGACAGTTTACGAGGAGACGGATATACTATTTAACAATTTTATAATTTTATATTATAATTTTATATCTAGCTTAAATAATGCATCATTTAATTGTATTGTTATCTATTAGGCCTATGTTTTTTATATTATTACTAGATATTAATGTATTGATACCGACTGTCAACAGCACGCACGGCTTGCTAGCCCGTGCGATCCACATTTGCAAATAACATTATATGTATCTTACTTGTCCACCGCTATGATCTCGAGGTAGCTGCTGCCTTGTCACGCAGTGGGCCCGGGTTCTATCCCCGGTCGGGGCAGTTTTTCTGGGTGAGGTTTTTATCAGGGGTCTTCCTCACCTGTAAGACAAATGTCAGGAAAATTTGAAGGCCCAAACGGTCCCCGAAATCATGTGGACATCATCATCATCATCCTTATCATCATCATCATCATCTTTTACCAGTGTGGGAAACACACACAATTCCCTAGTAAATCTGCAAGCATAGCATGGAAGTGCTATGATTGCAGTGAAGGACCTGCCTTCGGGCAGAATTACTATGGATGGTATCTTACTTCTAGAATAATAAAGTACTACTCCTACCATTATTTTTTTATTTGATTGAAAACAATTTCTCATGTGGAATTGAAACTTTGTCTTTGACGGAATTACAAAAAAAAATTTAGAACAGTTGAATTCGATTATTTTAGAAGAAGCCTGCAAAAAACAAGACAGGATAACATTAGAAAAGAATTCCTTTGAAGAGAAATGAATGTCACCACATCTGTTGTTAAGAGGATTGAAAATCAAACTCTTAAATGGTATGGTCATGTACAAAGAATGGAAAATGAAAGATGGCCAAAAGTATATATATATATATATATATATATATATCAATGGTCACCCCCTAGAAGAAATAAACGTGGCAGACCAAAATGGAAATGAAAAACCTATGTCAGAACTATAATGGATGATAGGAATTTGCAAGAAGGAGATTGGAAAGATAGAAATAAATGGAAACTGAAGACGGCAAACCTATTAGTGATGGAAAGCCAAAGAAGAAGTAGAAGAAGAAGAAGAGGATTCAAAACAAATCAAATAATATATTTCAGTTACGTAATATGAAAACCACTCTGAATGAAACTATTCTCCATGTAGAATCTGAACTGAACCGGGACAATAATACAATTCGTGTCTTCTAGAGGCGGCAGCAGACATCTATCTTGATGCTTGAGGTTACGCGTGTTGTTTATTGAACAGAGCCTTGAGCGACGAGACAATTGAATTACTGTCATATATTCTAGCGACGAGCGGATCTAAGTAACTCAAACTGTCCGCAAGAGTCCCTCGGGAGTGGGTTCACATTATACAGACCCAAAATTCTCAAGCAGACAAATGAACACCTCTCTGCAAGCAATCACGTGCAACAAGAACGTAACACCACGAACAAAATGCCTTCGGATTCCATTCCTTACATATTTATTTATCATTTGACAAACACTGTGTATCAGCTTTGGAATTCATTCCTCTACCATAAAAATTACCTAAAATTCAAATTGTCAAAAAATCTTGCAAATACAAATAGTAACTTACTCACTGGGATTATCGAACCCATTGATTCATGCCCGCGTGGACATAAGCTCGCCTTTGATCCCTATCCTGAGCTAATGATTTCCAATCATCTTCTGTATAATCTACTTTCCTAAAATCATAGCTAATGTTATTCTCCCACCTCATTCTTGGTCTATCAACTGGGTACTCTCACCTCTGGTTTTCCTGCAAGGAGATTCCATGCCCCCTTTTCATTCTCCATTCGTGCCACATGCCCTGCCCATCAGTCTATGAGACTTAACTGTTCTTATTATACAGGGTGTCCCATTCAAACCTCCCACATTTTAAACTAACTAAGTATGCGGAGTTATGAAATGAGCCTGGTATTAAACGAAACAGAATCTCAAAGAATTTTCATTACCACACACTAAAACACCTCTATGTGTGCACCATTAGTAGCATGAACAATATGAAGTCTGTGTTCAATTTCGTGCCACGCTCTGTCCAGCATATCCATTGGTACTGTTGCAATTGTGTCAAGGATATGGGTTCGTAAATCATGAAGATATTGTACTGGAGTCGCAAACACGCGGTTTTTTACATACCCCCAGAAGAAGAAGTCCAGTGGAGTGATGTCTAGCGAACGTGGTTTTATGTCATTATTGTCCAATAAGCGACAGATGAATTAACTGCTACAATGGAAACAAAAATTCTTTGAGTTTCTCTTTCTTTTAATACCAACCTAATTCCATAATTCCGCATACTTTGAGAGTTATGGTTAATTAAAATGTGGGAAGTTTGATTGGAACACGGTGTATATGGTTTCCTATAAAGATCATTTAATTCACTAATTAAAAATATTTTGATATTACAAATAAGAGGACAAGAAAAATAAATCGATTAATAATTCAAAGTCTACCCCTCTTAAAAATAAAACTTTAAAAATCAATGGAAATCTACGGATCCACTATATATTTTATAAGCTTACTCACTCTACGAAATGAATAGTTGTTATGCAGTCTTCTCCATTCACCTGTCTGTTCATCTCTCCTTAGTCCAAAAATTCTCCTTATAACTCTGTTCTCAAATACTGTTAATCTTTTCTCCTTAGAGTCCATGTTTCGCATTCATCTAATAAAACTGGGAAAATGAAAAAAACATATAGGCCCTAATAGCTATCATAATTTTATATTAGCTCTACGAACAACAGATTTGAATTTCACGATGAATAGAAGTTTTTTTTTTGTGACCGAATAATGCGAAATAAATTGTAGCTTCCCATGTTACTATTCCTTTATTGTATCTTGAAAAATAAGCTCATTGTGTTCGACCAAGAAGAATTAAAGATATGAAGAGAAATATTGTATAAAAAATTAGCAATGGTCCGAAGTTATCGCACTCTAACAAACTTAAGAAAAACATGCAGCGTCGATATGGATGTTTTTTTAGAAAGAAAAAAATATAATTTTCAACAACTACTGTGAACGTAAGCAACTTCCAGAGACTCTGCACACTAAATAATTTATATTCCTTAGATGTATCAGGGAGCACGCCGTACTAGCGAGAAGGTCGGAGGTTCGACACCCGGGGATCAGAATTTGTAAACTGTCCCAAACATCCTGGCGACAATATGGCCCTGATATCGACTCGGCCTCTGACGGAAATGAGTATCTGACTCTCGTTCTGTGGGTAAATGCGGCCGTCACACAGGGTTGAGAACCCGACCGACATCTCGTGCCGATTGTCTTAAAAAGGTGGGAGTCTTAACCACCTACTACCACAAGGGCCTTAAGTCTGTAGTGGGTTCACTTTAACTTTACCTTAGATGTATCGTGTAGTGATTCTACAAATGCCACTCTTAATTTCCAAGTAGGACTTAAAAGAAATGTGCGTTCAAGAGAGGACTCATTTTTTGTCTAAGGGTGTACGTTGTGAAGTTACCCCCAGACCACAGCGGTAGACTACTTGACATTTAAGTTTTGTTTATGCAGGTAAAATGATCGGCTGTTGGCGAATCTTGTTGACTGCACCCGAGCACAAGCACATGCTCATTCGGGTGCATACAACATTTGTGAATTAAATTTATCCTTATTCTTATGTAATTATTTTTTAATATGTGTTCAAACATTTATATAATTATAATATTATAGAAAAAAGTTTGTAACTTTTAAGTGCATAAGTTTATATAGTTTTTGCAAACTTATAAATGGTAAGATATAGATCGTTATTACATGGATGTCAAAAGGTGGAGCTGTTTTGTGCCTTGGGAATGTTCTGGGATTAAAATTGATCCTGCATGAAAACTCTTGCCACAGCCTCGGATTGAAAGCGAGAGAATCAGTGAGTGAGGGAGATGGAACCATCTTCAACATCCGGAGATGCAGCTTCCTCTCTTGTTTGAGATTTCATCCCTCCGGTATCAAACGTATAAAAGTTTTCTTGTTATACTCGGACTACTCCAATATCTAAATGCATATTGTTTTGGACCCGGTCATTTCTATACCCAGATGCGTCAAAATACCATTGGTTGTCCTATCTTTACATCATCTTGGAGGGATAGAGACAGAGAGAGGCAGAGAGACCGCTATACATTCGAAATACTAGTATACTTCAGTATTTTTATTGCTCTCTTTGATTGATTTCATTTATAATATCATCTCACCAACCGAACGACTGGCTTAGTTTGTAGTTTTCATAATCGTATTCGGAAGACCCCAAGTTCAAATCAATGTCGAGGCAACAGACATATATTAAATAATAGCAAAGAAGAACATAACAATCTTATAAGTAATGTCACGAGTAATTTTGAATTTATCCAGAGGATTTCGAAATCAAGAGTGGCATTTGTTAGGACTATTTAACGAATAAAATTAAGCTGTTTACTCACAAATAATTATTTAAATATAGTTATTTTTAAATATTTATATATTTAATGTAAACGGCGATATGTGAAAAGAAATGACAAATATTTGGTTATCTTTCATTTGTTCATCACTGCAACTTGGCCATACTATTTATTGCCAAATAGGATCGCAATATTGTTAGATTGCACCCTAGTGGAAAAAAAATTAAACGCATCAAACTATATATTATAGCCAACATTATAAGTTATTAATTCTTCTTTCGAAAACAACTCAGTAAAATCAGTATTTAAAAACACAATTATTGAACACATAATTATCAAATGTGTAGGTTGAAGGAATCTGTTCATCATTTGCTATATTCTACGTATTTGTTAGAGAGTCAATAACTGCAAAATAATGCTCTGACCTGTTCAGAATATTAAAAAAGAGGAGCTTTCTTTAGTTTGGTAATCCAAATTTGATAATTAACGAGGTGAAACACGACTGCGATTGGTTGTAAAAAATATTCATTGTAACATGATTGGTCATTGACTCCCATTTGGGGCATGAATTAAATAGTCATACAAATTTACATGTATAAAATTCAATACATTTTATTTAGGCAGAATCGTAAGAAAATTTACTACCAGATTAAAAAAAACACTAAAGATTCTAAATATGCAGAAGTTAATCTAATTATGCAAAGTATATGATCGAGGCTGGTCATGATATGGAAAATGTAAAAAAAAAACGCAATCTTACTATATTTAGTTGTTCTTCCGAGCTTAATGGTCATGGTCCTGTTTTGTTGAAACTCGACGTTTCGTCTACTACTGAGGTAGACATCCTCATGAGTTCACAGAGAGAACGCAGAATCTCCTGAAGATATCTACCCCAGTAATAGACGAAACGTCGAGTTTGAACAGAACTAGACCACGGTCATTTAGCCCGGAAGACCAACTAAACAAGACCGTGAAAGCCTACAATTTTACATAATCTTACTGTAGTTCATAAATAGATAAACATTTAAACGATAAATGTACTGGAGGAGATAGAAATTTAAAAAGGATTTTGACAACATTATATTAAACGATTATGCAGCCATAAGAACAGCATTTACTATAGGATTGTCATCAACAACAAAAACAAACGAAATACATTTCTGCTATGAGTCATTCAGGCGAAAGAATTACGAAGCTCTGTTTGTTGCTACACGTGACGTCATATTAGGCAGTATATACTGTCAGCGTCCCACGTCCCATTCTCCTCTACACTCATAAATAGCAGTGTTACGTGCTCTATTCCTGCATAAACACGATTGCAATGCCCTCCGTCAATAACTGCACTTACTCCTTAAACGGGTAATAATGATGGCCCATGGTCGAAAAGGCTCATAGTTCCAAAATAGTTAAACGAAGTTTAGGAAGAGATGACATAACGTCATAGACATTTAGCGCATGAGCAGTAGACTGCATTTTGTTTGCTGCCAAGCTATAGTAAATATTATACAACTGCATCTCATCCTCGACTTATAGAGTTTCAAATTCCGGTTTCTGTGAACTTTTTTTCTTTCATAAGAATAAAAATAATATATTCTAAAATGCTTTTCATGCTGAATTCCAATATCATTTCAGTTTTTCCCCAACCAGGCATGAGTTTTGTGTGATATTCATTTGACTGTTTTACAATACTACTCATTCTGACTTACTTAGAAATGGTAGATAGTGATTTTCGGGCATATTTTGCATCTCGAACATCTCTCTTCTTGGTCCAACTCAGTCAGGATATTAGAACTCCACTTGCCTTGGTACCTGTTTTCAATTGTAGAACTTTTTTGATGAAAACGCTCACCGTTCTCATCGCTGACAGCCCCTAGATTTTCCGGGAAGAAGTCTAAGTGAGAGTCGAGGAAGTGATTTTTTCAAGACGTGTTGCATCCCATAGCTTTATTAAGAATGCAGAAAATCAACCACTAGGTTACGATCGTTTTCTGCTTTATGATTTCCAAGGAAATTGCAACATACATTTTTAAAGACTACCAGGCTGCTTTTCAAGTGGATTTAACAATATTTTAAAATGTCCATCAGCAATTAATGGCCTTATTTGTTGTCCTGTAAAAACTCCTTGTTTCAGTTTATCATCACTGAATTTGGGTAATTTCGATTACAAGTACAAAATTCCATCAGAAAGTTTATCCATAGCTTTAGCGAATTTTTTTAACTGCTCCTAATTAAATTTGCAGTGGAGGTAAATATATTTTTTTAGGATTCACTGAAGGGATATGTGAAACTTTTTCTGGCCAAGGATAAGAGATGCATGTTTTTTATGTCATGGTTTTCTGAGGTAGTGATACTGACACATCACAATGCCAGGTTAATAGGTATAAACAAGTCAAAACATGAATGAACCAGGAGTCTTGTCTTCTGATGCTTCAACAAGATAATATATATAATTCCCTTAAGTACAGTTTGAATAAAATCATTACATACAAGGTGAAGGTTCCTATGACAGGTCAAAGAGAATGCTAAAATCGGATTTTTTAAAAAAAAAGCTTAAAAAGTTACCTGATACAAAAATCCTGACTATATTTTTTTAATTCAGTACAAAAATGCATTAGATTCACTAATCAGATTTCTTGTGAAGAAAAACTTGTCGACCTGTGTACTTAGGGCTGAAGTATTAGAGCAGTTGTATCAACATTGAGACGCCTTATGATTCAATATTTAAAACGGAGAACACCTGTTTACAGTTCAATCTTTAGATATGTACACTATATTACTTATAAAGAATGAATTTGTTCTCTTCTGCAGACAATATCTATAAATAACATTGAGCAACAAAAAATAAACTTTCTTTTGTCTCAGAAAGAAAAATATGTGATTCTGATAGTACGTTTTCTCCTGAATTCAAATATGATATTGGGTTTCTCCATCACGCAAGGTTTCCGAGAGGCAGGAATTTATAATTTCAAACACTTTAATATTTTCTACACTCGTAACTACACAATATTCGAACATTCGGACTCACCTAGAAAGTAAGAAATGACGATTTTCTGCTATATTTCGCCTGTGGAGCAACCCTCTTGATGGTCCAACAATAATCGGCCAGCATATTAGGATTCCATTTGCCTTGATATCTCTTTTCCATAGCTGAAGTCCCCTGATAAAAGAGTTCCCCGTTTTATTTTACAATGGACAAATGGACGAAAAAGGTTTATTAAAAAATAATTATTTAAATTCATTAATTGAAATTGAAATAAAAAACTGCGGGTGATGGAAATATTCCGAATGCATATTTGAAAACACGATAAAAAACTGCATTAAGTACAACTATTGGTACTCATGAGACAAAAATCATGTTGACCAGTGTAATCAATTATATTTTTGTCTTCTGCAGAGTGCACTGAAATAAAGGTACAATTAAATTATATTTTTGTCTTCTGCAGAGTGCACTGAAATAATGGTAGAATTAAGCTCCCTGGTATCTTGCATACTCTGTTATGAACATTGAAGCATTAAGATGTTCCAAGAATGAATGTGTTCTCTTCTGCAGACAATTTCTATAAATAATCAATTATATTTTTGTCTTCTGCAGAGTGCACTGAAATAAAGGTAGAATTAAACTCCCTGGTATTTTGCGTACTCTGTTATGAAAATTTAAGCATACGATGTTCCAATACTGATATAACAGCTCCAATAGACCTAGTTTTAATAGTTATGTTGATAACGAGTCCATTTTTTTGTGTGAAGCTCCGGACGTCCGAAAGGATAGGATTCCACTGCTAAATGGCGATTTTTATAAAATAAACATGTATTTTACATCTGAATCTAAAAAGTTGTTGAATGTTCTTAGAGTAGTATGTCCTTGTGCCCCTCAGTGAGGCTTAGGCGTTCTCCCCCTACAGGATAGAAATTCAATCATACTTATTTAATTACACTTGTTTTCGTATAGATGACTTTCAGTGACCCGAGGTCATCGTTCCGCTTCATACTGACATCTAGGAAACCAAGGTATTACTAGGATGGGAATGTTTGATAAATGTTACACAGAGGCCTTTGCCTTTTGTTCAGGCTTGTGGTTCTTTCACGAGCCTGATATCTTCAGACGCGGGGCCCACGGCTTAAAAATTCCCTTCCTGAGAACTTGTCCCTTGGATTTTTCCATCATTAAAAAATCCATGGACTACGGCCGTGTTTGAATCCGCGACCCTCGGGACTAGAGGCAAGGAACATTTTCGCTTGAACACCTCGGTCGGCTGCTAAATGTTATTAAGTGTGAAATAAAATTGAGAAACAATGTAGGCCTACATTTATTCGAAAAAAAGTTTAAAATTCCTGAATTTTGTGTTTGTAATTAAAAGATTGTTGAAAGTTCGTTTGACAATAATTCGAAACTCTCTGCAGTTAATGACATATTGATGATGTGAACTGTCGATTAGTTGTAAACAGAGGGATACGTGACAAAGCAATCACTGCTATTATTAGTCTCTACGTCCTTATTTCTAATTGGTACAGAGGGAAATCTGATTTAGAATAAAAGAATTATCAAGCACACTCTACCCATGAACATCACGTGACAATTCATTTCCCAACAGTATTAACTCACCTCTTTCAAATCGATCAACCATTTTGCATTACCTCTTTACAATGACATTGGCAACTTTTAAAATAAATCTAAATTTATATTTGTTCTAACCTTGACTTCATCATTACTCAGTGTAAGGTATTAATATATTAATTGGTGTTTCTCGTATAATTTATTATATTCATACTATTATTATTATTATTAATAGTATTATCATTATTATTATTATTATTATCATTATTATTATTATTATTATTATTATTATTATTATTATTATTATTATTATTATCATTATTATCATTATCATTGCCCACCGCTGTGGTCTCGAGGTAGCGTGCTGCCTTGTCTCGCAGCGGGCCCGGGTTCGATCCCCGGTCGGGGCAGTTTTTCTGGGTGAGGTTTTTATCGGGGTTTTTCCTCACCTGTAAGACAAATGTCAGGAAAACTTTAAGGCCCAAACGGTCCCCGAAATCATATGGCCATCATCTTCATCATCATAATCCTTATCGTTATCACCATCATCATCATCATCATCCTTCACCGGTGTGGAAAGCAATGGGAAGCTACCACACCTACACAATTCCCTAGTAAAGCTGCAAGCATAGCATTAAAATGCTATGATTGCAGTGAGGGACATGCCTTCGGGCAGAATTACTATGGATATCATTATCATTATCATTGTTATCATTTTCATTATCATTATCATTATCATTATTATTATTATCATTATCATCATTGTCATTATCATCATTATTATTATCATCATCATTATTATTATCATTATCATTATTATTATTATTATTATTATTATTATCATCATTATTATTATTATCATTATTATTATTATTATTATTATTATTATTATTATTATTATTATTATCGTAAGAAAGAATGAGTTCAAATCGGATCCCCAAAGCTGTTTATAATTATATACCAAGAGGACGAAGATCACTGGGTCGTCCTATGAAACGCTGGAGGGGAATTTTTCTATAGGATCGTAACAGGCCTTGGCCTAATACTTGGAAGGAAGAAGAAGAAGAAGAAGAAGATTATCGTAAGTATTATTATTGTTATTATCGTATAAAATGTTGTTTGTACATGAAATTTACATTGCTACATTTAATGTATCTTTAACTGTTTATAATTAGTATAGTGTATATCTATACTTGTCAAATATTTATTTGTATTTGTGCTGATTGAGTGTGAGAGAAGGCCTTATGGCCTTAACTCTGCCAGAATAAATAAAACATTATTATTATTATTATTATTATTATTATTATTATTATTATTATTATTATTATTATTATTATTATTATTATTATTATTATTATTATTATTATTATTATTATTATTATTATTATTATTATTATTATTATTATTATTATGCTTCCTGTGCTACACTGTACTGTTACATACTTGCTTGCAGTTAGCTCTAAAAACAATAGCATACCTGTATGTTGATAGTAGGTCGCGGTGGACTAGTGGTTATGCTCCTTGCCTCTGGTCCTGAGAGTCGTGAGGTCGATGTATTTTTCCGTCCTAAAAAATCCATGGAGAAAGTCCTCCGGGAGGGACTTTAAAGTCGTTGGTCCCGAGTCTGAAGATTTTGAGACTCGTAAAAGATCCTTAAGCCTGAATAAATGAGTCTCTAAGCCAAATTTACCGATCTCAACGTCCTATTAATACCTTAGTTGCCTGTTAGATATCTCATTCAGTCGGTGTGTCGACCGCATGCCATTCACGGCATCTGTATGCAAATATGGTAACTTATTAACTTGGTCTATTAACTCATAACTAGAGCTCGGACTTCATTGCCTCTTTCATTGTCGTTTCGCTTTTAAACAGTTGACTACACAGGTAGTTAGTCCTGTCCCATCCGCAGTGCCACAGTCATTGGCGTCTTTGCTGTGCTGCTACAAGTATCAGTCAAATCATAATACCGATCACCACGATCTCATGAATGATTACAACATGCCGAAACCCAAACACACACAAGATGAATTCACTTGTACGTGAGTACGGCCATGAGTATTTTTGCCTAAAAGAAGATAAAATATTTTGTAAATTGTGTAATGTAGAATTGAAGGGGGAGAGAAGAACAGCCATTGCAATTCTAAAAAACACATTGGGAATGTAAAACATAAGCTTGACGATGAAATACATTCATCTGCACAAGGAGTTTCAGACACTTGTAATAATCGTGAATTTTACAAGGATTTATGCGAAACGATGGTTCCCGCGAATATTCCTTTCAATAAAGTGCAAAATCCAGCTTATAATTTTTTTTGAGAAATAGGCGGAAATTATAAATTTGCTTAACTTTTTGTTGTACTGTAGCGTTTAATTTAAAAAGTTAAAAAAATATTTTACGCAACAAAATAAACTTGTAATACACAATCAGCTATTTATTTCATTACCCGCCTATACCACCTGTAAACAGTACAGCAGGAATGCTATACTAGTCAGACTGGTGGTACTGCATCCCCTACCACTCTCTCATCAAGCAATATTATGTATAGTAAGACTGCACTTAATCTAACTTCGTGTCCGAGCCCTACTCATAACAAAGGACAGGATATGGCTCAATAATGGACTACGTCATTAAAAATAATAAGTAAATTATATTGATATCTCGTGCAGATAATCTTATTTACTTTCAGTTTTAATTAGCTCGCCATAGCTTGTACGTAGAAACTAAATTGGGATTCACAAATTGGGATTCTTAAAAAATTAAGTATATTAATAAATAGAGTAGCAGTGAACTTACTGAGATTCATTGCAGCCAACATCCTTTTTTATTCGTAAAAACTAATTTAAATCTTAATGTGAGTGCTCCTTTCACGCTTGGTTCAAAATGTAATATACTTTCATTTTTTGTTTGTTAGTTACACGTTTAAAGTTTTATCTAATTCGTTTATGGAACTGTAAATAATATATTTGATTTACTGGACACGTTGGTTTGACATTGATAAGTATTTATTCATAGTTCAGCGATAGTCGGTCATCATATTATTCGATTCCATTTTACATGATTGACCTAATACAAATGCTTACATTTTTCGTCACTCTTAACTTTAACACTTTGTCGAAAAAGTATGAATGAGAGTTCAGATATTACTGTGTTTATAACTTTACAAAATATAACAACGAAAGCCTATTATATATATTTATAAAAATTATTTTTAAAATTAATGTCTGATATTAAAACTTACTATTAATTATTACTATCATTTCTTTTAAGTATATATAAATAGAACATGACCATAGATCAGAGTATACTTGACCATGTTGTATTTATTGAAAATACATTTAAAGTATAAGCTGCTCTAAATATTCCAAAAAATAGTATTAAAGTTAAATCGCACAATTATTATGTTTAATAACTAATTTCGTCGATTAGTGTTCTGTTTTCTTTTGAAAAATAGTATATTAGGACGCGAGGTTGGGAAGTGGTTTTTACAGCAAAAATCTAAAATCTAAAAATAGTTATGATATACATTTTTCCTTCCATTTATAGTTTTAAAAAACTAAAAGAACACGCTTTATTAGAAAACTAACAAATGAAACATAATTTTAATTTCCAATACGCTTGGGATAAAATTAAAGTGGTCAACAAAAAAATCATCTCCAACACATATAGAATAAAACTAGAGTTATCAACAAAAAGAAAATAATTTTACCATCAAAAGCGTGGGGTGCTCTATAACAATTAATATATTTGATAATAAACAGATATTGGCAAAAGTAAGCTCTCTAAGAAGAAAATGTAAACATCATAAAAAGCACCCCACGCTTTTGATGGTAAAATTATTTTCTTTTTGTTGATAATTCTAGTTTTATTCTATATGTGTTGGAGATGATTTTTTTGTTGACCACTTTAATTTTATCCCAAGCGTATTGGAAATTAAAATTATTTTTCATTTTTTAGTTTTCTAATAAAGCGTGTTCTTTTAGTTTTTTTAAAACTATTATTTATTTTTTATTTTTTAGTTTTAATATTTTACAGAATAAGATAAAAATGTAAATATCTTTAAATTCGATACTATTGTAGTATGAGCTAAAAGTAATACTTTTCTATAAAAAAAACCCTCCCAGCCGGATTTGAACCAGCGACGTATGGATTACTGAAATTATATACCACTAAGAGTTCACTGCTCTACCAACTGAGCATTTACAACGATTGACTAAAAAGTCGACAAGTCCGCAACCTATTATACCAGTTTTCATTTTTTTTTATTTTCGGATGATTCTGGCCAGGATTTTAGAAACAAAATATGAAATTAGTGTATTGTCACGGGTCCTCTACACGTATACAAAGTTTCAAGTCGATCCAATGTTTCTAAGTGGGTGAAAATCGCATTGAAAAATTCCGTTACATTGATACAAAAACACTTTTTTTGATTTTCTGATGATTATGGCCAGGATTTTAGGAAATAAATATGAAATTATTGTATTGTCACGGGTTCTCTACAAGTATACAAAGTTCCAAGTCGATCCAATGTTTCTAAGGGGGTAAAATCGCGTTGAAAGATTATATCTAAAAATAATTTCGATATAGTTTTTTTTTCTTTTACTTATTCAACTAAACATAAAAGTAAAGTGATCCCACTACAGGCCTCTGAAGGCCCTTGGGGTAGTAGGAGGTTAGGCTCCCACTTTTTTTCTGGACAATCGGCACTTAGTCAGCCGGGTTGTCAGCTCTGCGTGACACCACCTATACCCACAGAGCAAGCGTCTGGTACTCATTTCCGTTAGAGGTTGATTCAACCCCAGGACCATGGTGCCGCCAGAAGGTTTGTTCCAGTTTAAAAATCCTGACCCCACCGGGACTCAAACCCTCGACCTTCCGGCTTGTAGCGCAGTGCCTTAGCCACTGTGCTCCCCAACTAAACATAAAAACACATTAATTTTTGTCTTTCAGCTCTTTTATGCCAAGAAGATCGGGATAAGTAGATTCCCGGGCAACGTCAGGTAATCAGCACATGGTATCTAAACATAATTACATTATAAATATATAATTAGCTGTACTTTCACTTATTCAACTAAACATAAGAAACACATTAATTTTCATTTCTTTAGGCGTTGCAGAGCACGCCGCCGCCCGGGTGTTAGCTAGTGTACAATAACAACTTCAGTTTTGCATGGTCTTGTTTTCATTGCGGTCCGGATCATTTAAATAAAAGGCAGGAGAAATTATTGTTTCGCCAATTTAAGGTTAAGTCTATAATTTGTTTATTCTGAACAAAGGCTAAATTGAATAAGACGTGATGATTTTGTTATAATTTGGCACTTCATATCAGCGAGTGCCAAACAGTAAAATGAGCTTTACTTCATAACCGATTAATTTATGAACTCACGTTTAATGGGACTAAATATACGTAATAATATCCAGGAAGAAACAAATAAAATAATACAAAATACCATATTGGGCGGCCACATGTTCGTCAAGTCTTCGACGGTCAACAGGGCGACAAGGAATAGCACAGCTAAACTTGTAGGGCTTGAAGAGCGGAAGAAGCAGCCCTCTCTTGGGGGTGGATACCCAGAGGAGCATGTTTGGAGGCTCAGAGGAAGCAGCCCTTCCACCATCCTTGTCCTGCGAAGCGCTCGTAACGCTTCCAGGAGACATTTATCTTACTGAGAAGCTTCATGGAAATCAACTGGATTGTCATAAAAGGAACCGACCCAAGCAAGATAAAAGGATACGATTTGGAATAAAGGACATTTTGAAATTAGGAATTGGAACGTAAGGGGAATAAATACAAAAGAAGAAGAATTAGAAAGAGAATTAAAGAAAAAAGAAATAAATATAGCAACAATAACAGAAACAAAAAAGAAACTAAAAGGAACAAAGGACTTAAAACACTATACTATGTTGTATAGCGGAGTAGAACAGACAACAAGAGCGCAGTGTGGAGTAGCAATTTTAATAGATGAAAAATGGAAGAAGCTATGAGTTTATAAATGAAAGAATCCTGATAGCCAGATTTAAAATTGAAAGAGGATATATGATGATAATTGCTGTGTGTGCCCCAGAGGAAGGTAAAGAAAGAAGAAACAAAAACATTTTATAAAACTTTACAAACATTAGTTGATAAATATACAAAAGATCATCATTTAATAACAAGTGGAGACTTAAATGCCAGAATAGGCAATGTCCCTAATGTAATAGGAAATAATGGAGAAATAACAATAAATGATAATGGACAGGATTTGAGACAGTTTTCAGCCTATAATCAATTAAAAATAATCAATACCTATTTCCGAAAAAAGGACATACATAAATATACAAGAAGTGGATATAACTCAAGATAAATAATTGACTATTTAATCGTAAACAACAAGCTAGGAGCCTTGGTAAAAGATGTGAGAGTATATAGAGGCAGCGATATATACTCTGATCACTATCTCGTGATAAGTAAAATAAACATAATAGCTAAATGGCGGAAAAATAACATAAAGAACAAAAGAAACCAAGAAGAAGTATATAAAGTATATTTATTACAAGGTCAAAGTATTAGACAACATTATGAAAGCATAATGAATAAATATATATCAGAGATAGCGACGTCAGAAGATATAAATATTGAATGGGAAAATATATCAAATGCAATACATAAAACAGCAAATGAGATTTTAGGAAAGAAAAATAGAATAAGAAATAGGAAGGGCTTGAGAACTTGCAATGCGAATATACAAAATGCAGTGAATGAAAAACAAAAAGCATATCATACATACTTACGACTGAAAACAGAATAATCTTATGAAGAATATAAAATGAAAAGGAGAATTGCTAAAAGCATTATAAGAAAAGCCCATCAGGAGTCATGGGATAAATTTATAAGCTCAGTAGAACATGATATGTATGAAGACAAGAAATAGGTTATAAATTAGTGAAACATCTAAATCAGACTGAGAAAGATTCTGCCAGATTGAATATAATCCCAGAACAAGAATGGATCCAACATTATGAAAAACTTTGGAAAAAGGAGGAAATTGAAGGAAAAGAGAACAATGAGGAAGAAATAAAAGTGGAAAATATTGATGTAATAGACATAAATTAATTATAAATGGCTTTGAAAACCACTAAGAATAGGAAAGCAACAGGGTTAGATAATATAAATATGGAGTTAGTCAAATATAGTGGAATATTGTGTAAACTACGAATACTTCATCTAATTAATATATGTTGGCAGGCCTATGGGATTCCAACCACTTGGAAAACAGCACTTGTGAAGAATATATTCAAAAGAGGAGACCGGAGAAATTGTGAGAATTACAGAGGGATTAGATTAATGAATACTGGCTACAAGATATATACGAAAATAATAAATAATAGATTGAGAAACATAACAGAAGTAATAATAAGTGAAAATCAAAGTGGGTTCAGAAAGGGAAGGTCATGTATAGACAATGTCTTTACATTGAAACAACTCATAGAAAAGAGAAGAGAACATAACTTAGAAACTCACATAGGATTTATAGATTTGGATAAGGCCTTCGATCGAGTAAACAGACAAAATTATGGGAAATATTACGAATGAAAGGATACCCGCTGTGCCTTGTTGAAACAATAAAGAAATTATATGAAGACACAAATATAATTATAGATACCGGATTCTAAAGAACAGATGCAATCAAAACAAATACTGGATTACGACAAGGATGTAGTTTATCACCCACTTTGTTTAATATATATATATATATAATATATATATATAATATATATATATAGACGATATTTTAAATAAATGGAAAGTTTTAGTAAATCCAGGAATAAGAATGGATAATAAAGTGTGCATAAATAATCTTCTATTTTCTGACGATGTAATCATAATACAGAAAAATGAAGACGACTTACAGAAATCAATGCATGCATTAAATGAAATATGTAAATTATACGATCTAAAAATTTCTGTAAGGAAAACGAAGACCATGGCTTTTAGAGGAAGAGATCCAGTGAGATCCAAAATTATTTTAGAAAATCAAAGTATAGAACAGGTGTCTAGTTTCAAATATTTGGGCTGTGATGTTGGCTACAATGTGGAAAGAGATATTGACTCCAAAGTAAATACATTTCAGACGGTGTGTGGAACAATACAGAGAACATTCAAAAATAAAATTAGAAAAGAAACCAAGATAAAAATATATAATGTTATGGCGGTTCCCACAATATTGTATGGATGTGAAACTTGGGCTCCAGTGAAAAGACAGAAGGATAGAATACAGACGGCAGAGATGCGGTTCCTAAGACAAGTTAAAGGATGTACAAGACTTGATAGAATAAGAAATGAGGATATAAGATAAGAATTGAAAGTAACAGCCTTTATTGGATAAAGTCACGAATTACAGACAGAAATGGATTGATCACATGGATGGAATGAGTAAGGAGAGATATCCATTGTTAGCAAGAAATTATCAAGCAAGAGGAAGGCGTGATGTTAGAAGACCTAGAAGACGTTGGGCTGATGCATTATGAAGTCGGAACGGGCAATTGCCTAATCCCTAGAATGATGATATGATGATGATGACAAATAACCAAGAAATATTATTTCAATAAAGTATCTAATTTCTAATTATTTGAAACTTGAAAAATAAATCATATCAGATCTCTGACGATTGGATGGTTTGGTCATCTGATAAGAATGGATCAACAAGAATTGGCTAAAAACTATATAAATGGAAGCTTACAGAAACTAGGGCTGTTGGTAGACCTAAGATGAGATTGGAGGACGATGCTTGGGAGGATTTGAAGAAGACGAGGATAATAAACCTGAAATTGAAGATAGAAGAGACTGGAAAAAGATTATTGACAAGACCAAAACATTCAATTTTGAAGCTGTAGTGCCTTAAGATGATGATGAAGATGACGATGAAATAAAAATCAGATTGTATGAAACACTAATTAAACCAATGCTAACTTAAATGAGTGAAACCTGGGTTCTGACTGAACATGACAAATCTCAACTGGCTGTTTAAGCTGTTTATTTGTTTTAACTCACGCCCCACCATTAAAATAGGTATAGGCCTACTGAATAGTATAACATTGTTCGGATTATAATTAGGGATTCGATTAAACTCGACGATTAACAAGAAATCCATCCATAATAATTCTGCCCCGAGGACAGTCGTTCACTGCAATCATAGCATTTTCATACTAGGCTTTGCAGCTTTAATAGGGAATTATAGGTGTGGTAGCACCCCGTTGCTTTCCACACCGGTGAAGGATGATGATGATAACTTATAAGAATGATAATGATGGCCGGATGATTTTCGGGGACCGTTAAGCCCTAAGCTTCCTTACATTTGTCTTACAGTTGAGGAAAAACCCCGAGAAAAACCTCACCCAAGATCCTGCGCCGACCGGGAATCCAACACGGATCCGCTGCGTGACAAGGCAGCACGCTATCTCGAGACCCCAGCGTTGGACATTACAAGAAATAACCATCTATATTAACACAATTTAGCCTTTACTGAATGTTTATCAAATAACGAGCTATAATCTCAAAATATACATTTTCAAAATACGGTTGGCTAAATTTTATCATTTGGTTTCTTGCAATCTCTAAATAAGGTCTAAAGTTACCCCATTCCATTCTATACTTACTTACTTACTTACTCACTGACACTATCGAACCCGTAGGTTCATGGCCGCGCGGACATAAGCTGTCCATACATCCCTATCCTGAGCTAATGCTTTCCAATCATTCCCTGTATAATCTACTTCCCTCAAATAGTAGTTAATGTTATTATCCCACCTCATTCTTGCTCTACCAACTGGTCGTTTTCCCTCTGGCTTTCCTACAAGAAGCTTCCATGCAAGTCTTTCATTCCCCATACGTGCAACATGTCCTGCGTATCGCAGTCTACGAGACTTAACTGTTCTTATTATATCTGGCTTCCTATAAAGACCATGTAGTTCACTGTTATGTAGTCTTCTCCATTCACCTGTCTGTTCATCTCTCTTTGATCCAAAAATTTTCGTAAGTTCTTTATTCTCAAATGCTTTTAATCTCTTTTCCTCCCTTCCACATGGCCTTAACTCCACCAGGCTAAATAAATCTAAATCTAAAGTAAGAGTCCATGTTTCGCACCCATTTAATATAACTGGTAGAATAATACTTTTATATATTTTCAGTTTAACGTTTTTTGAAAGGAGTTGGGACATCAAGAGTCCATTCCATTCTATACATCTAATTAATTTGATGTTGGAGTATGTGTATCACATCTAAACTACTCCAACAACCGATAGATTAATTTCAGCATTTTTCGTTTAACTAGGTTCCTTATCTAAAATTTATAAGATGTAAGACATCCATAACCACATAAATGTCTCCGTTTTAATTAATCTAGTTCACACAAACACACACACACACACACACATATATATATATATATATATATATCTCCATAGTAATTCTGCCCGAAGGCAGGTCCTTCACTGCAATCATAGCATTTTCATGCTATGCTTGCAGCTTTACTAGGGAATTGTAGGTGTGGCAGCTTACCGTTGCTTTCCACACCGGTGAAGGATGATGATGATGATGATGATGATGATGATGATGATATTGATGATGGTAAGGATGATGATGATGATATTGATAATGGTAAGGATGATGATGAAGATGATGGCTATATGATTTCGGGGACCATTTGGCCTTAAAATTTTCCTGACATTTGTCTTACAGGTGAGGAAAAACCCCGATAAAAACCTCACCCAAAAAACAGCCCCGACCGGAGATCGAACCCGGGCCCGCTGCGTGACAAGGCAGCACGCTACCTCGAGACCACAGAGGTGGACTATATATATATATATATAATTCGTCTATACGTGTGTTTGACACTACTACTCCTGATTCTGATGCATTTTTTTGCGTGTGTCTGATTTGGTCCTTCGATGGTGTAGATTCACAATTGGATCCTCTAAAACCATTATGTGTAAGAGTTCACTTCTTCTTCTTCTCACTTCCTAGTTTTAGGCAAGAGTTGCCTGTTCCATCTTCACTAAGAGATCTAAGACCATCTCTTCCGAGGACGTCCGACATCGCTTCTTCCTCTTGGAAAATAATGGAAGATTTTATTTGGTAATCTACTTTCTTCCATTCTTTCTACATGTTCTTTCCACTGTATCTTGCTGTTAAATATCTTTTCTTTTATGGAGTAGATCTGCACAGTTCACATGAAGTGAACATTTAAAAATCGGTCTAGCGGTCACAATTTTCGATGGTTCGCAACGAAACTCAGTATATCTATTACAATAAACCTAGGTAGGTGTTTTCCAAAAATAAGCGAAATCCGACAATTAAGAGTGGAGGTTTATCTAAAATTCGAAATTAAAAACTAACAACGCCATGTTTGGTTCGTCTCAGCGTATACCATACAATTTAATTAACCTTTAATATTTAATTTACGTATCCGTAAGAACGCACGCCGGGTATTAGCTAGTGTAATTATATTTGATCTATTGTGTTGTCTTTATTTTTATTTTGTATCATTACTAGACATTCATTTATTGATGATGTCTGTCAACAGCACGTAAGGTTTGTTGCCTGTTTGATCCATATTTGTAAATAATATTGTATGTATCTTACTTTTAGTCTAATAAAACCCTACTACTACTACTACTACTACTACTATGGGGCACACCGTAGCGTAGTGGTTTAGGCACTGAGCTACAAGCCGGAGGGTCGAGGGTTCAAGTCCCGTTGGGGTCAGGATTTTTAAACTGACCCAAACCCTCTGGCGGCACTATGGTCCTGGGGTCGACTCAGCCTCTAACGGAAATGAGTACCAGACGCTTGTTCTGGGGTAAAGGCGGCCGTCACGCAGGGCTGACAACCCGGCTGACATCAAGTGCCGATTGTCTAGAAAAAGTGGGAGCCCTAACCTCCTACTACCCCAAGGGCCTCCTGAGCCTGTTGTGGGATCACTTTTCCTTACTACTACTACTATTAGTAATAATAATGATAATAATAATAATAATCCATCCGTAGTAATTCTATCCGAGGGCAGCCTTTCACTGCAATCATAGCACTTTTATCCTGTGCTTTGCAGCTTTACTAGGGAATTGTAGGTGTGGTAGCTTCCCGTTGCTTTCCACACCGGTGAAAGATGATGATAATGATAAGGATGATTATGATCATGATGGCCATATGATTTCGAAGACGGTTTGGGCCTTAAAGTTTTCCTGACTTTTTCTTACAGGTGAGGAAAAACCCCGATAAAAACCTCATCAAGAAAAACTGTCCCGACCGGGGATCGAAATCGGCCCGCTGCGTGACAAGGTAGCACGCTACCTCGAGACCACTGCGGTGGAAATAATAATAATAATAATAATAATAATAATAATAATATATTAATATAATAATAATATATTAATAATATAATAATAATTTATTAATAATATAATAATATATTAATAATATAATAATAATATAATAATAATTATATAATAATAATAATATATAATAATAATAATATATTAATAATATATTAATAATATATTAATAATAATAATAATATATATTAATAATAATATTTTAGGCAATTTTCGACTGTACTTTAACAATATAGGACAGAACAAAAATAAAAAATAAAAGAAATTCCACGAGCCGACCGAAGAATGCAAGTGTGTGTGTTATGTGGACAAAGATGTAGGAAATACCACATCATAACATGTGCGAAAAGAACAAAAGCTATTACAGACTACAGTAAAGACTAAACTACCACTAATGCTCACCTGAGTGCACATTTCTTATTCTTCTTCTTCACTTCCTGGTTTAGGCAAGAGTTGCCTGATTATTATTATTATTATTATTATTATTATTATTATTATTATTATTATTATTATTATTAAAAAATAAATGTATGCATACATTTTTGATCTGTGCAAATATTGCGGATTTCGTAAAACATTTCAGCTGGCTCAGTCAGTGCACTGCTTGTAAATTTAGCGGTCGTCTTGTCGAGTAGCATTAACGTTGTGAAGATAGCAAGAATGGAAAGGAACGTTATGAGTTTCCAATATATTTGACTTGTTCTGTAGATGGCTCCACTGTGCCTGGGAGACTATCTTAATATGACGGTAATGTGATATGTGGATCAGGAAGGAGAAAGTACTAAGTGATTCGCCAGCTACACCACAACGGTGGTTTTTTGATAAAGTCACTGCAGTGTCGTATTAACCGTGTTTCCATGTTTTCATAAACTTTCATTATTTACTCTAAAATATGACATAACCACTGTAAATAACTAAAGAGAAAATATTCTGCCTAAAACAGGGAGATGTTGGGAGCTGGAGATCTTGGATTCAATTCACGGTTTAGGTACTTTTTTCTCTGTGATTATTAATTATTACATGCGAACATCAAGTCTGAATATATTAATTTCAATATTACGTTACATGTTATAATCTAAGTCTACCCTAGTGTTGCCCTAAAACATCTCATTTCACTACACGTAAATCATATTTAAATGTTATTCTGCTGATACCAGTACTCCCTATGATCCATGCTTCGCTTCCGTAACACAGTCTAGCTAAGGTTTTATATAAACATATTATTGTGTAACGCTGTACTGGAGAAGGCATCATGGTTTTGTTAATTATTCCTATTTTTTTTAATTATATTTATAAATTTCTGTCAAATTCTTCCTAAAGGGCAAATCAGGCTGTTAGCTGTAGCGAAAGCAACTGATGTAAGGATGGACACCTGAAAAAAAAATCCCTGGTCCTCCAGGTTGGGGTTTGATGCGGTAGGCCAGCTCCCTCCCATCAGAAAAAAATTGAAATGCTAAAAATCTAAAACCAGGAGATTGGATGTACCGAAAAAATTGGCTATTAGGAATCGGACGATATCAAAGACATTAATCAACCGATGATCTATCTATATTTATAAATTTTATAAGTTATATCTGTTTCACCACCAGACGTTAAATTATATCTAATATATGTATACGCATTGATCCTATCTATTAACTTAATAAATAATACATATATGATGCAAAACTCAAATAACATTGTAACGATAGGAAGAAATATACTACGTAATATCGTACTGATCACGTGAGTATGATTTTTTAATGTGATTTAAAGAATATCCCTTATCCTATTCGGATTAGATTATCTTCCATCCTTCTACAGTAATTCTGCCCGAGGGCAGGTCTTTCACTGCAAACATAGCATTTTGATGCTATGCTTTTTAGGTTTACTAGGGAATTGTAGGTGTGGTAGCTTCCCATTGCTTTCCACAACGGTGAAGGTTGACGATGACAATGATAAGGATAATGATGATGGCCGGATGAATTTCGGGGACCGTTGGGCCCTAAGCTTCATGACATTTGTCTTACAGGTGAGGAAAAACACCGAAAAAACTCACCTAGGAGTCTGTCCCGACCGGGAATCGACCACGGGCCCGCTGCGTGATAAGGCAGCACGCTACCTCAAGACCACAGCGGTGTCATTATATATAAAAATTCAGCTTTGCGTATGTTTCTGATTTATAGACTTCTAAATTGCTCAACAGATGCTCATGAAATTTTTTTCAAAGGTTTTCATTTACAGCCAGTGTTTTGCCGCTATCTGTTATGCTCTAAAACTATAAGGCCTGGAATGAAATTTAAAAGTCGTTCTAGCGGTCGCAATTTTTAATGATTAGTAATGAAACTCAGTATGTAGTCTTAAAATAAACCGAGGTAGTTGTTGTCCTAAACTCACCGACATTCGACTATCAGAAATGGGGATTTACCTGAAATCCGAAATTAAAAATTGACACTAGCAAACCGGCATGTTCGGTTCGTCCTAATGTATAACTTTATATATACATATTTTCAGGCCTACGTTGAGCTTTGAACTGCTATAATGCTTGAAAAACATTGGTGTAGGAGTTTACCTGAAACGAAAATTTTAAAATTATATTTGATTTATTTAGGCGTAACAGCGCACGCCGAGAATTAGTTAGTAATTCAATTCATACTTTTAAACTTGAAAGATGGTTTCATAGGAGCATTTGAAACGTGTGAAGCCATTGGTTTAAATGAGGAAAATCGTTGTCTGATGAAGATGTTTGGGTAAGCGACACTTTGTAATTTCTGTAACTGCGTAGTGAGTTTTCGAGATTGTGTTAGTGTATTTCCTCGATGCTCAGAGCTTGTGGAGATGCCACGGTAAAGGCAAACTCATTAGCATGCAGCACAAAGTGCCGACGTGCAACCAACAACTTAGTTAACTCAATCACCCAATGCTATCTCATTAGATTGTAGTACCAAGAAATTATACTTAAATGTTTTCAATCAGAATCAAAGACTGGGGATCAATCTAACACACAAACATTAGAATTAAATTCAATGGCTGCCCATAATAAAATAAAGATCGAAAAATAATTCTTCTTTATCTACTTCTTCTTCACTTCAAGGTGTAGGCGATTCGCATGTTCCGAATTCACAATGGTTTCTTCCATCTCTTCCTAGGCCTTCTTACATCCCTTAATCCTTTTTGGTTTTTATTATATACAACTTTCCTCATTAGAGGATTGCCTCAAAGGCAAAGTGATACAGACAATTAATTTTCGAAGTTGATGAAATACATTTTGTAAATACATTAAAAATTTCAAATTGTAATGGAAGTATATATATAAAAGCATATTGTGGAAGAAGATATGCATGTAAATTAATAGATCCCATTTTAGGTAAATTCAAAATTTTTTAGGTAAAATTCGAAAAGAAACAACAACTTATATGTCTGCATTGTAAAGATGGTTTCTTAAAATTGAAATTGTTCCTCTAATGGTAGCGATGGCAATTTTAGAAAGATACACTCTGTCCAAATCTAAGAAATTCCAAAATTTAGCTACGAGTTCTGATATAGTACCTTTTGCCCCGATCATCAATCCTGTGACAGTTATACTAATTGGTATTTATCTTTGTGATAGTTAATTGTTGGTTCATATAGGCTATGGCATTCTTTTCAAATCCAGTGCTAATGGTATACTATATAATGATGTGCTACCTTCGGCAATCTTGTTTCACAAAATAATAATTAAATATTATAATTATCAATACTAGTAAAATTCATTGTAAATCACAGTTGACGTTACGCAGTAAAATGTTAAAATATTAAAATATTTAGATGTCAGTTGTCAGCTAAATTGGATTTCTGTTAAAAAAAATATTTGAAATAGAAATGCATTTTTGTTCAGGACGACTGATACAGTGCGATCAGTATAGCACTGGGCAGCAGAAGCGGGGATTTCTCTATACACTGCTGACGCACTCGCAGCGGGGAACGGACAGCGTAGGATCGCGGTGATACAACCACACACATTTTCGTAACTATTTTACAACTTGTCGTACTTACCAACTTTATTGAAGCAGGTCTTCGTTGTCCATACATTTTTGACACCTCTTCATAAATTTGTTGTACATATTATGGGCTGTTGAACGTTACGGGAATTTTTACACCCGGTAATCGTGTTTCAAAACGTATCGTACTTGGCTGGCAGACTGAGTTTAACAAATATTGTTCATAAATAAATACACGTTGTTCAGTACAAAAATTATTAACCATTATACAGTTTACACTTTACACTTGTACACACGTCATTCAGTTTACACTTATCTTTTATAACATACAAATTTAAAATTCAAATAACTTATGCACACACACCCTTCAGTTTACATTATACACACGTCACATTTAACAGAACTAACATTAAATAAAGAAGAAACCAGAATACTTGAATATGGATATAAGTTCAATTTCCCCACAACTAACGTCAAAAGATAAAATAAAATATGATAATCGAAAGCGAAATTGCAATTAATAAATTACAAATAAATAATAAAGACTGCAAGATACGAAGCCGCCAAAACCATCAATGAAATTTTACTTACAATAAGTAATGAACAAAAGAAGAATTTAAAATACCTTCATAAATTAAAAACTAAACTTAAGAATAATAACATAATACACACAAAAGCCGATAAAGGCAACATAACGGTACTAATAAACAAGGACGATTATGTTAAAAAAACTATTTGTAGATGAAAACAAATTCAAGAAATCGACTAAGATTCAACAGCTAAATTAATAGAAAACTAAAAGAACTCACAAAAACATGTTCCATAATTATACCGAACAATAAATCTAACAAATATACAAATAAGTTCATAAATAACAATCCAACAGTACCAATAACGAAAGCTTCACCTAAAATACATAAAAACAATAACCAATGCGGCCAGTAATCAACTGTTCGTATAAACGCCCCTAACTACAAAATTTCCAAATCAATTGCTCAAAAGCTTAAAAAAGACATCAAACTATAAGATAAATACACAATAAAAATACATATGATTAACAGATGAGCTCACAAATATAGAAATAAACAAGAATACGAAAATGGCGTCATTTGACATAAAGAACCTATACACTAACATTCCAATAAATTAAACGTAATAAAACATAAAGTAGAAATTAGTAATTTAAATACAGAACATACAAATCAACTATACACGGTCACAAATACTATAATGAAATAAAATTATTTCCGATTCAATAACCGAATCTATGAACAAGAAGATGGAATCCCAATGGGATCTCTCACGTCTGGTATAATGGTTGAAATATTTCTACAAGATTTGGAAAATAAATATTATGAAAATTTAATAAATATTTTCAATATAATGCTAATTACAAGATATGTGGATTGCGTCATGATGATTTAAGAAAATGAGAACATAAAGGTTAAGGAAATCTTGCTAGAACTTAATAATATGCATCATAAAATAGAATTTACGGACGAGATAGAACTTATTAAGAAAATAAACTATCTAGACCTTACCATATGGAATAAAGCATAGAAAGAAACTTGAAATAAGTATTTTCTGCAAATCTACAAATAATATGCTCACCATCAATAAAAAATCTAGAACACCCATACCAACATAAAAGTAGCACTTTTAAAAGTTTAATTAACAGAATTTGGCTCAACACCACTTCTACTAGCGCTTGATTTTTCAGTTATATTGTTGTAAACTATAGCTCTTCTTCTGTATTTACTAACATTATTTATATTTTGAACTTTTTCAAACAATTGTTATAACATTATTAGACAATTTTGAAGTATTTATTTAAATATGCAAATCAGAATATTATGACACTATTAGACAATAATGTGATGCTAATTGCTATTTTCTCCACAGAGTATATTACTTAGCCTATGATTTTTCTATCTCTGTTTTGGGTTATAGCTGGTTGGATCAGCGTTAGGGAGTGATAAGTAAGTGTACACCCATTTTTAATAAACGTTTGGTAATTTTAATATTATTAATATATTTTTTTAACAGAGATTTGGGGATTTATTACAAATATTGGTAATTTAAATTTTATAGAGACGGATAGTAATCGAGGATGATAATCGATATGTGGTTCGATTGTGGGTTATCGCCGGCTCTATAAACTCTGGCACATGCGCACTATTGTTCTATAGGACTTGAAATATTTCACGCTAGTTTAAGTGCAGTTTTCCCAGAATTTTATAGCTACTCCTAACAAAAACAAATTACAAGAAAGAATTAAAATACATTAAAAGCATGGCAAAAAACAACGGTTTCAACAAACAAATCATTGATAAGCTTATAAAGAAACAAAAAAGAAAAAGTGACATAAATAATATAACAAAACTTAAAAGAGAATATGATAATAATACAACATGGGTAACATTAACATACACAGGAAATTAAACAACAAAAGTGGCCAGAACTTGGAAAAAAATAAATAAAAACATCAGCATAGCTTATAAAACAGAAAACAAATTAAGCAACATAATAGACAATGGCATAGAAGAACACAACAAATTTAACAGTAAGGGAGTCTACAAACTAACATGTAAAGATTGTAATAAATTTTATATTGGCAGGACAAGCAGAAACTTTAATACAAGATACGAGTATAATGAACACCTAAAGATTTCATGTACTCGGGTGAAAAATTAAGCTATGCCAAATATCTCATTAACTCCGGTCACCAAATGAACACAATAGAAAATACTCTCACGATAATTCACAGAGAAAACATTCCGGCAAAGATAAACATGTATGAAGACCTCGAAATTATAAAAGAAATAAACAACACCTTACTTCTTAATGAGAGCGTACTCCAGTCAAACAACCCATTCTACGAGATCATCAAAACAAGTCAGTTGCTGCTACAAACACTTGGAGTCTACATCGTCGTAAACAACAACCAGTAGCAGAAGCTCATCCTGCTGATGATGGAAGTTAACTTCCGAAAGGCCACCAGTTAATATTTTATTATACATCATTTTAACAAAATTGAGGACGACGGCACCTGTTAACAGGTACATTTTAATTTTTAACTTTTATCTTACGTCATTCAGTTCACAAGGAAAGCGATCAAGCACCTTATCTACTCGAGGTACACTGTCTGACTGTGAATGCGTAGTGATGTACTCGTAAACTGCTGAGTCAGCGCACATTTCAAGTCCCGTGCCTGCACGTGCAAGCCTTCGTTATCGCACAGCACAAACCCCGCGCCTGCCGTTCACTACTATACTGATCTCACTGTATATGAGAAACTTAGTTTTAATATTTTAACTTCTACTTCTTCTTCTTCTTCTTCACGGTTTAGGCTTATTTATTAGCCTGTTCCGGCTCCAAATTGCTGCTCTCTCCATCTTTTCCTTGGTCTTCCCAACTTCTTCTTCCTCGTGGGTGAATAGTTGTATGCTGCTTTTGGTATTCTATTCTCAGTCATCCTTGCCAAGTGTTCTTTCCAGTTTGTTCTGTATTTCTCTATTGTTGAGTTTAGTTCCTCTATTTTAGTTGTCTTATTTCTATGTAATGTTTTTTTGTCTGTTCTTTGATATCCTGCTATTGGTATGAGGAATCTCATTTCAGCAGCTTGTATCCTGGCAGATTGTTGTTTTCACTGTCCATGTTTCGGATCCGTAAGTAATAATAGGCACTGCCATTGTCTTGTATAATTTCATTATAGAGTATTCCTGGCTTTATTTTTCAAAGTTCTTTTAGTGTACCTGTTATATAATTAAACTTACTTATTTTGTTATTTATATCTGTTTCTGCTGTGTATGATATTTCGCAACCTAGGAAGTTATATGTTACTACTTGTTCTATTGGTTTATTTTAACATTTTAATATTATAACTAATAGTTCTGAATGACGCCAAAGTGGAATCTACTTCTTCTCTCCATCGTAGTTTAACCTCTCACGATACAGGTACTTTTACGTGACCCACAACACTCGGAATATACAGTGGCACTACCAGTCTGGAGAAGGATTTAAACTTTGGAACCACACAATTTATTTTGACCACACAAGTAGATGAAAGGCCTCTCTGAATGAGTTATGATCTCAATCTCCTCCGAGACAACACAAACATCTTCTTCACTTCACGGGCTAGACAAAAATTGATGTTCCGCCTCACAGTTGTTCTGTCCATCTTTTCACTGGCCTTCCTACATTCCTTGAACCTCTTGGCTTGTAGTTGAATGCTGCTCTTGGTAATATTGTTACATTCATTCTTTCCACATGTAAACCATTCTCTCCATATTCTCTGATTTTCTCATTCAATGGACATATATTAACTCTGTTCTTATATCTTCATTCTTTATCCCATCCAATCTTGTGCAGCCTTTTGTTCTTTTAAGGAAGTTCATTTCTGCGCTCTGTATCCTACTTTGCAGTTTTTTGGTCATTACCCAAGTTTCGCTCCCGTAAAGTAATGCAGGAACTGCGAATGTTTTATAAAACTTCAATCTAGCATCTCTTCGTGTTTTATTCTGTAATGTTTTATGTATAGTTCCGCATATCATTTGAAATTTCGACAGTTTCATATTTATGTCTCTTTCAGTTTTTGTGTTTATAGTAAAATTACAACCCAAATAATTAAAATTTGTTACTTGTTCCAGAGGTTTGTTGTCTATTACGATTTTTGATCTTATATGTTCTTTTCCCCAAATTGTCATTATTTTTTTTCTTTTGATATTTTAAAATTATATTCTTGGCATAACTGATTTAATTAATGCAAAGAGTACTGCAAATATTTTAATTTTCTTGAATAATAACCACATCTAAACTCATCTCTCTCACAACAGAAGCATTTAAGATGGAATACACTATTTACTTATACTCTTCTTCTTCTTCTTCTTCTTCTTCTTCTTCTTCTTCTTCTTCCTTCCAATATTAGGCCAAGACCTCTTACGATCCTATAGAAAATTTTCCCTCCAGCGTTTCATAGGACGTCCCGAGATCTTCATCCTCTTGGTATATAATTATAAACAGCTTTGGGGATCCGATTTGAACTCATTCTTTCAAGATGGTGTTTCCAATTTAGTTGGTACTGCTTAATATATTATCCCTCAGGGTCCCATCTAGGGGATATTTGGATGGCGACCACAAGGTGCTCAAGCTGAGCAAACCATTGCTTCCACTTACTTGTGTTTTGCTCCTTACTTCTATCTTTAACCGATCTGGTATCTTCCTTCTTCCACTTACTTATACCAGACTCTTTTAACTTTACTATCTAACCTCTCTTGGTTAACTCTTGTTTTTCGACCCCGACGCTATTAGGGCATCCGAGGCCTAGGGAGTCTTTCCTTTCTTCCCTTTCTTCTTTCTTCCATTTCTTCTTTCTCCATTTCTTCTTTCCTTCTCCAGAAAAGCCTGACCAGAGGCTATAAGATGGCAGCCCCATCACTGGTCTTGCCTTCCTTTGGCCAGCAACCAATTGAAGGAACTATTATTATGCTTTCAAGTCTATTTACTTACACATTCATAATAAATATGACGAATAAGAGAGTGATGACTCCTGTCATCTCAAGTTCTCTCAAAAACATTAAATGAAAAATATATAAAACAGTTGTTCTCCCAGTTTTCGGTGGCCATCATGTTTCAATGTAAAAGAGGACGTGTACAACATTTAAAGGAAACCCCTGGGTCATTTTAAAAAAGATGTACATTAACAGAACATAAAAGGAAGTTTCAAAAATTGTATGGAACAAATTATACAAACTGCACAAATAAGTTATTCCTATTGTCCATTAAATTACTTACTCAGGTACATTATTCAAAAACCACTAAAGTGTTGTTCATTAACGTTTAAAAAATATTTATTTATCGCTGCAAGGGGTATAAAAGTCCACTAACTAAATCTCTTTAATCCAAGTTAAAATTGTATTTCTCCACCGCCAAAGTACCAGAATCAGCGGGAAATCTCCGACATTGGCTGCACTGACCATGGATTGACAATTTGAAAAATGTAGGAGTTACCAATATATGAGAGTAAAAAACAAAGATTATAGACCAAACAGTGCATCTTGGTCATACAACTGGCGCTTTCTAATGTTCATATTTATAATTACATAGTAAAGAACAAAACGAAAGTCACCATTCATACATTGACACAGCATCATCCCAAAACCGGGACATTTGAGCGTCCCCGAGAAAACTTTCGGAACAGCGGGACATTTACAACAAAAAAAAAGACTGTCCTGGGAAAAACGGGACAATGGACATCCTGTCACAATTTCATTATATGGATGCTAAACATGAACTCTTACTTTAAGGGAGGAGAAAAGATTACGAGTATTTCAGTACAAAGCTCTTACGATTTTTTCATAAAGATGAAAGACAGCCGAATGGAGAATACTACTAACAGTGAACGATATAATAATCATGGGAAACCAAATGTAATAAGAACAGTTAAGTTTTGTAGATTGCGATTGGGCAGGACATGTTGGCACGAATTGGGAATGAAATAGGAGCATTGCAACTACTTGTGGGAAAACTAGAAAGATAAAGCCCAATAGGTAAGCCCTGAATAAGTGTGAAAAGAATTTCAATTTTGATTTCATGGAGGTAAATTACAGGAGATGATTGGAAAACATTAGGTGAGGACAGAGATGTATGGAGAACTTATGTCCGCGCGGTCATGAACATATGGGTTTAATAGTCCCAGTGAGTTATAATAGGGCTAGGATTTGTATGTACTAAAAGTTAAGATTGCAACATGGTATAATGAGAAGTTAGGCTTCACACTGTCCTTTGTTTTTATTTCACACACAAACAGGTGAGTAGTATACCTCAGAATTTAGATTTCAGACTATTTTTTATGTTCAAGACGTTCACACACACATGCAGTTAAATAATAATATTACTATCCCGCACGCTGCCATGCCAAATCTTATATTTTATTACATATAACTCTTGCTGCCCTAGTTATGATAATGATTATTATAATGACCATATGATATTCGCAGACCGTTTGGGCCTTAAATCTTCCTGACATTTGTCTTACATCCGAATAAAAAGCCCGAAACAAATCGCCTAGAAAACATGTCTAGGCCTGATATGCAATCCGGGTCCGTTGCGTACAAGACGCCGAAGCTACCCGGAGACTACAGAGATGGGCAAAGTGTTATATTTTGTGTAATTATTGCACATATAGAAAAAGACATATCAACTTTAGATATTACTATAATATATATATATATATATTTTATTCGTATTATTTTTTACATCGGCCGCGGTGGACTAGTGGTTATGCTCCTTGCCTCTGGTCCCGAGGGTCACGGGTTCAAACACGGCCGGGGGATTTTTTAGGACGGAAAAATTCAAGGAGCAAGTCCTCCGGGAGGGACTTTAGACCGTGGGTCCCGAGTCTGAAGATTTGTAGGTTCGCAAAAAAATCCTTAAGTCTGAATTAAAAGGCCTCTAAGCAAAATTTACAGAATTTTCCCGTCCTAGTACTACCTTGGTTTCCTAGATGTCAGTATGAGGCGGAACGCTGACCACTGACCACTCAAAATGACATCTATTCGAAAACAAGTGTAACTAAATTAGTATAGTTTAAATTCTTCCCTGTAGGGGGAGAGAGCCTTAATCTCTGTAAAGGGAAAACATGGGCTTACAATATAATACAATTATTTTTGACAACTTTACGTTTAGACGTTATCCCGTTAAAGTTTAATACACATAATTATAGATACGTAATTCGATTTTTTAAAAATTATTTCATAATAGTAATGGCAGATTTCGAAGTTTGTATTATTTGGTAATACAGTCGTTCAGAGAATGACTTCGATTTTGTGTTGCCAGTTGCAACATCTTCAGTGATTTTAAAATCAAGTACAGTGTTGCTAAGTACCAGGTTTTAGTTCCTTTAGAAATGAAAAAGCCTCCTTCAAAACACAAACATCATACCAGAACTTCCAAGGAAGACAGCAGTTGCACAAATCAGATTAACCACAGGACACGATTGCCTTGCTAAACACTTGTACAAGACCAACATATTGTCTACACCAAGATGCATTCTATGCAACCACCCAGAAGAAAAATGGATGATGAACACCTCAACAACTGTGCAGCCGTCAAAGAGGAAACTTCTAAAACTTCGAAGTACTGGAGATCAAGACTGCTAATGACTTCAGTGTTCGATTCAGCACATTAGACACCAACCAACCAATCAACCAACCAACCAATCAGTTCCTTTATTTGCATGATGTGATAGGTACAAGAACATTTTAACGGAAAGCATGTTCATTACGGCACTTTTTTTCTTGCTTAAAGCGATATTTAATTCCATATAATCAATGGTTTTAAATTACATTACAATGTGCTGTATATAACATCTCGATATCATCACTACTTTATTTAACAACGCTCTATAACATCTAAGATCATTTGAATATCATTAAATCTGGGCATAATAGGCCGACAAATTTCGGTCAGATACCTTTCTTTTTTAAGTTTGAGGTTTTAAAAAAAGGTGATAAAAACTGTGTTCCAATTATAGAGGTATAAGCGTTATACCTTCAACAGCTAGGAATTTTAGTAAAATTATAAATTTTAAACTTAAGGAGATAAAAGATAACTTAAGAGAAAAACAATGTGGATTCCGGAATGGAAGATCATGTATTGATAATATTTTTAGACAATTACAAGAGAAATTCCTAGCAAAAAATAAAGAACTATATATGACCTTTATTGATTTAGAGATGGCATATGATAGTGTACCTCGACAATTGTTATGGATGGCAATCAGAAATATGAATATCTGTGATAACTGGATTAATATTGTTAGGAGGATCTACAGTAATACAAAAGCTAAAGTAAAAATACAGAATAATTTAACAGATGAATTCACAGTGAAGCAGGGATGCAGTTTGTCACCAATTATTTTTAACATTTATTTAGACCAGACTCTTAACTTATGGTATAAACTCCAAAAACAAGACAGGATAAAATAAGAAGTGAATTCCTTTGGAGAAAAATGAATGTCACCACATCTGTTGTTAAGAGGATTGAAAATCAAACGCTTAAATAGTATGGCAATGTACAAAGAATGGAAAATGAAAAATGGCCAAAAAAGATATACCAATGGTCACCCCCTGGAAGATATAAACGTGGTAGACCTAGATGGAAATGGAAAACCTACGTCAGAACAATAATGGATGATAGGAATTTGGAAGAGGGAGATTGGAATGATAGACATAAATGGAAATGAAGATGGCAAACCTATAAGTGGGGGAAAGCCGAAGAAGAAGTTTTTCTATGTGCCATGAATCTTCAACAAGAGCCCAACGGGTGTAGCTCCCTTCCGAATGAATCCATACCCAGGAATTTTACGCCCTTAAAAATACATCGACCCCGACCCGGTTTGAACCCGTGAACCTTGGAACCAGAGGTGTGCATGACAACCATTAGTCCTCCAGGACTAACTCCTACTTATTTTAAAACAGGATAATTTTGGATGTAAATTATTTCCTAATATAGTGAGGCCTAAATAAATATTATTATTCTTCTTGATGATCTTAATTCATTGGACATGATTAAATTGTGTGTTACAGTTTGAAAAAGTGATGATTTCCCTTCTATCCTGTTCAAGAATGCGGTAACTTATATTAGTCCCTGATGTGAAACAACTTAACATATTTTAATAATCAACTAACTCGCTGGACTATCGAACACACTTAGGGAGTCACAAGTGAACAGAAAATGCTATAATTATTCTCAGAGTTTTTATGATCGCGCGGACACAACCTCGCCATATATCTACTTCAGTAGAACCCATGTCCACGTTTCTTGACGTTTGTTATTTTACAGTGAAATATCGTCACTCTTTGATCCCGGTATTATATATTTCAATCTGTCCCTTGCCGTAGTCGAGTAGTTAAGGCAAGGTGCCTTGGCGCAGAGCTACGGGATTTGAGCTGGTTCGAGTCTTCATGGGGGAAGACATTTTCTCGTGGACTTTCAGCCAGTATAGGACCGATGACCATCTAGCATATTGAGCAATTTGAGAAGCTACAATAAGTAGCGACTACAGGTAAGAAATCCAAATATAACGGCTGGGGGACCCGACATGTTGACCAATTTCATCCTTATACTGGCTGAATGAATGTCTACCTCTGTGATTAGCACATGTGGATGTGAAGCCAACGGCCGGATGGTAAGCGAAGAGTCTTTTAGGCCTGTCGCGCCATGGAGTTAGTTACCTATTGTATTCTGGTTTATTACTTTCGACTTGTCCGGATGGGTAACCATGCATTGATACCATCTCCATAGCTCGCAGAGTTATTTAAGCACGTAAGCCTCTTCAACACACTCAAAGTAAACATACAGTGGATCGGAGGAAAGAAACATGTTTAATACCAGTCCAAATGTAAAATCAATTGGATGAGCACGGGATGAAAGGGTGGCCTGTTAAGGAATGATTAAAATAAATCTTATATATAAAAATTAATGTTTGTTTGTTTGTTGGTTTGTTTATTCGTACTTTATGCGCAGCCATACCGTTGTTCCGATTGTGATGGGGCTTTTTGAAAAATGTTCAGGAGATTCCCGGGATGAACATAGGCTATAAGAGACTTCTGATACTCGTACTTAACTCCTACATCCTTAAAAATATCCCTTTGTAGCGGAAAACGTGAAAAAAGTATCTCTTTGGACGCTTAAATGGCTTACGCTGCCTAAACCATAACAAATACACAAAATTAATGTACACAGAATTGAATATCTCAAAAAGCTCCAGAAAAAAGTCCGCGACAGCATATGTTTATCTCTTACGGATAACTCACAATAACCATTTTTGTCGTTCATTGATGCCAAGAAGATCGAGACAGTACGTAGCATTCCAGCATATGGCGGATATTCTTTTTACGGATAACTTACAATGACGAATTTTATCTTTAAGCTCATTTATGCCAAAAGAAGATCGAGATAAATAGATTCCTGGGCAACACTGGCTAATCAGCACGGGGAATCTTAAAATAATTACGATATATATTTATAATTATTTTTTCATTTTACTTATTCAACTATTCATAAGAAGTACATTAATTTTTGTCTTTCAGCTCATTTATGCCAAGAATATCGGGATGAGTAGATTCCTTGACAACGCCGGGTAAACAGCACGAAGTATCTAAAAATAATTACGATACAAATTTTTCCTCTAACTAAGTTAACTAAACATAAAACACATTAATTTTCGTATTTCAGCTCATTTATGTCGAGAAGATCGGGCTTAATAGATTCCCGGGCAACGCCGGGTAATCAGCACGGGGTATCTAAAAAATATAATTTTATAATTATTTTTCCTATTACTTATTCAAGTAAAAATAAAAGCACATTAATTTTCATTTATTTAGGTGCTACTGATTGATAAAACATAGATTTCTGTAACCTCGCGTAAATTTGTTCAACGTTTACTATGAGGCTACCTACGAGCATGGCCTTTTTTTTTCATTAGTAAGACTTTTGTCAAATAATGATGTTGAAGATAATTTTTAATATTATTTGAATAGTTTCATAATTCATAAATAAATATTGTATTACGAGTAGTATATTTAACATAGCCGTAGCGTGATGGTTAAGGCATGCGCTACAAGCCGGTAGGTCGAGGGTTCGTGTCCCGGTGGGGTCAGGATTTTTAAACTGACCCAAACCTTCTGGCGGCACTATGACCCGGGGTCGACCACAGCCTCTAACGGAAATGAGTACCAGATGCTTGTTCTGGGTTAAAGGCGGCCGTAACGCGGGGCTGACAACCCGGCTGTCCAGAGAAATGGGAGCCTTAACTTCCCACCACCCGAGGCCTGTAGTGGGATCACTTTACTTTATATTTAATATACTCAGCCTTTTAGATTTGCGGTTAATTCGCACAAGATTGACTTGAGTTTCACAATATTTTTAGAATAATCTGGATTTACCGTTAAATGCACAATCCAGTAGAAAACTTTAACAAGAATATAAGTATTCATTAATTACACAGAAATAATACATGATATAAATTTCCTGGACTATTTAACTCGTGTCCCAATTAGGAGTCAATGACCAATCACGTTTCAATGGATTTTGTTTTACAACCAATCACACTTGTCTTTCACCCCGATATTTATCAACTTAAGTTTATCATATTAAAGAAAGCTCTTCCTTTATAATATCTGAACAGGTCATATCATTACTTTGCAGTGACTGACTCTCTAAGTCTAAGAAATACGTTGAATAAAACAATTTATATATTAAGGTGTAAGAATTCTAGAATTCACGTGGCTCGCAGATTATATATATATATATTGCACGAATGTAACCAGATACCGCTTGCGCAATATAATAGAAAACATTTGTAGCAATTGATTATACCACAATAAAAGAAACCACTGTTTACACTTTCTTAAAGGTAATATTTCCCAGGTATTAGCGTTCCAGAAAAATATATTGACATATTTACATCAAAGGACATCAGTAATTAATTAATAACATAATGTTGGTTATAAACAGTTTCATGTGTTTAATTTTATCTCCACTAGGGTGCATTCTTACAATATTCTCATCCTATTTGGCAATAAATAATATCTGGCTGCAGTGACAAACAAATGAAACGTAACAAACGTTCATTTATTTTCAAACATCGCCGATTACATTAAGTATATAAATATTTTAAAATGACTATAGTTAAATAATGTTTTGTGAGTAAACAACTTAAGTTATTCGATAAATAGTCCTAACAAATGCCTCTCTTGATTTCCAAATTCTGTAGATAAATGGAAATCACTCGTGCCATTACTTATGATAATATTAATTGAAGAATGATTGTAGTTTAAAATGAAAATTAGAAAGATTACTATTTTTGAATCTTGTACTAGAAAATAACAATAGGAACAAAGCAATGGTAAAAAAAATGTTGCACGTTTAGATGTTTTGATGGTTACATGTATTAAAAATATAATCACATCAGTTAACTGGCTAGCTAGTTTTTTATCGTCAGATTATAAATCCGATTTGGAATTTACCAACACCCTCTATAATAGGAAACACGTGAAGTATGGTAAAGTTTTTCAACTGAAGACAGTAAAGTAGTGAGCAGGCTTATCATGAAGAATTTCCTTGCGGGAAGAAGATTTGAATAAAACGACACAAAATCACTGCTTCTTTTCTCTGTCCAATGAGAATAGAAAAGGAAGAGGAAATGACACAATTTTGTACCGCTGTTATAAAACAAAATCTCTTAGTATATTGCTATTAAAATAGTGAACTTGTATGTTCATTTTACTTGTGCGATCTTATTAAGAGTCACACGGAAACATTTTTGTACAGAAATTGTTAGAAAAACTAGATTATTTACTTATTTAAAGTGTTTAAAAAACCAGCTAGATTAAAAAAATACAGAAAATATAAATTACGATGACTTTTAACTCGTGTTCCAAATGGGAGTCAATGAAAAATAACGTTTCAATGGATTTTGTTTTACATTTACTGACATTCGTGCTTCACCTCGCTCTTTATCGAATTCTCTTTATCAGCTCTTGCTTTTGCGATGAAGAAAGCTTCTCTTTTTTACACGCTTTATATTAGCTTGACCTGTATCTATCTATGTAACGGAATCTTTCAACACGATCTTCACCCACTTAAAAACATTGGATCGACTTGAAACTTTGTATACTTGTAAAGGACCAATAATAATACAATAATTTCATAAATAATATATAATATATAATAGGTTGCGGACTTATCGACTTTTTAGTCCATCGTTGTAAGAAATTAATATTATATCCTCTGGTAGCACAGTTGGTAGAGTGGTGGACTGTAGTGGTATGTAATTTCAGTAATCCATTGGCCGCTGGTTCAAATCCGGCCCGGAGGTTTTTTAGAAGAGTATTACTTTTAGCTCATACTATAATAGTATTGAATTTAAAAATATTTACATTTTTAGAAAACAAAACTAAGAAATAAAAAATAAATAATAGTTTAAAAAACTAAAACAACACGTTTTATCAGAAAACCGAACTAAAAATTGAAATATAATTTTAATTTCCAACACGCTTGGGATAAAATTAAAGTGATCAACAAAAAAATTCTCTCAGATATAGAATAAAACTAGAGTTATCTACAAAAAAAATAATTTACACATCAAAAGCGTGGATTGCTCTATATCAATTAATATTTGATACTAAATAGATATTGGTAAAGTCTCTAAGAAGAAAAAGTAAAAACCATAAAAAGCACCCCACGCTTTTGATGGTAAAATTATTTTTTTGTAGAAAAATTTAGTTTTATTCTAGATATGTTGGAGATTATTTTTTTGTTGGCCACTTTAATTTTAGCACAAGCGTGTTGGAAATTAAAATTATTTTTCATTTTTCAGTTCGGTTTTCTAATAAAGCGTGTTGTTTTTATTTTTTAAACTATTATTTATTTAATAATCTGAACAGGTGCATTATTTTGCAGTGACCGGCCCTCCAACAAATACATTGAATGTAGCAAATAAAGAACATTCCTTTCAACTACACATTTGATAATTGTGTTTTTAAATAATGATTTTACCGAGTTGTTTACTAAAAAAATAATTTAATAACCTATAATATTGGTTATAATATACAGTTTGATGTGTTTCATTTTTTCTCAACCAAGGTTAATTCTTACAGTATTGCGATTCTATTTGGCAATAAATAATATATTCCAGTTGCAGTGAATAAACAAATGAAACATACCCACACATCTGTGATATGTTTTCAAACATCACCGTTTACATTAGATATATAAATATTTTAAATACCGGTAACTATATTTAAATAATGATTTTTGAGTAAACAGCTTATTTTTATTCGTTAAATAGTCCTAACAAATGTCAGTCTTGATGGTTTGGAAATCACTCGTGCCATTTCTTATGATAATCTAATATTACAAAATTCTGATAGTCAGAAATGAATACATTCGGGAACAGGGATCAGAAACCTTGTTAAATATACTCACTATGCACTTTATCTACCTATTCTCACTGAAATATAATAAATTACAATTGAAGGGTACAGAGAAAGAATTAGGCACATCAGTTTTTTGTCCAAATAGAGTTAGAGGTGTCATTAAATTCTCCATGAAAAGTATTTTAATTAAGAAGTGTGAATGAGTAAAATATACAGTTTAGTTATGTCTTTATTTGTCTTCAAAATTTGGCAAACAAGTAATGAAGATGGATATTGTTCAACTAAAAGTACATTTTCTAGGTTTCAAGAAAAAGGTGTCAATTGTTTTTTTTTTTTCCCCTCTACCCTTAATTAGTATTATTATTATTACTATTATTTTTTTACTATTATTAATTTATTGTTATTCTTATTATTGTTTTTTATTATTATAGAACGAAGAAAACTATATTTCAAATTCTGTTACAAAGCATTTTATTATATGGGTCCCAAACCTGGACAGTAAGTAGAAAACAAGCCAACAAGGTGTTAACAATAGAAATGGAAGTTTGGAAGACAATCGACAAGAATTTTAAGAAGGGATATGGTCAGAAACAGCACATAAGGGAAATTGTGCAAGTTGAAAAAAAATTGGAAAAATAGAAGAAAAACGTTTGAAATAGTATGGACTCCTCATAACAAGGGACGAAGGGAGAGTATCAAAGAAGATCCTTAATTGGAAAGCTAATGGAAGAAATGGAAGAGAACGATGGATGGATGGATGGATGGAGTGAAGAGAAGTATGGAAGGTAGAGATTTGAGGGAACAAGATGCTTTAGACAGGAACCACTGGCGACAAATCACTTTGGGTTGAAGGAGAAACACTGTATTGTGGAATACTCCTAAATAAAAAAATATATTCATTATCATTATTATTATTACTATTTTATTATTATTACTATTTTTCTTGTATTTATTATAATCGGCCGCGGTGGACTAGTGGTTATGCTCCTTGCCTCTGGTCCCGAGGGTCGCGGGTTCAAACCCGGCTGGGGTTGATGGATTTTTTTAGGATGGAAAAATCCAAGGAGCAAGTCCTCCGGGAGGACTTTAAGCCGTGGGTCCCGAGTCTGAAGATTTTCAGGCTCGTAAAAAATCCTTAAGACTGAATGAAAAGGCCTCTAAGCAAAATTTACCGAATTTTCCCGTCCTAGTACTACCTTGGTTTTCTAGATGTCAGTATGAGGCGGAACGCAACCACGGACCAGACAAAAATGACATCTATACGCCAAAAGTGTAACTAAATTAGCATGGTTCAAATGCTTCTTGTAGGGGGAGAGCTCCCTAACAATTATAATTTATTATATCTATCAACAATCATCATCATGCGTTAGATTAAAAATCTTTTAAAACAGAACACAAAGGAAATGTATTTATAAAATTTCACTGATTTGTTTTAATCGCAATGTTTGTTTAATTTTCTCGGCTTTCATCATTTGGTTTCGCATTTAGTTTTAATTAAAAATAGCGTAAATTACTTTCCCCTCAGTTGCTGGACATTGTGAATTACATCAAAACTCCCCATAAACATATAGTTAATTTTTAAACAAATATGCTATATTTTCTTAATCACGACAAATTCTTTTAGTCGGTCCTCGCAGACTGCTATTTACCAAACTCGCCTATAGTTCTATGGTTTGCGGGTTCATACCCTGCCCAGATCAATAGAATGTATAAGGGCATTCAGAGAATACTTTCTTCGGAAGGAAATCAAAGCCGTTCCGTACATTTATGGCAAGTAAAAGAACCTCAAGCAAAAATAAGATGCCTCTGAACAAAATACCCTCTTTCAAGCCCATATTTGAATTGTGACGCTAATTACCTAAGGTCCACCGCTGTGGTCTCGAGGTAGCGTGCTGCCTTTTCACGCAGCGGGCCAGGGTTCGATCACCGGTCGGGGCAGATTTTCTAGGTGAGGTTTTTATCGGGGTTTTGCCTCACCTGTAAGACAAATGTCAGGAAAACTTAGGCCCAAACGATCCCCGAATCATATGGCCATCATCATCATCCTTATCATTATCTCATCATCATCATCCTTCACCGGTGTGGAAAGCAACGCGAAGTTACCACACCTACAATTCCCTAGTAAAGCTGCAAAGAATAGCATGGAACTGCATGATTGCAGTGAAAGACCTACCCTCGGGCAGAATTACTATGGATGGAATTACCAAAGTTAAAAACTTTCGTTGAATAAAATACTAATTAGCTAATTAACTCAAACATAACTTTTTAATTATTGTGGCACAATTCTAGAAATGCATTCTATTATGCATTACAGAAACACTTCCCAACTGCTCTCGAAAATATTAAACTGAAAATATATAAAATTGTTATCATTCCAGTTGTATTATATGGAGCGAAACATGTACTCTTACTTTAAGAGAGGAGAAAATATTACAAGTATATGAAACTAAATTTCTAAGAAACATTTTTGGACCAAAGAGAGACAAACAGACAAGTGAGTGGAGAAGACTGGTTTAAAGTGAGCTACATATTTTCTGTAGGGCACCAGACATATTAAAAACAATTCAGTCTCGTAGATGACAATGGGCAGGGCATGTGAAACGTATGGGAAATGATAGAGGAGCATGAAAACGTATTATAGGAAACACGGAGAAAGCACCCAGTAGGAGGAAGGAGAATAACATTAGCCATAATTTGAAAGAGGTAAATTATACAAGGGATGATAGAAAGCATTAGGTCAGAATAGGGTACATGGAGAGCTTATGTCTGGGCGGCCATGAAAGTGCCGTGTTAAATTTGTTGGTTGGTTAATTATTTCAACGTTCTAATTCCTCAATGATTATTATATTAAGAACAAGTATTTCCTTTTTTTTGTACTTATTTTTTCGAATTGAAAATGAAGAATGTGAAATCTAAATGTATTTCTCCTAGAGTCTCGTCGGTGAATGCAAGAACATGTATGATTGCAATACCTGGGATTACAGATTATTATTAGTTCGGTAAATACTATCATTGTACATCCAGTCATGAGATCATACTTCTTCTTCGTCTTTTTCTTCGTCTTCTTCTTCTTCTTCGTCTTCTTCTTCGTCTTCTTCTTCGTCTTCTTCTTCGTCTTCTTCGTCGTCTTTTTCTTCTGCTTTCCCCCACTTATAGGTTTGCCGTCTTCAGTTTCCATTTATCTCTATCATTACAATCTCCCTCTTCCAAATTCCTATCATCCATTATGGTTCTGATGTAGGTTTTCCATTTCCATCTTGGTCTGCCACGTTTATTTCTTCCAGGTGGTGACCAATGGTATGTATTTTTTTACCATCTTTCATTTTCCATTCTTTCTACATGGCCATATCATTTAAGCGTTTGATTTTCAATCCTCTTAACAACAGATGTGGTGACATTCATTTCTCTCCAAAGGAATTTATTTCCTATTTTATCCTGTCTTGTTTTTTGGAGGCTTCTTCTAAATAATCAAATTCAACTATTCTAATTTGTCTTTTGTAATTCCGTCAAAGACCAAGTTTCACTTCCATATGACAAAATATTCTGTATTATGCTCTTATAAATTTTCATTTTAGTTTCCTTTGTAACATTTTTGTTCCAAATTATTCCATGTAATGTCTTAGTTGCATTTTTTGCCATTGCAATTTTAGTCTGTACATCTCTCTCACAGGTACCTAAATTTGTAATTATTGATCCAAAATATTTAAAAAATTCACGTTTTTTTATTTTCCCTGTTTTCAAGTATGAGGTCATCCACATCCTTTCCCAAACTCATATATTCTGTTTTCTTGTAAATTTATATTCAGTCCCCTTTTTTATATTCTTCCATTACTTTATTTATCATATATTTCATATCATCTTCATCCCCTGCAAAAATTATTTGATCATCTGCAACAACAAAGAATGCAGTACTTTTCCTCCTATAGGAATACCCATTTCAGAACACTTTTTATACCATAAGTTAAGAGCCTGGTCTAAATAAATGTTACTTACTTACTTACTCACTGGCACTATCAAACCCGTAGGTCCATGGCCGCACGGACATAAGCCCTCCATACATCCCTATCCTGTGCTAATGTTTTCCAATCATTCCCTGTATAATCTACTTCCCTCAAATCATAGTTAATGTTGTTCTCCCACCTCATTCTTGGTCTACCAACTGGGCGTTTTCCTTCTGGCTTTCCTACAAGAAGTTTCCATGCACGTCTTTCATTCCCCATAACGCGCAACATGTCCTGCCCATCGCAGTCTACGGGACTTAACTGTTCTATTATATCTGGCCTCCTATAAAGACCATGTAGTTCATTGTTATGCAGTCTTCTCCATTCACCTGTCTGTTCATCTCTCTTTGGTCCAAAAATTTTCCTAAGACCTTTTTTCTCAAATACTCGTAATCTCCTTTCCTCCCTTAAAGTAAGAGTCCATGTTTCACACCCATATAATATAACTGGTAGAATAATAGTTTTATATATTTTCAGCTTAACGTTTTTTGAAAGGAGTTGGGAAATCAAAAGTCTCTGCAATGCATAATAGCACGCATTTCCAGAATTGAGCCTATGTTTAATTTCTTTGTGCATCTCATTCCTATTTGTGATTATTGTTCCTAGGTATTTGAATTCAGCCAATTCCTCAAAATTTCCCTCATTTGTCATTAGCTGTCCATTTCCATTATATAATGTATTTCTACGTGTGACCATATATTTAGTTTTTACTGATATTTACTTCCAGTCCTAATTTCTTAGTGTTACTCAATAGTGTGTGCGTGTTGGCCTTTAGTATCTCCTCGCTATCGGCCAGTAGTACTACATCATCAGCATAAACTAACAGCTTATTAATACCATTCAGTTGTAAGCCTTCCTCATTCTCTAAAGATTTAATGGCATGCTCTAGTACAAAATTAAATAGTAGAGGAGATAGTGCATCTCCTTGCTTCCAACCCATTCTGGATTTCAAAAGTGTCTGAAAACTGTTTGCCTACACGCACCCTACTCATTGAGCCATTTAGACACATTCGTATAAGTCTAACTAACTTTTTAGGAATTCCGAACTCCAGCAGGATACTATATAACTTCTCCCTCTTAATTGAATCATATGCTTTTTTGAAGTCTACATATAGTTGATGTACAGTACCATTATATTCCCATTTCTTTTCTAAAATCTGTCTTATACTAAAAATCTGATCTGTTGTAGACCTGTTTCTTCTAAATGCACATTGATGATCTCCTAGAATGTCATCAATATAGGGAGTAAGTCTGCTTACTAAGATATTTGTTAGAATTTTGTACGAATTGAAAGTAATGAGATGCCCCTATAGTTGTTGCAATTAGTTTTATCTCCTTTCTTATAAATTGGTACGATAATTGATTCCTTCCATTCATCTGTAAGAGCTTCTTTTTCCCAAATCATACTAAGCAACCAGCGTATTTTGTCCATCAATTTTTCTCCCCCTGATTTTATCAGTTCTGCTGGGACCTCATCTGAACCTGATGAGTATAGATCCTCTTAACAATATTAATCCATTTATCAGAGATATTCATATTTCGCATTGCCATCCATAGCAATAGTCGAGGTACACTATCATATGCCATCTCTAAATCAATAAAGGTCATATGTAGTTCTTTATTTTTTGCTCGGATTTTCTCTTGAAAATTACATACATATTATCCATTAAATAATTAGACAAATATTATATGTTGTGAAGCATAGCACAAGACAAATCAAACAACAACTCAAACAATGGAAGGAAGATATTATAGTCCAAGATCCGGCTGCAGGATCAATACCTTCAACGAGTGTATGAACAAAATCTATTTTTTCCATAAAATTGTGAATGACTGAATACATTTTTGCCGAGTTCCTTATTAAATTCGGATGCCAGTATTTTTAATTAAAATGTAATTTATTTGTTTATTCGAAATAATTTGATTCAGTTGTTATTAAAATAAATTATAATCTAGTTCGAATAAATCGATGTATAGAGCTTGAAAAGTTTAGGTTGCTATTGCACACTTGTCCGTAAACCTCCTCGCGGCTACAGCAGGCTGTGACACCAATCAGTAATAAAACGGCGGTAAGTACGTATTTATTGTTTGATATTGTTTCAAATAAAGTTCAGTTCATTTAAAATGCTGTGATTTGTTTTGTATAATGTATATTAACGCTACCTTTTGGATATGTTTTTGTATATACATTGTACGTAGTATATATAAAGGGCAGTGGGTTTACTTCCTGCTGCGAGGGAACAATATAAAATAATAAATACGTACCTACCGCCGTTTTATTACTGATTGGTGTCACAACCTGCTGTAGCCGCGAAGAGGTTTACGGCCTAGTGTGCAATGGCAACCAAAACTTTTCAAGCTCTATACATCGATTTCTGCGAACTGGATTATAATTGATTTTAATAACAAGTCAACAAAATTATTTAGAATAAATTAATTAATTATATTTTAATTAAACATTATGGCGGCCGAATTTTAATACGCAACTCGGAAGAAATGTATTCAGTAATTCAGAATTTTGTTCATACACCGACGAACGTAGTAATCTTAGAGCTCGATCTTGGACTATTAAGAAATACTTATGGTTCAGTCAAAGATCAAAATGTGTGCAGAATTTTACTGGCGTATGGAGATTTTAAAAAAATCCACTAGAATCCCAGTATCAGTGGGTAGTGATTTAATGAGAATGGAGTGCATAGGAAATGTAGGGTCTTTATGATCAGATAGAAGGAAGAAGTTATAGAGGATGGCCTATCCTGAATTAAGTTGACCGTGTTGAAAAGAAAACTGCGGAATTCGGGAATAAGGAAATGGAATAGAATACCTGAATAATAATAAATTATTTCGACTTGAATGATCGACATACTGAAGAAGGCATAACCTAAAGTATGAGAGCTGAGTATTCAAAGAAATTATGGAGAAGCGAAAGAAGAGGAATAAGAAGTAGAAGAAGGAGATGTCGGTCTGAGCAGTATAAAAATCATATTCTATAATCGAATCGTATCACTGACAGATATAAAAAAGCTTGTAAGTCAAGAATTTTCTAACCTATATGGATGCAATTGACAGCCTCTGTGATGTAACGATTCGTCTTTTCAGGTGTTCCAAATTCGATTCTCATCTGTACGATGAAATCATTTCTTTATGTAGGATCTTGGAAGCACATTCACTCAGTTTCTATCAAAGGTCTCTGATTATGTAATTAAATACACATCGAAAACTGATTAAACTTAATCTAATTTTGAAGTTTGTATTGCATTAATTAAAGACCCTGTATTGACATATGCTTCCTAATGATACCAATTGCTTCTCGTAACTGCCTTTCCATGGTTTTTCTTTTATTTTAAGTGGATTAAGAAGTACGGAAAATCGGCCGCGGTGGACTAGTGGTTATGCTCCTTGCCTCTGGTCCCGAGGGTCGCGGGTTCAAACCCGGCCGGGGTCGATGGATTTTTTTTAAGAATGGAAAAATCCAAGGAGCTTGTCCTCCGAGGGAATTTAAGCCGTGGGTCCCGAGTCTGAAGATTTTCAGGCTCGTAAAAGATCTTTAAGCCTGAATGAAAAGGCATCTAAGCAAAATTTACCGACTTTTCCAGTCCTAGTACTACCTTGGTTTCCTTGATGTCGTATGAGGCGGAACGCTGACCACGGACCAGCCAAAAGTGACATTTATACGAAAATAAGTGTAACTAAATTAGTATGATTCAAATTCTTCACTGTAGGGAGAGCGCCTAAATCTCTGTTAAGTGAAGCATGGGCTTACAAGAAGAAGTAGTACGGAAGTATTTTTGAACGTCTGCAAGTAAATTGGTTTATATATGAACGCAGTAATACAACAATTGCATGAAAAATCCTCGAGATTGGAATATAGTAGATTATGATAAGGTAACTATAGCAACAATACTTGTTAAATTTGAAAGTATTCAATATTTAGGATCTTGAGAGAATTCAACAGCCGAGGTCTACTGAGGAAGGAACAGTTTGGGCCTCAGCTAAGAACTAGTATCACCTTGCAGTTAGTTCGACTCGTTATACGATTCAAAAGCAATTTTGACGAGAAGTGACTAACTGGCTTTTCTGGACGTGTCTAAGGCCTTCGACAGCATTTGGATCGAAGGTATCTTGAAAACTAATCCTCTTAGAATTCCTATCGTACTTGGTGAAAAATTATCTTTCTACGCATTTTTCCGGACGTTTGTTGCGTCCTTCCACATGGGAACTTCTTCACTCTCCCGTTTGGCCGACTTGGTCCAGTACGCGGACGGCACGGATCTCTTAGCCCCTCGATCCAGGTTACAACTCTCGTCCAATTCTTATCTCACATCACTCAAACGGTGACTACAGGAGCAAACGATAAGCTATCAACGTTAGTAATGGAGCGGTTTTGCTGTCTTCACTACCCGACTTATCCCGACACATCATTGTTATTCAGAGAGCATATATAATTGATCCAAACAGTCAAATATCTGAGGGTAACATTAGATAGAGGACTTAAATGGGCAGGCCACATAGATTAGGCTAGATGAAAAGCCATCCACAGACCTAGAATTATAGGATCGCTTCTGGACCAGGGAGAAAACTGTCAATAAGAAATTTGAAATTACTTTATAAGCAAAAGACATTGCTTGTGCCTGAATTCATGTCAAGGAGGTTTAATTTGTTCAGTCTAAGTTTCTCCGAATCACTGCTGGTGTGCCTACCACGTCATCAACAAGCAGATTCACGAGGATAGTTGATTCTATAGTTGAATATATCTGATACATTGCACAGAGATTCGTTCTTGATGCGGATGAATGAACAGCTATGTGCAATGTATATTTTATATTCATCTACAGTCGGTAACAGTCGTGTTTGTGCAATAGATTTTATAAGAAAATTTTATTGATGTAGGCTACTATAAAATATTGTTTATTTTTATAATATTAGAGTATAGTAACTCATACACAACTATTAAACGTAGGTACCTCGCCTACTCGAGGAACGAGTGAAATATGTCACTATTTCATGAGGATATGAGGGTTCGAAAACCTTCTTCTTCTTCACTTCACGGGCTAGGCAAATTGCCTGTTCCGCCTCACAGTTGTTCTGTCCATCTTTTCACTGGCCTTCCTACATTCCTTGAACCTCTTGGCTTGTGGTTGAATGCTGCTCATAGGAATCTTGATACATTCACTCTTTCCACGTGTGTAAACCATTTCTCTCGCTCTTAGTAATCTTGATACATTCACTCTTTCCACGTGTGTAAACCATTTCTCTCTATATTCTCTGATTTTCTCATCCAATGAATATATATTTAACTCTGTTCTTATATCTTCATTCCTTATCCGATCCAATGTTGTGCAGCCTTTTGTTCTTCTAATGAAGTTCATTTCTGCGCTTTGTATTCTACTTTGCAGTATTTTGGTCATTACCCAGTTTCGCTCCCATAAAGTAATGCAGGAACTGCCAATTTTTATAAAACTTCAATCTAATATCTCTTCTTGTTTTATTATTAATGTTTTATGTATAGTTCCGCATATCATTTGAAATTTCGACAGTTTCATGTGTATGTCTCTGTCATTGCTAGAAAAATCACCTATCAGTAGCCTAGCTGTTCAACATTCTAGTTCGATAACATCAGCCATTAAAGTGGATGCGTTTCTGCTGCTGCTTGTGGATGACTGTGACTGGCATCGTCCAGAGTGCTGCTCTATAGCCTAGGAGACTTTGTGGCTATTGTGATTGGGTTATGGATCTTTAACCTTAGCCATGTGGCGGCAAGATATGTTCGCCGAACGTGTAAATAGATTTGAATAAATTGTAGACATTGTCGCACTAAGATAGGGCGTCAGAAACTGCACTGTTGGCAAGCATAAAGTCCGAAAGCCAAACAGGCAGAAAGAGCCTCACTATATTAGGCGAATGAATCTCGCACAATTTACTTGGTCGTCCATCATGGGATTTTAATCTATGCTAGGCATAGATTAAATATACGATGCATAAAGAGGAAGCGCTCCAAGGGAGAGGAAAATCCAGCCAACAAGGACTCGTATCCCGGGCATTGTCTCTGCAGTATCGTTAAGGGGGAAGTACTCTTTAGATGTCCCTGTGCTTTAACATTGCTGTTTACTCTTTGGTTCGGTAAAGCGTTACCAGATTTTAAGGCATCGGTAAAATATATATTTGGATTTACAGTCACAGAAGTGAAGGTACGAGGTTCAGTCTTCTTCTTCTTCTTCTTCTTCTTCTTCTTCCGAATGCAGTATTGGGTGATGATGCCCGTTCTGCGACTACAAAAACTGATCTTTCCATCGGTTGAAGGGTCTTCCGAGGTCTCTTTTGCCTTTAGGGTTGAGGTGGTAAATCATCTTTGGTAAACGGGAATTTGACATTCTCTGGACGTGTTGGAACCATTTAATCTGATAATTTTGTATATGTTCAAACCATTTCCCTACTATTCCACTGCATCCTTATCTCATCACTTTTCATTCTATCCCTTAATGTTACTCCAGTTAGTGATCGGAGGAATCTCATTTGTGAACTATTAATGCGGGATTTATCTTTTGCTCGAAGTGTCCAGCATTCACTTCCGTATAGTAGAGCAGGTTTGGCTATGGCATTATGAAATCTCAATTGGATTTCTTTCCTCATTTGTTTTCCAAAATTTCTCCTAATTATACCATTTAATCTGTTATATTTTTCTAAATTTGTTTCCACATCTTTTTGATTATGAAACTGTGATATATTATTACCTAAATAATTAAAGTGTGTTACTTGTTCTATCGGTTTATTATTTATTATTATTTTTACTCTCCAAAGTCCCTTTCCAGTGATTGCCATGGATTTGGTTTTATTTTCAGACATTTTCATGTTGTATTTTTCCAGGGTGTTCTGCAATTTAAACACTGATCTCTGCAAATCATCTTCATTCTCCGCTAGAAGTACTTGATCATCTGCGAAGACGAGGTTCAGTTTTAGATTTAATAGGATTAAGTACAGGTTTAGTCACTCTGTTGTAGGTTTCCAGGCTGCCTGAAAAGCAGGACAGCCTCTGTAGGAAGCTGGATGACCAGACTCCCCGCAATTTGCATACTTGAGCAAATTTTTGTTGCACTGTGCTTCAGATTTAATATTATGAGTTTACTCATCACCCTTCAACATCAGCATATTGTCAGCCGAGACAAAACCAACTGCTGGGGTCTAAATCCAGCAATATTACGTTGCATTCGAAACTTAATCAAAATCCCTGTAACTGATCAAACTCAGGTATTACGTTATTGCCCCACGTTAAAAAACGAATTCTGTACATTTCATCGAAGGGCTTATAGGCAGTTTCTCTATCTCATATAATTCAATGAAAGTATAAATAGTTTAAAACTTGTAGTAATCGATACATAATAAGGCTTGAAAAGTCGGGATTTCCAATTTTGTCGTTAATTAGTTCAAAATATACCGACTTTGAGTGTAATCATACCCCACGAGCTACATTATCTAAACGTCTCCCATAGTATAAAAAAAAACCATGGCGTTATCCATTACAACGTAATGCCTATAGTTTAACTTTATATATATATATATATATATACACACTTATTTATAGTTCATTTGTGGTGGAGAGTATGGTGCGGAAACGTGGACTCTAAACAGAGAGTAAGCAAACTATTGGCGATAGAGATGGACTTTTGGAGGAGGGCTTTTAGAAATTCAAGAAGAGATAAAATTAGAAAAACTAAAATCGGAGAAATAATGGAGCTTCAAAAATATGTTCTACAAGTTATTGAAGAAATAAGTCTGAAATGGTTTGGCTACGTAAAAGTGTCAAGACAGCATAGTATGAGGATATTAAATTTTGAAGTGGAGGACAACAGAAGAAAGGGAGACCGAAAGAACACTGTGGATTCAAGGAGTAGATAGGTGTATGGTGTCGACAGGACTAACAGAGAGTGATGCAGAGAATAGGGATTTATGGAGGAAAACTACTGCATTGTATAAACATTTCGAATAAAGAAGAAATAAGAATGTTAACGTAATTTGATTTGAAAATACCAAACAGTTAAATAATTGGTAAACTATTTATGTCAAATTGAAGAAATACTTGACTGATGTTTAATGATGTGCACATGCATATTTATGACAGGTCACTCAAGTCTTCTTCTGCTTCTTCCTTCCAAGTATTAGGCCAAGGCCTGTACGATTCTATAGAAAATTTCCCTCCAGCGTTGATCCTTCCGGGAAATTCTTTATAAGACTTGAAAGCATAATAATAGTCCCTTCAATTGGTTGCTGCCAAAGAAAGGCAAAACCAGTGATGGGGCTGCCATCTTATAGCCTCTGGTCAGGCTTTTCTGGAGAAGAAAAGAAAATAAAGGAAAAAAGAAGAATGGAAGAAAGGAAAGACTCCCTAGCCCTCGGATGCCCTAATAGCGTCGGGATCGAAAAAAACAAGAGTAATCAAGAGAGGTTAGATACTAAAGTTAAAAGAGTGCAAAACACAAGTAAGTGGAAGAAATGTTTTGCTCAACTTGGGCACCTTGTGGTCGCCATCCACTCAAGTCAAATGTATGAATCCTGCAAAACGAGAAGTTTACAACCGATTTAAACTTAATTTACTAGTGTGAATCGCGCATCTAAACTGATTTCGACATCAAGAGATCCGCCATCCATTTTTTTCAAAAGGCGCTAATTTAATGGAATTATATGAAAATAGTCCAATTAAATTTATTTTTTCATTGAAACCACTTGACTCGTAATTAAGAATATCTGTGTTTCAAACACAATAACTTAGAATTATCTGAATTTTCAAAATACAGATTTTGTTTAGCATTAAGATCGCTTTATTATATTAACTTAGCTTTACAATCTGAAACTGCATAATTACAGTATTCCACTTTCAAGTAGAGGTCACATTTAGCATCTATTGTGACGCAATTAATTTATATATAATGAAACCAAATTAGCATAACTTCCAAGAGAAATTCTCTCTCTTCAAATGTTTTTCTCGCTACTTTATTCAGATTTGTATTCTACTATTGTAATGGAGTCTGCTCTAATTTATAACGGCAGTTACATCTGCAATTACTTTCAGAGTATATTATTAAATTATCTCTTTCTCTCTTGTTTATTTCTTTCTCTTTTTACTTTCTCTCATATATTTCTTTCTTCCCCGTAGTTTTAAAAAATGTAAAACGATCCCACTTACAAGCCTTGGAATAGCAGGATGTAAAGTCTCGCATTTTTTATATGCAATCGGCACGAGATGTCAACTGCATGATGACAGCCTTTACCTCAAAACAAGTGTCTAGTATTCTTTTCCATTAGAAGTTGTGTCGATCCCAGGACTCTTGTACCGCAACCAAAAGGGTTGGGTCAATCTAAAATCTAAAAACCTAACCCCGCAGGCAATCGAACCCCCAACCTTTCGACTTATAGCGTATAGCTTTAGTCAACTACGCTACATTGTGCCTTTCCTTTTTTTAATAACCGAGTTTAAGTGAGGTTCCAAGAAAACGTATGTTTTCTTGTTTGAAAGTAACAAATAATAAAGTTTTGTTACATACCCTAAGAACTGGGTTGTCATCCCTGCATGATGACAGCCTTTACCCCGAAATAAGCGTCTAGTATTTATTTGCATTAGAGGTTGTGTCGACCCCAGGGCCCTTGTACCGCCAGAATAGTTAGGTCAGTCTAAAAATCCTAACGCCGCAAGCAATCGAACCCCCGGCCTTCCGGCTTGTAGCGTATAGCTTTAGTCAACTACGCTACAGCGTGCCTCTCCCTTTCTTAGGGCCAGTTTCACCAAGAGAGGTAACTGTATTACGCCAGTTTAAGCTATGCATTATACATGGGGAAAACTGTCGTAATGCAGTTACCTCTGTTGGTGAAACCGACCCTTAATAACTCAATTTAACTGAGGCTCCAAGAAAATATACATTTTCTTGGTAGAAAGTAGTAAATAACAAAGTTTTATTACTTAAGAACTTTACGTATATTCCTATACAAATTCATGAGTCGGTAGCATTTCGTTCTTCTCAGAGACAAATTTATTCTGTCTAGCCACCTTTTTATCAGAAAGACTGAACTCACCAAACCATGTCATTTTATAATGCTTGCTTCTTCACAACTTATGGTTCCAATTCTAACTATGCAGGGTCCGTACCTTATAAACCCTACTTCATAGGAGACTACATATACTGTTTCATAAGTAATATATATTTTTAAATAACATTTTATTTTGAATGTTTTCTGCAAGAAATTTAACTGCTCTTCGAAGTAGAGATCATCAGATTATACGGTCTTGAGTCATCTTTCAGCAAGCTTTATTATCCCGCAAAGGTTCCAATCTCTTGTTCTTATGCGAAGAAGTTATTGAGGCCCACTTCGACAGTTCAATGTTTTGAATGTTTTCGAAATTTCACGCATGAAGTAGGCATTGCATTGAAACGGTTTGTAATGCTCGTACAAAGGTGGGAGAATAGAGCTATATGAAGGGCGTATGGCATAGAAGTGTAAGTCAGTTTTTACAAAAATGTGTAAGTATACAGTTGTAAAGAAGAAACTGCATACTGTATTTCCGATACATCAACAATTAATTCCGTCACTTATGATAATAAATATTTCCATGAGTATAAATATTAAGCTATTTTTAAATTTTTTAGATTTTTTGTACACTGACAAATAAAACAATCTTCTTCTTCTTCTTTTTCTTTGCTTTATGGGCTAGGCAAATTGCCTGTTCCGCCTCACAGTTGTTTTGTCCATCAATTCACTGGCCTTCCTACACTCCTTGAATGTAAAACACTTTTTTTTCAAAATGAAGAAAAATGACTTACACCACTACGCATATACCCCTTTATTTGCTAACTGTAGTAGCAGTTCGATTTATCCAAGTTCCTAAATTTATATCATGATTGTTCGTGCAGTATGGAATTCTGTCGAATTTAAAAACCGCAACCCTTAAAGTTGCATTAACTACTCTTCCAGTTGTTGAGAATAAATATCCGCATCGACTGAACGCCCGTTAAGAACAAACTGCCAGTGAATCGCACCTTCAAATTCCACCAAACACACAAAATTACATTAAAACCGACATTAATTATGATACAACCTAATATTATTATAAGTAATACCACGAGCAATTTCCAAATGATCGATAAATTCACTAGTCATGAAGTAAGGAGTGAATTTATCCAGAGGATTTGGAAATCAAGAGTGGCATTTGTTAGGACTATCAATTTAAGCTGATTACTCAAAAATCATATTTAAGTATGGTTATTTTAAAATATTTATATATTTAATGTAAACGGCGATGTTTGAAAACAAATGAGAAACGTTGTTTCATTTGTTTATCACTGCAACCAGATCATATTTATTGTCAAATAGAATTGCAATATTGTAAGAATACGCCGTAGTGGAGGAAAAATGAAACGCAACATTACAGGTTATTAATTAATTTCTGATGTCCTATGATGTAAATATGTCAATTATATTTTTCTGCAACATTAATTCCTAGGAAATAATATGTTTAAGAAAGTGCAAACAGTGGTTTCTTTTTTCTTGTATAATCTATTGCTACGAATGTTTTTTCTATTATATCTCGCAAGCAGAATGTGGTTATATTCGTGCACTATATATACAATCTGGGAACCACTTGATAAAATGAAAGTGATAAAATCGAGGTGAAAAATGACTGTGATTGGTTCTAATCAAAATTCATTGAAATGTGATTGGCCATTGACTGCCATTTGGGGCATGAGTTAAATAGTCATAAGTAATACCAATAGTGATTTCCAAATAATCGATAAATTCACTAGTCACGAAGTGACGAGTTAATTTATCTAAGAGGTTTTGGAAATTAGGAATGGCATTTGTTAGGACTATTTAACCAATAAAATTAGCTGTTTACTCAAAAGTAATTATTTAAATATACGGAGGGCTGTTCACGATTCCTGGGGACACGTTTGTATCACTAACCTGCTTATGAAAAATCCGTGTATCCACCAGCGATTGTGTTCGATTGTATAGCGTTGGACCCTAGCTATCGCTCTGCAACGGAGTTTCAACTGCAGAAGTGTTTTACGAAGAACAGCGATGTCGATTTTGGACCACTCCTCCTTGCAGGCTTTCTACAGATCTTCAATAAAGCATGGTCTCCTACTCCCAAGCGCTCTTTTTAGGAAACCAAATGCACAAAAATCCATGGGCGCAGTATCGTGGGACTTGACAGGTATTTCATATATTCCAGTTGTCTGCTCCATTGTCTCCATGAACCTGCGTGAAGCAGCAGAGGTGTGGCTTGAAGCTTTATCCTGATGGATCCAGACGTTGTTCACTTCTCTACCATAGAGGGAAGGTATCTCAGAGGTATACATTGGTGACGGTAAAACTTTGCTCGTGGCTTATTTGTATCATTAAGGTATGCATATGCCTCATGCTTTTATGTTGCTTTTCAAAGTTAAGTTTTTTGTTTATTATATTGTTTACGGTTGCTGGAGAGATGCCCAATTTCACTGCTACTGCTCGTTGGGTGGCTGGATTGTTTCCTGTCACAAGGGCTTTAACCTTCCTGACCACCTTAGGGGTGTGGCTTGTAGCAGGCCTAGGGTGTGCTTATTTTTCCCCCTAAGGAATCAATCCCATACAAGTTTTACCTTTTTTGTTAAGAACTAAGTAAATCCCATTCCTGGATATATTGAAGCCACGCTTCTTGCACATTTCGATGATAGCTATAGCTGTAATTAGCGTCGGAAAGGGCTGTTACCCAGAAAGGGTCGATTTTCCTTGGAATACTAACGAACACTGTGGCAGGTAGCACTCAACTAAATGAATATGTGCTGTCGTGGGCAACATCTCTGCGAAAATAGTAGAGATGTCATCACCTTTCGAACTTGTCCCCAGGAATCGTGAACAACCCTCCGTACTTACCGGTAATTTAAAATATTTATATATTTAATGTAAACGGTGATGTTTGAAAACATGTATATTCACTGCAATATGATCATATTATTTATTGCCAAAATAGGATCGCAGTGTTGTAAGAATGCACCGTAGTGGAGAAATAATGAAATACATCAAACTGTATATTATAATCAACATTATAGATTATTAATTTATTTTTAGTAACGAACTCCGTAAAATCAATTAATCTGTTCATTATTTGCTATATTCAATGTATTTGTTGGAGAAAAATAATGCTATGAGCTGTTCAGAACATTAAAAAGGAGGAGCTTTCTTTATCACAAAATCAGGAGCTGATAAAGATGGTACAAAGAGCGAGGTAAAACACGACTGTCATTGGTTGTAAAACAAAATTCTTTGAAACGTGATTGGTCATTGGCTACCATTTGGAGCACGAGTTAAATAGTCTACTTAACATCCCGTCTGACTCATTCTCGTTACAATTTATTTTATTTGTCAGGTTTCATAACATCTTCCTACGCTCAATTAATCTCTCGTTCCCCCCCACATCCCTCTGTCATTCCAGTCTCCATCCTCCAGTCTTTGTTCTACTCATACTGCTCAAAACACCATCAATGCACGTTATTTTTGGCTGTATTTTTCTTCTTCTACCAAATGGCACCCATTCTAGCACTTTTCTTCTTTCATTGTTTTTACATGACCATACCATTTTGAGTCCACCGCTGTGGTCTCGAGGTAGGGTACTGCCTTGTCACGCAACGGGCCTGGGTTCGATTCCCGGTCGGGACAGACTCCAGGGTGAGGTTTTTTTCGGGGTTTTTCCTCAGCTGTAAGACATATGTCAGGACGCTTAAGGCCCAATGGTCCCCGAAAATCATCCGGCCATCATCATCATCATCATCCTTATCATTGTCATCATCATCATCCTTCACCGGTGTGGAAAGCAACGGGAAGCTACCACACCTATAATTCCCTAATAAAGCTGCAAAGCATAGCATGAAAATGCTGTGATTGCAGTGAAAGACCTGCCCGCGGGCAGAATTACTATGGATGAATAAAATTTGTCTTAATTTCTATAATGTAACCCACATTTGAACTTTGAATATTCATATTTTGTTTAATTACACTGTTTTTTATTTTATCTATTCAAGAAATTCCAGTTGAACGCCTCCAAAGGTCAATTTCTGCAAATTTAATTTACTTTTTGTTCTAGATTTTAATTCCCATGTTTCTGCACCGTACGTCATTGCGCTTCTTACTATTGTATTAAAATGCTTGTTCTTGTATCAGAACTTATATTCTGATTTCATAAAACCCTATTTAATTGTTATATTGCAGATATGCTTTTATTTATCATCTCATTAATTTCAGTATCATGGCTTCTATCTGCACTGTTTTTCCGTCCAAATATACTTATTCGTCATATGTTTTAATTTATCCATGTCCGTCTTCTAAAATCACATCTTTAGATTTATCCCCCGTCACCATATACTTGGTTTTATCCAAATTTATGTTACAATTTCTAACAAATATTTTCTTTGCAAATACTCTGTGCAATATACTGAAAAATAACGTCAAGATTTCAAATTACCTGTGGAACTATACATAGAACACTAAAGAACAAAAAACAAGAAGATACACTAAATTGAAGTTTTATAGAACATTGGCAGTTCCTGCATTACTTTATGGGATTGAAACTTGGGTAATGACCAAAAAATTACAAAGTAGAATACAAAGAGTAGAAATGAACTTCCTTAGAAGAACAAACGGCTGCACAAGAATGGATCGGATAAAGAATGAAGATATAAGAACAGAGTTAAATATATATATCCATTGAATCATAAAATATTATAGAGAAAAATGGTTTAGACATATAGAAAGAATGAATGTAACAAGATTACCAAACGCAGCATTTAACTACAAGCCAAGAGGTTCAAGGAATGTAGAAAGGCCAGTGAAAAATGGACAGAACAGCTGTGAGGCGGAACAGGAGATTTGCCTAGCACGTGAAGTGAAGAAGAAGAAGAACATAACTTGATTCTGTTATTACAATATATTTAAGCACCACTTCAGCAGACCTCGTTACGTAGGTAATATGTAATTGTATTGTATGTAGACAGTCGTTTGATTGTATGTTTTATAATACTGAGAATTAAGTTGCTTGCAACACGTACTGTGGAGTTAGTTTACTGTGTATCGAAGTTGGTAAGATAGGGTTTGTGGAGAGTTCTTACAAGTAATCGATTGCATGGTCGAGAGAAGTACAAAAAGTGACATACAGTTTTTTGTTGTGGGGCCAGACTATACAGTGTTTCTTCTGAACCGTCCATCAATGTCTTTGATCTTATCTGCACACTGTAAATTCGTCTACGTCGTCGGAATACTGAAATCTTACATCCGCACCAAAATGTATTAAAAAAACTTCAACGTTAATAAATCTCGGACGTTTAGGCATAAAAAAATAAGATTTTAACACACAATTATTATTATTCCCAATTCATTAATTTACTTTAACATCTCACATTTAAGGTACTTTTACGAGACACTCCGCCTAGAAAATTTATTATAAAAGTACAAAATGTTTCATTAAAATTTGTTCTGCCCAAGAGCAGGTATTTCACTGCAAACTCAGCATTCTCCAATCTTTCCTTAATTCGGCTTTTCTTTTTGTATCCGCATATTTTAATATTGTCTATCGCCTGATGTCTTTTTCTGCCTCTAAATTACTTTCGTTGACCATTTCTTCTAGGGCATCCATCAGCAGGCAGTTTCTTCTTAGCCACTGGCCAATCCAATTTATTTTCCTCTTCTTTATCAGTTTCAGCATTGTTCTTCCTTCACCCACTCTGTCTAGCACATCTTTATTTTTTATTTTGTCTCTCCATTTCATACCAAAAGCTGACAGCATTTCTCTTTCAGCGAGGGTTCTACAACCTACCTATCTAACCTGGTTAGTACCTATACCTCAAAAGGCAATAGGCCTTATCCCGTCCGGCCCCAGGCTCGGCCCCTATCCCAGGATCTTTGACAGGGCAACTCCTACCTGTGATACCATATTTCCTTATCCACTAACAAGAACCCTCCAACATGGGAAAGCCCAAAAAGAAGACAACGAGCCACAACGTCGCTCCCACTCCACCAATCGCGCATCGGACGCGTAATAAATCTCAAGCGGAGGAAAAGCCATCTTCTCCAACACCTGCAGTATCGACTGCCGGTCAAGCCGAGTCCCCAGTGACAGTCTCCTTATCTCCGGAGGCCTCACCGTCCAACGATGGAGGGGCTACTGGAGGTTCGAGGACTCAGGACTCGCGTCCAAAAGAATCGAAGCCCTCTCCACTGCTGATAAGTCGGGAATTCACCGTCGAATTAGCAGCTGCGAACAGGGCTTTCGCACAAATCGAGCCGCACGCATTAATTTGCGATCCAACGCCGCTCGGAACAAGGGTAAGGCTGACTTCATTGTCGGTCTACAATAAATACCGACAGCTGCTGCTGCAGCGTAACATTCCCTGCTGCGAAGGGAATAAGAAATCGCGAGCTACAGCACGTAAATTCGTAGTTAAAGGTATCGACTCTGGCGTGGATCCAACCGAGATCCAGGACGACCTTAAAGGTCATGGTTTCGAAGTCCTAAAGATGGTCAATATGACTTCTGGGAAGACCAAGAAGCCACTGCCAATCTTCATAGTAGTCCTGGCGGATGGCTCTGGCGTCGATGAGATCCTTATAATAAATCGTATTTGCTATTACAAAGTAAAGATCGAACAATACAGAAGACTACGAAAGTCCTCCCAAACGCCCTCCCAAGCCATAACAGAGGAAACCCAAAATGCAGTTCAAGTTGAGCCTGCTCCTGCTGCAAAGAAAACTCAAAAGAAAAAAGACAAAAAGTCAAAAAGAGTTGAGCTCGCTCCTCGACTAAATAAAAATAACCAAACCGAATGTGGAAAATCTGAGTTCAAAGCTCAGAGTAAAAAATCGGTTCACTCTCAGACAGAGAACGAAATCGATGAAAACGATCAGTTTGATGACCTAATGGTAGCTGGTCAAGAAACTCAAACTATATCTGAATCAAAAATTGATAAAGGAGTGGATTCTCCACGTGTCTGCCTGTGTTGGGACGACTGTCCTACATATGATGGCGAACCGGATGACGACATTCCACATCAAATCTATGCTATCATTGACAAATATATCAATGAAGGCAAACGAAATGTCTACCTACAAATTGCTTTAAGATATGAGGACGAAACTCCAATTGGCGGTTACGTTACACCTCTCATATTCCCCAGGCAAAAAAACATAGGTACTCAGACCAATACGCATGTAAATCCTCGTGCATACAATTTTCACAATTATTGACCGACAGGTGATTTTGACGGCTATTCTCCTATAAGAACCGTCCTTAAATAATTATAAATAGGTGAGAAAACAGTTATTCACCTCTAAAAGCTGGAAGGTCCTGCCGATTTGGCCATATTTCGACTTCAATACACTAACTTCAAACCTACTCTGCTAAGGTCACGGTGGTTTCCTTAGCGTTAAGATGAATATCGGAGTAGGCCCCTAGATCCAACCAGTAAATTACATACACCAAAGAAATTTTCCAAATTCAAAATTAAGGGCAATTTAACTAAATTTAAATCCTAATACAAAAATTTCTTAACCTATCCTGACACAAATATTCTAAATTATCATGTTTCACAACTACTCTGCTAAGGTTTCTAATGGTTTCCTTAGCGCTAAGACAAATATCGGAGTAGTCCCCTTTGCTCCATCAGTAAATTCAGTCATTTATACAGAGCCGGAGAAAGAGGAATTAAGGAAGATTTCATTTCAATTTGGGACTGCGCCAGGTGCCATAGTGCCTTATAAAATGCTGCCTTCACACTTCTGAAACGCGAACTTCAAAGGATCGAACATCACATACTGCTAACTATACATAAATTAAATACAATAATAGTCCAAATTACTAACTTCTGCTAGCATAAGAGCGCCAAAATTACATTCAAACGCGAAAAGACCAATCCTGCACTCTGATTGGTCCACAGTATAAAGCCATTTCGAACACTCTAAATAACTAAAATATAACAATAAACAATAATAATATATTCCTCACCATCATCATCATCACTCCAGGGATTAGACAATTGCCCGTTCCGACTTCATAATGCATCAGCCCAACGTCTTCTAGGTCTTCCAACATCACGCCTTCCTCTTGCTTGATAATTTCTTGCTATCAATGGATATCTCTCCTTACTCATTCCATCCATGTGATCAATCAATTTCTGTCTGTAATTCGTGACTTTATCCAATAAAGGCTGTACTTTCAATTCTTCTCTTATATCCTCATTTCTTATTCTATCAAGTCTTGTACATCCTTTAACTTCTCTTAGGAACCGCATCTCTGCCGTCTGTATTTTATCCTTCTGTATTTTCGCTGGAGCCCAAGTTTCACATCCATACAATATTGTGGGAACCGCCATAACATTATACATTTTTATCTTGGTTTCTTTTCTAATTTTATTTTTGAATGTTCTCTGTATTGTTCCACACACCGTCTGAAATTTATTTATTTTGGAGTCAATATCTCTTTCCACATTGTTGCCAACATCACAGCCCAAATATTTGGAACTAGACACCTGTTCTATACTTTGATTTAATATATTGGGCGGCCACATCTTCGTCAAGTCTTCAACGGTCAACAGGGCGACAAGGAATAGCACAGCTAAACTTGTAGGGCTTGAAGAGCGGAAGAAGCAGCCCTCTCTTGGGGGGTGGATACCCAGAGGAGCATGTTTGGAGGCTCAGAGGAAGCAGCCCTTCCACCATCCTTGTCCTGCGAAGCGCTCGTAACGCTTCCAGGAGACATTTATCTTACTGAGAAGCTTCATGGAAATCAGCCGGATTGTCATAATATATTCCTCAATGCATAATAAATACATACTAATACAATAAACACATTACAATCCGATTACAAGCATAATAATAATAATTAAAAATACGATCTCCCACGCCATCTCGATTCTGAACTGGGATTGGTCAGCAACAAGAATCAACACTAGATACAGTCTAATTAGACTACATAACTAACTAATAGATATATATCACTGCTGGAGCTGTTAAATTATCAAATAGTAGCACAAACAACGCTGCATACGCCCAATGCCATGGACACTTACATTGAATATACCTCTTACTGCTATATTAACAAAGAACAGTTACATACTAACTATAATATCATAGACAGGGCAAATGTCAATAAGACAAGGACCCGGCTGGCGATTTTCAAACAATCAGCCAGCGAAGGGAAAAAATTTGTAGCCGCATTTGTGAACTTCGTGAGTCACAGCCGCATTCAACACTTCCCATTTACCTTAACTTACCTTACCTTACCTTACCTTACCTTACCTTACCTTACCTTACCTTACCTTACCTCACCTCACCTCACCTCACCTTACCTTACTTGATCAATGGTCTCATCTTTAATCCTCATATTCATCTTCCTTGGTTTCCTTCCTATAATCATGACCTTCGTCTTATTTATATATCTTCATCCCATAATCCTCGCACTTGTCATTTAGCTCCATCAGCATGTTCCTCAGTGTCATTTATACAATGGAAATTAATTTTCAAATTATTTTGGAATTTATTTATAATTAGTAGCACAATAATCAGTCCCATAATTCTTGAGATATGCGAAAATGCCCAGCCCGCATGGCGGACTGGAAGCACATCGTTGACCGGTAAAGTTTCATATACAATATACTTCAATGCCAAACATAGTTCGATGAAAGTTCCTGTGACCCCATGATGTCATAACGTGTTTCTCTTTTATACTTATCCGAAAAAGGAATGCATCCGTCCCTAGATTCCTGAGTCTGCGCATGCCCGACTTCTACAAGCGAAGGTTCAACAAAGTGCATAATTTATTTTTTTAGTTTTCGTCTATATATGAGGAACATCGTTGCAAATCGTATTATTTCCAAAAAGTTAAATTTTATATGAAAGACAACAAAAACAAACCACTCCTAAATTATGACAGCTACACAAGAAAAGGAAAATATTAAATCGTGGATCTTTATTCCTAAATCCAATTATATAACGATTGAAATCACTTTAAAATCATATTACTCAATGTTAGGACAAAAATGTTGGACTTAATACGTTCAAAATTAAAATTATTGCTTCAATCGTGAAAATAATTGTTTTAAATATGCTTTCGTTTGCATACAACTTAGAATAATAATTAACTTATATGACAGTACACAGAATTTGAAGTAATTAATATTAATAATAATGATTATTATAATTAAAAAATAGTTAAATAAGTTAATATTTTCGAAGAAGAAAAATTAATTCTACAAAACACCATTACTATTAAATTAGAGATTCTGCTCTGCAACTAAAATTGAGCTTGTTTTATACAACATACATGTTTTATTACTAGAGCTAGGATTTTTATGTAATAAAAGATAAGATTACAATGCAGTTAGTATATTGTTTTCAACTGTTGGTGTGTGAAACCTAAACAAAAGACAGAAGTCTGACTTCTCATAATACTATTCAACTGTTTGTACGCAAAATTAAAACAGAAGACAGTCGTAAGTCTAACTTCTCGTTATACAACGCTATGTTGCAAAACGTATCTTTTAGTGCATAAAAACCCTATGGCAAGAGCCATGTAAGTACAAGAACCTTGTCTGCCCAGAATTAACATTCTACTTAAATTACACTGAGCAACAAATTTTTTTTTTGTCTCAGAAAGAAAAATATGTGATTCTGGTAGTATTTTTTCTCCTGAATTCAAATATTATATCGGTTTTTCTCCGTCACGCAAGGTTTCCGAGAGACAGGAATTTATCATAAGTAATGCCACGAGTGATTTCCAATTTATCTAGAGAATTTGGAAATCAAGAGTGGCATTTGTTAGGACTATTTAACGAATAAAATTAAGCTGTTTACTCACAAATCATTGTTTAACTATAGTTATTTTAAAATATTTATATATTTAATGTAAACGGTGATGTTTGAAAACAAATGAGAAACGATAGGTACGCTTCATCTGCTTCTTTTGTTTATCACTGCAACCAGATCATACTATTTATTTCCAAAGGAACGCAATATTGTAAGAATGCTCTCTAGTGGAGAAAAAATGAAACACATCAAACTGTATATTAATTCATTTCTGATGTCGTATAATGTAAATATGACAATTATATTTTTCTGGATTATTTCCTGGGAAAAAAACACATTTAAGAAAGTGCAAACAGTGGTTTCTTTTTTTGATGGTATAATCAATTGCTACAAATATTTTTATATTAACTCCTGCAAGCGCTATGTGTTGACATCCATGCACTATATATACAATCTGGTAGCCGTATTTCTCGCAGGCTCAGTCACTGCAAAATAATGGTCAGACCTGTTCAGAATATTAAAAAGGAGGAGCTTTCTTTTAATATGGTAATTATAACACTGATAAATATTTCGTGAAACACGACTGTGATTGGTTGTGAAACAGAAATAATTGAAACGTGATTGGCCGTTGACTCCCATTTGGGGCATGAGTTAAATAGTCATTTTAAACACTTTAATATTGTCTACATTCGAAACTACACAATATTTGAACATTCAGACTTACCTAGAACTTAAGAAATTACGATTTTCTCTATATTTCGCCTGTAGAGCGTCCCTCTTGATGGCCCAACAATAATCGGTCAGCATATTAGGACACCATTTGCCTTGATATATCTTTTCCATAGCTGAAATCTCCTGAGTTAGCTCATTTGGTTTCATTTTACAATGGACAAATGAACGAGAAAACGTTTATTAAAAAAATAATTATTTAAATCCATTAATTGAAATTGAAATAAAAAAACTGTGGGTGATGGAGAAATTCAGAATACATATTTGTTAAAACGATAAAAACTGCATTAAGTACGACTATTGGTACTCATGAGACAAAAATCATGTTGACCAGTGTTATAATCTTAGTTACAAGACTTGGTAATATTTCTACTGAAATTTTGACTTGAAAAAGTAATATCACAGAATAATTAATATTTTTACCAATATCACCAATATTAAATTTTCTGGAATTCTATCCTGTCGTGTATGAATTGTAATCTACTTATTATGTTGGGACGCCTGGAAAGCGGAGTTACGTTACCCCGATGGTGTTATAGATGATGTTATAGATGATGAAACACGAAGAGAGTCCTTAAATCTAAATTTTATATAAATGCAGACCATGAGCAATCACAGGAATAATTCCCTTTAATAAAAATGTTTTTTAGTCTGACTAGGAATCGAACTCGGAATCTCATGAACTGTAGTCAGAGGCTCAGATCACTAGTCCATGAGGCTGGTCTAATTAATAAATTTTGATCTTCTTCTCTTCTTCTTCGGCTTTCCCCCACTTATAAGTTTGCCGTCTTCAGTTTCCATTTATCTCTATCATTCCAATTTCCCTCTTCCAAATTCCTATCATCCATTATGGTTCTGACGTAGGTTTTCCATTTCCATCTTGGTCTGCCACGTTTATTTCTCAGGGCGTGACCATTGGTATATATTTTTTGGCCATCTTTCATTTTTCATTCTTTGTACATGGCCGTACCATTTAAGCGTTTGATTTTCAATCCTCTTAACAGCAGATGTGATGACATTCATTTCTCTCCAAAGGAATTCATTTCTTATTTTATCCTGTCTTGTTTTTTGGAGGCTTCTACTAAAATAATCAAATTCAACTGTTCTAATTTTATTCAGTAAAACATTTTGATCTACATAATGTAAAATGAAATATTTTAAGACCAGCCTCATGGGCTAGTGGTCAGCGTTTCTGAATACTGTTCATGAGGTCCCGGATTCGATTCCCCGGTCAAACCATAGGAATTTTTTTCTTAGAGGGAATTATTCCTGTGGTCGTCCATGGTCTGGAAATTAGGTTAACTTTAGATTAAGAACTCTCCTGGTGCTTCATTATCATTTATCATCCATCATATCATCGGGATAGCGGTAACTCCGCCTTCTAGGTGCCCCAACTTCACAAGTGGGTTACAATTAAGCCAATGCCAGGAGAAAACATCAGAAATGTCGAAATGACAATCTGGGGCATCGAAAATAAAAAAAAAATATTTTAGTACAAAACATATTCACAGAGAAATCAGTATACATCACTATCTGTTCAACCTTCCTCCACACAAGCAGTATCTTAGTTCTCCCTGTCAGAAAAAATTGGCACTTGTTAAGGAACTTTAATTATTTGTTATTCTTCCAGCCCTTAACAATCTTATTTGCTGTCAGATTCAACACGTCATTCCTGTTGACCTCTGAAACATAGTTGACACTTCTAGTTGATACAATAATCGTTGGTTCAGTAATATGCCATTTTCCTTTTTTCAGAAATCTGAATCATTTTTTAAGAATGGGCTCATTTCGAATGTAATGTTACCACTTTTTATTTTCTTAAGGACTTCACAATTTTTGGATATTTCTTAAACGCTTGAAGTTCTGCACATACAAATAATTTGCAGAAAGTACAGGGAGTAAGCTCAGTCTTAAATATGTTATAATCAGTTTGAGTTAAAATCTTAGATTGTTTTCGATGTTTTTTTTTTTTCAACCACCTCGATCACTCTACCTGCTAGTAAGAGTGATTGTCATCTTATAGGAAGAACAGTGTTATGTTTTCGAGGATCTTTGTAGAGGAGGTAAAATGCCAAATTATTCAGTACATGCATGTTTTGATTCTCTCTTCCATAGACCAGCAACAAATACTTGGTCTTACTGCGTCTGGTTGACCCAGTGGCGGGTAGTCCTTCGGTATCTCCCTAGGAAGGAACCCCGGGTTCCTAGACAGTGTCCATTTATCCCGGTTAATTTGGAGTGAGTTTTTGGAGTTCTGATTGTTATTTGTATTGTTGATTTATTTTTCGAGATTGTTTCAAATTATTTTCGAGACAGAATTTCGAATGGTTTAATTTCGAGCGTTTTTGAATTTTGAGGATGTTTTAATTATCGAATACATAATTTTGGTTTGGAATTTTGAAACATACCAACTTTAAATGCGATTATCGGTATCGGAGGAAAAATACTCAGTTCGAATTCAACTATAATATATGTTAATTTAACTCGAGACACACTGCAACCTTATAGGTGTGCGCAAGTGCATATTTTAGACATTTTATGAACATTGGAATGAACACTGTAAAGCCGCTTTAAATACTGCACTTCAGGGAATCCATTCTTTTACATACAATTTCAGGAGACGATACTACTTCAATGGGTCCACCGCTGTGGTCTCGGGGTAGAGTGCTGCCTTGTCACCGCAGCGGGCCCGGGTTCGATCCCCGGTCGGGACAGTTTTTCTGGATGAGGTTTTTATCGGGGTTTTTCCTCACTTGTGAGACAAATGTCAGGAAAACTTTAAGGCCCAAACGGTCCCCGAAATCATATGGTCATTGCAATCATCATCATTCATATTCATCTTAGGTTAAGCTCAGGATTAGGGACTCTCCTGGCGCACCATTATCATCATCATCACCCATCATCATCGGGGCAACGAAACCCCGCCTTCCAGGCGCCCCAATCTCAGAAGTGGGTTACAAGTACGCCATGCCAGGAGAGAAACCAGGAATGTCGAAAGACAAACCTGGGGCATTTGAAAAAAAAATACTACTTCAGTGGAGCCCCTACAAGCTTCATTGCCAGTCAAGACGTAGAAATGTGTTTTTTTTGTTAGCAATATCTGTAAATATAGAGTTAGTATCGAATGTGTCTTGAATAATGTGACTCATTTAACGTTGATTCTGGCAAAGGCCGTTTTTGCCGCGGGGCAAAGAACTACGCAGCAGAACTTGATGGACAGTTAGAATTAGAAAGAAAATGATTGAGCAGGATCATGTAATCAAATAATTGGGTGTGGAAATAACTAGCAGGAGATCATTATAATGAAGTCATACATCAGGCTAATAAAGCAGCGTGAGAGACTGGGTGTATGAATGATATCAATGGAAAAAACAAGTGTTTAAATAAAGGTACCAAAACAAGAATATATTAAGCAGTGATACGACCAATATTGACCTATGCTTCCGAAACAAGAGCAGATACTGTTAAAAAAACTTCAGAAACAAGTGAAATTAATATTCTAATGAAGATTGTACGTAAATCATGGAAAGATCAAATTAGAAATGAAGAAATAAGAAGGGTGCTGAATATTCAGGCATTAGGTGAATGAGTGTAAGAAATAATATTTGAATGGAATCAATATATGATCCCGGATAAAACCATATAGTTTTATACGCATAGCAAGAGATAAATTAGCAGAGGATGGGAGAAGGACACCTGGAAGACCAAAAAAGAGATGGAAGTACTCTTAATTCTGAATGGAACTGGCCTTGGACCTAAAACAAAGAGGAGAAGAAGAAGAATGACTTGATGGGCTTTCTTTTATTAACTTATCCGTTTTTGCTCCTAAATTTTAAGTTCCAAATTCAGAAATAATTATATTTTCTTGTTTCTCACTGACGTTGACAATTTGTAATTAATTTACAACTAATAATTACAAATATCTGTAGATAAACCCATGTGGGTTTCGTGGTGGACGAAACGGAGCTTGGGCAGGTTTTTTCTCGGGATTTCTCCCGTTTCCCCCTGCCACAATATAATTCCACCATTTCTCCATACTCATCTCATCCATTTCGTTTCATTTCGTTCATCTGCCACCTGTGATGGTGCGTCAGGCGTGGTCGATCGGCACCCTTGTCTTTCACAGACCTACATATAAGGGGCTTCATCTCATTTCATCCCTCGACCCGACCCTGAGTTGGACACGAGTTGAGTATATTTATTTATTTATCTGTAGACAGCGTACCTAAATATAAGTTTCACCACCACCATCATCATCACTACCACTATTTATTTGTATGTAATGTTTTATTGAAAGGTAGTAGCTGGGTTCAGATCTTGGTAGTTGTCTTTTTCTAAGAAAATCTGCTGATTTCTACCAGTAATCCCACGGGAGTTGCAACAGTAATTAGTCTGGTACATTAACTGGTTCATTACTTTGACATTACTGCAAGTCTGGTTGTTAGTAATTAACATCGCAATAGTTAATCAGAGCTCCAAGCTGTGAATATCGATAAATGTCACTTTATAGTAAATTAAGGTCATTGCCTCGCTATATGTTATCGTCAGACAATTGTGCTAATGGTATGTGGACATCTGTAGGCATTTTTATGTACAATTTTATAGCAACAACAGGAACAAATAATATTCCTTGTAAAAGTTCTACTATTCTGCTTGACATTTTGTAGTAAATACAGAACCTCAAAATGTGTATTGGATATGTTACATTTGTTTAAATTATCCATCGCTATGGTCTTGAGGTAGCGTATTACCTTATCATGCAACGGGCCCGGGTTCAAGCCTCGGTTGGGATAAATTTCTTGGATGAGGTTTCTTTACGGGGGTTTTCCTCACCCATAAGACAAATGTAAAGAAACTTTAAGGTCCAAACGGTCCCCGAACATTATATGCCTATAATAATCATTCGTATTCGCCTTAAATTAACTTCAGGATTAAGGACTCTATGGTGCAACACTATCATCTTCACTCATCATTTCATCGGAGCAGCATAACTCCGTGTTCCAGGCGCCGCAACCTCAGAAGTAGGTTCAAATTATGCCAATGCCAGGAGAGAACACCAGAAATGTCGAAATGACAACCTGGGGCATTGGATAAAAAAAGTTAAAATTATTTTGTAACACTAGTGTTTGTAATCTATTATTTGTGCTAGCTGAGTGGAAGGGAAGGCCTTTTGGACCTGGGAAAATAAATTAAACTTTTTTTTTCACGATTGTTTCTGTTATTTACACAGGTGTCCTCAACCAAAATATACAATTATATATTTTGGTTTTTTAGCATTTTTTTTTACAACGTATGAGGAGCTTGCCCATAGCATCAACCCCCAACCTGGAGGACCGGAGACTTTTTCTGGAGTCCACCATAGATCAGGTTGCTTTCACTGCAGCTTTGAATCTGACCCACCCTTTATTGCCTCATTATTATTATTATTATTATTATTATTATTATTATTGTTATTATTGTTGTTATTGTTATTGATATTATTATTGTTATATTATTATTATTATTTTTATTATTATTATTATTATTATTATTATTATTATATTATTATTATTATTATTATTATTATTATTATTATTATTATTATTATTATTATTATTATTATTATTATTATTATTATTATTGTCTTTATGTCCACCGCTGTGGTCGCTAGGTAGCGTGCTGCCTTGTCACGCAGCGGGCCCGGATTCGATCCCCGCTCAGGACAGGTTTTCTGGGTGAGGTTTTTATCGGGGTTTTTCCTTACTTGTAAGACAAATGTCAGGAAATCTTTGAGGCCCAAACGGTCCCCGAAATCATATGGCCATCTACATCGCCATCATCCTTATCATCGTCATCATCATCATCATCGTCCTTCACAAGTGTGGAAAGCAACGGGAAGCTACCACACCTACAATTCCCTAGTAAAGTTGCTAAGCATAGCATGAAAATGCTACGATTTCAGTGAAAGACCTGCCCTCGGGCAGAATTACTATGGATGGATGGTCTTTATAGGAAGTCAGATATAATAAGAAGAGTCGAGTCTCGTAGACTGCGATTGGCAGGACATGTGGCACGAATGGAGAATGAAAGACGTGCATGAAAGCTTCATATAGATAAACCAGAAGGGAAACGTCCAGTTGATAGACCAAGAACGAGGTGGGAGAATAACATTAACTATGGTTTGAGGAGGTAGATTATACAGGGAATGATTGGAAAACATTAGCTCAGGATAGGGATGTATGGAGAGCTTATGTCCGCGCGGCCATAAACTTACGGATTCGATAGTGCCAGTGAGTTAGTTATTATTATTGTTATTATTATTTTAAGTTTATTGCTCTGCCATTTTATTTATTGTTTTCGTGTATATAATTTTATAATATAATATAACACCTCATGGAAATTATATAGGATAAGTGCGCATATTTTATTCCTTGAAGTAAATTTAATTAAAAAAAACCGTCTCGGTGGACGCATGGCTAGCGCGTGCTGATGCCCCGATTGAGATCCTAAGTTTGAATCCTCGCGGTTCCCGAGGGGTATTGATTGTGGGCCACACCGGATTTTTTCAGTTTTTTATGCTAGTTCTCCTGTTTAACGAATCCATCCCATCAATACTCTTCACTCCTTTTTCCTCCCACATCATGTCGTTTCATTTTCAGTGATTAATTTAATTAGGCCTTCGTATCATCTTAAGTTAGATAATAATATTCTGATTTAGCAAACCGCAGGTTTTTCAAATATACTGTTGTGGTGATCTCATGACCCTAGCCTGATATAATCAACTTAGGACAGAATAGGATCAAAAGGAGGGGACCTACACCCAGTTCAAATAAAGTGGGGGTTTAGTCACGTGTGAATACTTGATGTTTGTCGGAACCAGGAATACCTTAACAGACTATATAACACCGAAGAATATATTTAATTTCATCAAATCCTACAGACGGGAAAAGCCCAATAGATACTTCAATTCGCAGTGCTTGGACAGCTTTCTCTTCCAATTTAAATATAATACAAGAAAAATATTATGGCAAGCATTGTGGAAAGCAAAGATTAATGAATGCATTATACATATAATAAAAATATCTACTTTAATAACAAATGTAGAGTTAAAATGGGCTCAGAACTAACAGAAGAGTTGATTACTACAAGGGGGTTAATTAAAGTAAAGTGATCCCACAACAGGCCAGGAGGCCCCTGGGGTTAGTAGGAGGTTAAGGCTCGAAAAAGTGGAGTTAATTATAAGGGTGCACAATGTCACCGATATTATTTAAAATGTACATTAGATATTATAGGAATGGTCAAAGAAATGTAAACCAACGGGATTTAAAATTAAATGAGAACAAACACATACATAACTTATTATTCGCAGATGATCAAGTTGTAGTCACTTCAGAATGTGAAGATGCAAACTATATGGTTAGGAAACTAGAGGAAGAATACTGGAAATGGGGTTTAACAATTATTTATAATAAAACAGAATATATGAGCACAGATCTTTCCGAGGAATTATAAATAAATGGAATACAATAAGAGAAATTATGATGTAGAGAAGGATATTATACAAGAGATTGAAGAAATCCAACTAAGATGGTATGGGCATATAATGAGAAGAAGGGACACAGAAACAAACAAAGAAATATTGAAATGGATACCTTCCGGAAAAGGGAAACGTTGTATACCAAAGCCAATGTGGATAAAGGGAATTCAAGACAACATGAAGAAGAGAAATATGACAGAAGCAGACACGCAATATCGGGAAGTGTGGAAGAAAAAAATTGTTATTTTCGTTGAGAATACCTGTGTAAATAACAGAAACAATCCTGAAGTAAAAGAATACAATCAAAATATCGTATACTTTAAGTCCCAAACGTACGATTTTTAAAAAGTACAGAAATTTGTCATAATGACAGTGAATATCGGTCTGTTATTTCCATGGTATATATAATATGATACATCGAATATGGTACAACTTTTTTTTTATTTGGTATTTTTACATTAATTTATCAATACATGCTCTTTGTGTAATGTTAATAACCGTAGCTGCAATAATTTAGTGATTTAAATTACTTTATGTTAAAACCGGTCTTGGGATCGAAAAATATCAAAATCAAAAGAAACCCTATATGCTGTGTGAAAATCATACTAATACTCACCATCACAAAGACAAAAATCAGATTAGTTTTTGTATACTTATTTTTCGAGAATATGAAAGATTTCTGATTAAAGTGTATAATAAAATGTAATTATAATTTCCCGAGGAATTAGTACAATATCTAAATACTAGGGCATTCTATAAGTAATGTCAGCACTGTTGTAAAGCAGCGATCCTAGTGGTGACCATTGTAATCTTGTAGTATGTTGTTGAACAGTCTTTGTTGTATAAATCTGTGATATTGAAAGTCTCGAAATAGCAATATTTTGTGAATACATTCACTGTTTCTCACATTTAGTAGTAAGTTAATACTGCCCTAAAAAGATTTTCAGTAGAATTTATTTAGAAGATGGAATTGGGAAATACTCGAACATCCACCAAATTTACCAGACAAGTGACTATAATTTATTCACAACGATCAAAGAACTTCTACAAGACATTCGATATCAATCAACAGCTGATACTCAGTAAGCTCTAAGTCTACCAGATGAGAGAGAGATACAGAAAATGGTGCGGCACTTGAAGTGCGCCGTCTTCCAAGGATTTGGCAACAAATAGTTGATTGACAGGAGACTATAAATGAAGTTCGTACGTCAAAAGTGATCAAATAATGTTTTTATGGTGTTATAACAGTGTTGCCATTACTTACAGAATGCCCTAACATTTATGTTATTTCCGCTCCGTTTAACTTACAGTTATAGTCTTATTTTATCGCTAACCCTAAAGTTTTTCTTGCTGATAAGGGTTCCACGCCTTCTGCGTATTCAATAAATAGATATGTAGTTATTTCCATACCTCCTAGGTATTCAGTAATTGGCCTATTACGATGCGAAGTTGGGAAGTGGTTTTTACAGAAGCGAGGATATGTTTAAAAACAGAGCGATAGCGACGCTTTTAATTTCCGAGATTCTGTAAAACACTTCACAAACGTGCATTGTACGTAATTTTTTGCGCGATTGTGTTTTCAAAATAATAAACAATAGTAAAATAATAGCATCTTTGTTGGAGATATTTGCGTTCATTATAAACAACTGACTAAAGTTAACAGTGTGGGCAATGTTTATTAGTTGTAACTACAGCAGGCCATGACACCAATCAGTCATAAAATGGTAGCAAGTACGTATTTATTATTTTAAATTGTTTCATATTAAGTTCAGCTCATTTAAAATGCAATGATTTGTTTCTTATAATGAATATTAACACTACCTTTTGGATATATTTTTGTATATACATTGTACGTAGTATACATAAAGGGCAGTGGTTTTACTTCCCGCACGTGGTTTGTAACATACAATATTACACTATAGCTATTTAGGTTGGAAACCCCGTAATGTAGGAAGTAGAACTTTCAATCATGGTCGCCATTGCTGTAAGTACGACAAAACGCACTATCGCGCAAAAAGATTAATTAGTTATGATTTGCCTGTATTTTCTATTATTCATTTATTATATATAGATTTGCAATTATTATGTTGTCTATATGACTTTATAGGGTAATTATATATCAAATTTGAGACCTGCTCGTGTTTTGAAATATGTGCAGATACCGTATTTTATAACATTTTCACATATAAGACAAATTGTGAGAAACATTCATGTGCTGTAGCACGTATTTTATCATTTCTTTCTAAAGTTTTTCTTTTTCTGGCTGCTGTTGTCGTTTTAGAGCATGAGATGTGAGCGGAGTTTACTCGGTTCCAGTCCATTTGGTTCTCGGTCCTGGAATATGTGGTTTTCTTGTAAATCCGTTTATTCGTTTACGCGTGGAGGCGTCCACAATATTCTCCCGTCTTCAACGAAAAGACTTTATTTCGTTTCCTTCGATGTCCACAATCTCATTATTCTCCTTCGTAAGATACAGTTTTTTCAAGTAACTTAATTTTGATGTACTGGAGGATGTAGTGAATATTTTTTCGGTAGGACAAACCTGCACATAGTTAAGTGGAACATTTAATTTAGGATGAAAATGAATTAAACCTAAGAAAGTATTTGGTTATTGAGGATTTGCATACAGGCAATTCAAGGTAGGGAACCCATTGTCTCAAATAAAAAATCTAAATTACCAGCATCGCAGAAGTTTATTATGTTTGATATTCATATTCAGTATTAAAATAAAGTAGTGATTCCATATGGAATGGATTGGGATAGTTTCGGACACTAGTTAGAAATTGGGGTGAAATGCAATCAACCAATGTCTCATCAACTGTATTTTTAAAATATAGCTTTTAGAGAATTATTAGATAGTTAAAGCGAGCCGACTTTGACATGTCTAACCTAAACCATGTTTCAATGAAATAAATTGAATACTTGTCAGTAGAAAACTAATTTTTAAAAAAGCAAAAGCCTGCTATTAAAAATATCATCTGTGATACTTAAACGATGATGAAACAATAACATTTAATTAATATATGTAGAAAAGATTACGAGTATTTGCGAATAAAGTCCTTAGGAAAATTGATGGTGAAAACAATTGCATTGAATCTGTAGAAGAAGATTACGAGTATTTGAGAATAAAGTTCTTAGGAAAATTGATGACGAAAACAATTGCATTGAATTAATATCTGTAGATGGCGAAAACAATGACATTGAATTAATATCTGTAGATGGCGAAAACAATATTACATTGAATTAATATCTGTAGATGGCGAAAACAATTAAATTGAATTAATATCTGTAGAAGAAGATTACGAGTATTTGAGAATAAAGTTCTTAGGAAATTAATGGCGAAAACAATTACATTGAATTAATATCTGTACATGGCGAAAACAATTAAATTGAATTATTATATGTAGATGGCGAAAACAATTAAATTGAATTAATATCTGTAGATGGCGAAAACAATTAAATTGAATTAATATCTGTAGAAGAAGATAACGAATATTTGAGAATAAAGTTCTTAGGAAAATTAATGGCGAAAACAATTACATTGAATTAATATCTGTAGATGGCGAAAACAATTAAATTGAATTAATATATCTAGAAGAAGATTACGAGTATTTGAGAATAAAGTTCTTAGGAAAATTAATGGCGAAAACAATTACATTGAATTAATATCTGTAGATGGCGAAAACAATTAAATTGAATTAATATCTGTAGATGGCAAAAACAATTAAATTGAATTTATATCTGTAGATGGCGAAAACAATTAAATTGAATTAATATCTGTAGAAGAAGATAACGAGTATTTGAGAATAAAGTTCTTAGGAAAATTGATGGCGAAAACAATTACATTGAATTAAAACTGTAGATGGCGAAAACAATTACATTGAATTATTATCTGTAGAAGAAGATTACGAGTATTTGAGAATAAAGTTCTTAGGAAAATTAATGGCGAAAACAATTAAATTGAATTAATATCTGTAGAAGCGATTACGAGTATTTGAGAATAAAGTTCTTAGGAAAATCTATGGCGAAAAGAGTTACATTGAATTGACACTGTAGATGGCGAAAACAATTACATTGAATTATTATCTGTAGAAGAATATTACGAGTATTTGAGAATAAAGTTCTTAAGAAAATTAATGGCGAAAACAATTACATTGAATTAATATCTGTATATGGCGATAACAATTACATTGAATTATTATCTGTAGAAGAAGATTACGAGTATTTGAGAATAAAGTTCTTAGGAAAATTAATGGCGAAAACAATTACATTGAATTAATATCTGTAAAAGAAGATTACGAGTATTTGAGAATAAAGTTCTTAGGAAAATTAATGGGGAAAACAATTACATTCAATTAATATCTGTAGATGGCGAAAACAATTACATTGAATTATTATATGTAGAAGAATATTACGAGTATTTGAGAATAAAGTTCTTAGGAAAATTAATGGCGAAAACAATTACATTGAATTAATATCTGTATATGGCGAAAACAATTACATTGAATTATTATCTGTAGAAGAAGATTACGAGTATTTGAGAATAAAGTTCTTAGGAAAATTAATGGCGAAAACAATTACATTGAATTAATATCTGTAGATGGCGAAAACAATTAAATTGAATTAATATCTGTAGAAGCGATTATGAGTATTTGAGAATAAAGTTTTTAGGAAAATCGATGGCGAAAACAATTACATTGAATTGACACTGTAGATGGCGAAAACAATTACATTGAATTATTATCTGTAGAAGAAGATTACGAGTATTTGAGAATAAAGTTCTTAGGAAAATTAATGGCGAAAACAATTACATTGAATTAATATCTGTAGATGGCGAAAACAATTACATTGAATTAATATCTGTAGAAGAAGATTACGAGTGTTTGAGAATAAAGTTCTTAGGAAAATTAATGGCGAAAACAATTACATTGAATTAATATCTGTAGATTGCGAAAACAATTACATTGAATTATTATCTGTAGAAGAAGATTACGAGTATTTGAGAATAAAGTTCTTAGGAAAATTAATGGCGAAAACAATTACATTGAATTAATATCTGTAGATGGCGAGAACAATTACATTTAATTAATATCTGTAGAAGAAGATTACGAGTTTTTGAGAATAAAGTTCTTAGGAAAATTAATGGCGAAAACAATTACATTGAATTAATATCTGTAGATTGCAAAAACAATTACATTGAATTAATATCTGTAGTAGGAGATTACGAGTATTTGAGAATAAAGCTCTTAGGAAATTTTCGGATCAAAAAGAGATGGACAGGTGAATGGACAAAAATGCATAATAGTGAGCTACGTGAAATGTAGGAAATGTATATATAAATGGTCAGGACGTATGGCACGTATGGGGGATCAAAGAGGTGCATGGTAGCTTCTTGTATGAAAATCAGAGGGAAAACGCCCAGTTGGTAGACCAAGAATAAGGTGGGGGAATAACATTATCCATGATTTGAGGGAAGTAGATTATACAGGGGATGATTGGAAAACATTAGCTCAGGATAAGGATGTATGGAGACCTTATGTCCGCGATGCCATGAACCTACATATATGAATTAGTTAGGTGTATGTTATTCTACAGTTACATTATATGGATGCTATACGTAGACTCACTTAAGAGAGGAAAAGAGATTATGAGTTTTTGAGAATAAAATCCAAGAAACGTGTTGGACCAAAGAGAGATGAACAGACAAGATAATGGAGGTGACTACATAACACTTAGCTACATTATATTTATAGGAAACCAGATATAATAATAATAGTTTTAAGTCTCCTAGACTCCGATGTGCAGGACATGTGGTACGAATGGGGAATGAAATAGAGGCATGGAAACTTACATACATACATACATATACCTTCTCTGTGTTTCTCAGAGCTTTAGAAATACATCTCAGATGGCTTGATAGGGTCGCTGAGTTTGTTTTTATTTAGAGATTTTCCTTTCCCTAGACAAGTTAATAGTAATTGCTGTAAATGTAAATTATACTTTTATTATAAAACGTTTTATATATTTTTTACACCGTCGTCCTCAACTACAATAATTCATGTCACAATCTTCGTTATATCATTAAATATCTAAGCTATTCGAAGTATTTGCTTCATCATCAGGACTTTTCTTGATATTTATTATAAATTTATAATTTATCTATATAGCCCCCTATATAAAATGTATAAATAAATTCAATATCAAAAAGAGTCCTGATGATGAAGCTAAGACTTTAAAAAGCTTAGAAATGTAATGATATAACGAAGATTGTGATACGAATTATTGTAGTAGATAACGACGGTGTGAAAAAAAGGTTTAAAAAAGTCTTATAATTAAAATAATTGTAACCTCAACAGTGTGAACGTACAAAAATGAATATTAAATGTATAGATAAATTATATTTATTATTTAAGCGTTCTGATACATGAGCAAATATTATATATCTAACAAATGAATGTTTGCACTTATAACAGATCGTTGAAAAAGTACTATCTTAGATGCATATATCTTATTTTTATCCATAAAAATCTAAGAACAAGTATTTTGTTTCAGGGCTTTTCTACGCATTTTGTGTGTGTGCTGTCCACGACGAGTGCGCAGACGCTATCAGCCAGCTCTTCGCTGTAAACCAAGTCAGGTATATATTCATCAGTTTTAACTCTTCTTAATTCTAATAAAACGTAGTATATTTATTACTGAAACAGCACATAATATGTACTTTGTTCATAAAATTTATGATAAATAGGTTAAAAATGCATTTAATATACCGCCCAATATTAGAGGAGTTTCATCACAAAATATATTTTTAATGTGTGATTATAAGTTTTAGATGTATGGTATCATATAAGCTTTTTTGTTAGTATTTGGTGAAATATACCTACGTATGAAGTAAATAGCAAGAATATTACTTGTCTCAAGTGAAAGCGTTTGAGACAAGAACGAATTAAGGGCTTACTTAAAATACTTGGTTACGATAAATCTACCTGGGTTTTACATGGCTTTCCTCAGACGTCGAAGTAAATATTGGTTTTAAATTTCATTACCACTTAAAATGTTTCGTTAATCCTAATTTTATAATTCACTATGCTTAAACAGTTGCATTTACATAAAAGACACGTACCAGGATTAATATGCCGGTACATAACGTTATTATTACCGGTATTATGTACCTTCCTACAATATACCTAAACATGGAAGAGACGAAGTGAAAACTACTTTCAAACACTTAAATACTAATCTAATCGAAATATAATATTTTGTATAACAATAAAATCTTTATTATATTTTATATATTTTTTCAATGTATTTCTATTTCTATTGAACATGTACAGTCATAACATAATGAAATTAATAATGGTGAAATAGATCCTGGCAATGAAATTCTAACCCAAAATTTGCCTTTACGTCAATGAAAGCAATGCAAAGCTCTAGCCAACTTTATTGGAAAGATATATTTGAAATCGGAATCTGTCGAATATTGATTATACCATATCGAATAATGGGGTGCACGCCATACGCTACAAGCTGGAAGGTCGAGGGTTCGAATCCCGATGGGTCAGGATTTTTAAACTGTTCCAAACCTTCTGGTGGCACTATGGTCCTGAGTACCAGATGCTTGTTCTGGGAGTAAAGGCGACCGTCACACAGGACTGACAACCCGGCTGACTTTAAGTGTCGAATGTCTAGAAAAAGTGGGAGCCTTAACCTCCTACTGCTCCAAGGTTCTCCTAACGATTACTTTACTTATTTTATTTTATCGAATAACAGCTTAAAATTGGTTTGGGTTTGAAAAATATATCGCATACAAATTTAACGTTTTCGAACATTAAAAAAAAAAGTTAATTTTTCTATTTTTTAGTTACATGCTAACTTCAATTACTTTATAGGAATGGGAATAGTTTAATTCTTTACTCGTTTATTCCGAACTTGTGTCAAGAAAGCTTATTGTTGTGTAGTCTTCTATCTCCATCTCCTATCATCATCAGAATTTTATTCCTTACAGTTTTTGTAAAAACATTTTAGTTTATTATTTTAGACTTGTCCACCGCTGTGGTCTCGAGGTAGCGTGCTGCCTTGTCACGCAGCGGCCCGGGTTCGATCCCCGATCGGGACAGTTTTTTTGGGTTAGGTTTTTATCAGGGTTTTTCCTCACCTGTAAGACAAATGCCAGGAAAACTTTAAGGCCCAAACGGTCCCCGAAATCATATGGCCATCATCATCATCCCTATCATCATCATCATCATCATCCTTCACCTGTGTGGAAAGCAACGGGAAGCTACCATACCTACAATTCCCTAGTAAAGTTGCAAGCATAGCATGAAAGTGCCATGATTGCAGTGAAGACCTGCCCTCGGGCAGAATTACTATGGATGGGTTTAAGACTTGTCAGTTATCACAAATAACACAAAATTATGTTTAAAAAAATAATTAAACTGTTCCCATAGCAATTAACTATCTATCTATCTATCTTCGGGTTTTTACAGCTGCTGCCGTCTTCCCGTGCCAAACCTGCAAAGCCTGCGGTCTTGGGCATCTTCGATGCTTAGCCCTCTAGCTTGCATTACTGTCTTCATGTTTTCCTTCCATGTTAACCTTGGTCTCCCTCTTTTCTTCTTTCTGTTCGGATGCCATTCATATAGTTGCTTCGGCCATCGCTCATCTTCCATTCTTAAGACATGTCCTAACCACTTTAATTCCTTCTCCTCAATTCTTTCAATTATGCTTTCTTCTGCTTCCATTATGTTTCTAATTTCCTTATTTGTGACATGTTGTAATCTAGACTTTCTGGCACTTCTCCGTAAATAATCCATTTCTAGAGCTATTAGCCTATTCTTGTAGTAGTTATTGATTGTCCATACCTCACTTCCATACATTGCAACAGTTTCCACCAATGATTTACCAATATATTTTTTGTGTCTTTCCAAATATGCTTATCCCACCATATGGAATTTAACGATGATATTATTTTGCTACTCAATTCAATTCTATGTTTTATGTTCTCTTTGCCTATACCTTCAATGTTATCCATAATTATTCCCAAATATCTAGTTTGTTTCACTTGCTTTATTTGGATTCCTTCTTCCAATATTAAATTTTCTCGTTCATTGCTATTTATTGCCAGATATTCTGTTTTTTTTTGTAAGTTTACTGTGAGACCCCATGATTCATATGGGTTTTTCAACCTTTTTATCATGAATTCCATATCAAATTTGTCTTGCGCTAAAACCAGTTGATCATCGGAAAATTGTAATGTCAGCAAAAATCTGTTACCTATTGGGATCCCCATACCTTTGCAGCTTTGTTTCCATTTCATTAATATGGATTCTACATAAATATTAAATAAAATTGGTGAAAGACTGCACCCTTGTTTCAATCCCTTTGTGGTTTTTATAGGATTAGACATTATATTTCCAATTTTAACATAAGCGGAGTTATCTTTATAGATTTGTTTAACAATTTCTATTAGGTTTCTATCAATATTGTATTTCTCCAATACTTCCCATAATTTGTTCCTCGGAACTGAGTCATAAGCTTTCCCTAAATCTATCATTGTCAAATGGGTTTCTTCTCCAACTGCAGTCCGTTTTTCAATTAACTGTTGTATTGCAAATATATTGTCAACACATGACCTTCCTGGTCTGAATCCATTTTGATCTTCTCCTAATTTGTCTTTAATATATTTTTTGTAACTTTGTTTTTAATAACTTCGTAAATATTCTATATAATGTGTTATTTATACTTAGTCCTCTGTAGTTTTTTGCGTCTCTTCTATCGCCCTTCTTGTATATTGGTACAATGTAGCTTGTTTTCCATTCATCAGGAATCTTCTGTATTGCAATGCACTTATTAAACAAGTCCCTCAATCTACCTATTAAATTTTTTGGGCCATATTTAATTAACTCATTGGGTATGTTTCCCGGCCCTGGTGCCTTTTTATTCTTAAGGGTTTGAATTTCTAATTCTATATCTATTATATCAAATTCCTGGACGTTCATTTCTATAGTTGGATTTTCTATTGTTTCCATAAACTCATTTCTAGTTTCTGACAGTAAAGCTTTGTAATGTTTTTCTGCGTCAGATTTTACTAAAAAATTTATCTTGCTAGATCCTTGGTTGGTTTTCAGTGTTTTTAGAAGTCTCCATACTTCCGATGATTGTGATCCTCCTATATAACTTTCTATTTCTTGGCATTTGCTTTTCCATAATTTGTTTTTTTCTTCTATCACTTTCTTTTTAACTTTGGCGTTTGTTCTCTTGTATTCTATCCAATTCTCTGTTGTTTTATTTGCCAACCATTCTAAGTAGCATTTTTTTCTTCTTTTTGGTTAATTCTTCGATATCATCATTCCACCAATCTTGTGTATTTTGTTTTTTATTTATTGTGCCTAATGCTTCTTTTGCTGCCGAATGTATTATTTCCTTTAATTGATTATATTTTTCTTCTATGTCTTCCTTGTAATCCAAATTCTCAATTTTAATCCTCAGTCTTTCTTGATACAGGTTTTTGATACTATCCTGATTAAATAAATACAATTTAAATTTTTCTTCCTGCTTCAGTTGCATTGTTGATTCCCTTGCTTCATCATGCACTTTTTTCCCTGTAGGGAATTTGGGGATGATCTGTGCTGTGAGTAGATAGTGGTCGGAACCACAATTTGCTCCTCTTTTAACCCTTGAGTCCTTAATAAATAAGGAAGTATTTTGCTTTACAATTATGTAGTCTATTATTGATTTCTGATTGAGACTAGGTCGTTCCCAAGTAAATTTATGGATATCCTTATGATCGAAAAATGAGTTTACTATCTTTAATTTATGTTGTTTGCACATCTCTAGGATTCTATTTCCATTATCGTTGACTTCTTGTTCCCCATATTTTCCTACTGCTTCATTATTGTTTCTTCTACCCACTTTCCCATTTAAGTCTCCCATTAGTATTAATTCTTCATTACTTCTTATTTTCTCTATTTGTTCCACTATTATTGAATAGTACTTTTTTTATGACTCTGTGCAGCATCATCTGTTGGTGCGTAGACCGCTAAGAACACCATTGTTCTTCCCATAAGCTTCATTTTAATCTTTAGGCACCTTTCATTAATATATTCATAATATATTATGTTTTTACTGTATTTCTTTTTTACAAACATTGATACTCCTGCTTTAGCTCTTTTGGATTGATTTACACCTGACCAAAAATGTATGTAATTTCCTAAATTTGAATTTCCTGATCCTTTCTTTTTTGTTTCCGTCACTGTTGCAATATCTATATTGTTCTGAAATAATTCTCCTGCTACTTCATTAATTTTGTTTCTAATTCCTCGTACATTCCACGTGCCTATATTCAATGTCCGTTTTCGTTGCTTTTGTCTTTCGTACTTTATTCTGTCCGGCTTTGATTGATTTGGTCTTTTAGCATTTTGTTTTTTTTTTCTAATGTGTGGGGAGCTGGCCCACAGCATAAACCCCCAACCTGGAGGACCAGGAAAATTTCTGTCTGGGTTTTCCTCCCATAGCCTTTGAAGATCCCTCTTCACCGCAAGGCAGCGTTTCTCTATTTCCCTTAGAGATAGGGTTGCCTCTTCCGTCAGATCCGCCGTGATGAAGGACTCCTTCTGCGCCGACTCTGCCGTTGAGGTCTTCACCGTAACCCTGGCTAGGGACCCTTACAGAGTACTATCAGTCGGAGCCAACTGAATCCTGGTTTTTTACTCCTCCCCTCCTCCTTTCTCATCCGGGCTTGGGACCGGCCATGGCGGAGTTGCAATATGAAATGAACAAATAGTAATCTGCATACAAATAAAGAAAATAAATATCTTTAAAAAAAATAATAAATTACCATTAGAATGTTTCTGACGATATATCGCTCCCAATTGAACAATACTTAAAATGGTGATTGATTTTTAAATAGAATATTATTCTTAAAAATATTAAATTTGACTACTCTAACATTATACTAAGCCCGTTCATTTTATGGTATTACGCATCATTTTTGAGAACCTGCGTAAATTGCTTCTAAGTTCTCCTGAAAAAAAAAACTTATTTATATAACTTTACATATTTTTAATAAGCGATTGATCTGTTATGGAATAAAAATTAATAAAACTGTTTTCAATTCCTTTTTTGTATATTCAGTTACTGTGTTTAAAGGATATGACATGTTTATTAGAGATAATATAGGAAGCAAGAAATATTGAGTACCAAGATAGATTGTTACTATATTTTACTTGAACAAAACACGCAGTCATAAGTTATCGAGTAAAACACCGCATAGAGCAGTCAAAACCTCATTTAATGTGGATACATGAATTTGTGAGATAAACAAGAACGAGAGGGTGGAGAAGCATGGTTGACTTCCTCTATTGGTCTTCTCATCGATTTAGTGTCGTAACTAAGTGCAGATTTTCGTACTTGTCACCGCAGATACTCGGCTCGGTCAAAGGATAAATTCTATTCTACATAGTTATTCTACCTCAAATATTTCCACAGTTGAAGAACTCGAGATATTAAATATACAACTCATATTACTATATATGTGTATATACAACTATTATTATTCTTTTGGATAAACTTTAACACATTTTCCTTAATGAACACGACAGTTTATTGATTTATTAAATTGGTGATTCCATAGCTTCTCATACAACTTATTTAAATGTTACGGACCGCAAGGAAAACAAAATAATGTAAAACGTAAGTTTTTACCGAGCATTATTGTTCCATGTAATATAAATTTAATTTCTACTCGTTTGTTTTTGTATTTGTTCTACAAATAATATTAAATAAATGAAATCAATGTACAGTAAAAGCTCCTTATTCGGGGGGATATAATTCGCAAATATGCCGCGAATACGGAAATCGCGAATATGGAATGATAATCTGTAAGGGTAGGCATATATACAGGATACGTTCTAAGGTTCCAAAATAGAATAAAAATTATCAAAATAAAATAATGAGAGATTTTGAACAATTTTCTTTTTACTCGACATTATAAATTAGCAACAAAACAGAAGAGACGCTTGTTATTCAATCAAAATTATTGCAACGAATGACAAGTTGAAACAATAAAACACCGATCGTGGCGAGGACGGCATTTATCAACGAACATAGCGGCATGTGAAATACAGCGGCGGCGGCTTTTAACAACGAATTTTAGGCTTAGTGACAATAAGGTTTTTTTTGCTTTGATTTTAATTAGTCCATTTGATTTGAATCACTCTTTGTTAAAACTGCCTTGACACGTGCCTGCAGTATAAAAACTAGTTGCCGATGCGTTAATAAAGGATACTACAGTCAGATTCAACCCAGGAAGTTACTGTGTGTTTGGAATAGGGAACTGGGTTGCCATTTTAACACTAGGCCTATTTTCTTGAGAGACGTCCTTAAATAAAACTGAAGTATGCAACACAGCAGGTACAGAGTTGTAAGTTGTAGCCGTCCAAGCCACTCTCTCTTAAAGAAACAAACGGTTACCAATTGTCACTGAGCTCGTGCGGACCTGTACTATCCTATGTGAAAGTGTCGACTCTCATATTTACTATAAAACTAGTCTGCATGCCATAAAAAACTATTTTTTTTAATCTATAGTGCATAGATTTGGAAAACATACTGCTAATCTTGCCCCTCCTACACTCCCTAAACAAACAAATACCGTTATTATGAGCTTGGCAACATCTATCCCCTGTACTTAGGGGGACCGTGGCTTAGCCCGTAAGGTCTGTAGTAACTTCCTGGGGTGAATTAGAGTGTAATACTTCTAATATACCTACGGAATCCGGGAATAAAGAAATTTTTAGTCGTTGATACAGGAACTCTGTCGCAAGATTTTAACCCGCGGATAATGAAAACGGGAATAAGGAGCTTTTGCTGTATCTTGTAAGATACGTTGCCAATTTAAGGGTTAATGCAAATAGTAATTGTACAATTTAACAGTCGCCTACAGCAAGTTTTAGCATTTTTTTTTTCAAAGTTGATTTTAACATGGAAAAGTTCCGAAGTGCCATTAAATACCATATTATATATAAAACGTAACTTATAAAAAAATTATGGTTAGGATACTTACTTGTTCTAGGCGGTTAATCAACTATATATTTGATTATAATTATATATTATAGTTACATTATTGCGTTCTGTATTTCGTAATACGTGTGCTACACTACTTACATTGAATAACATTTGGCTGGTTTTGAATTTCACTTTACTGCATTGCTTTACGATACACTAAGTTGAAATGAGGCTGTGAGAGGACAAGGGTACAAGTGACAAAAAATTAGTTAGGAGAAAATTAAGTTTAAAGATCAATGAGAATATAAAATTCCAGGAATATCTGACGAGTCTCATAAACTATGTTTATGTTCCTTATATATGAGTCAATTTATCCGTAAAATATGAACAGATTCAATATATACATTAGTCCATACTATAACTTTTTTTTTTTTTGATCATTAAGAGTCAATTGTACCGCTTGTCCTCCAAGCAATATTTTGAAATAAATTATCCAAGAAAAGTAGATTCATATGAAAGTTTTATTATGACTGGAAATGCGTACTTATCCAAAGAGGTACATATTACGACAATATTAATTGAAAAATCAGTCAGGTTCATTCGACTTAAAGCTGCATTCATGCATATATTTTCTTACCCGCCTCTCCACATGAATGCTTCCCTTCCTGTCTATATATTGTTTGCCTGCATTCCTTTCTCTTTTTGCTTTATTTTTTATCAAATTTTCTTGTTTATTAATCCTCTTTCTGCCAACGTGCAATATTGGAACATATTCTCCTTCTGTGGACCCTGTAATGCCGGGTTCTTCAATGTCATCTCCATTGGAATCAATCAGAAAAAAAAAATTAATCTTCATATTTTAAAAATCATACTTTTATTATAAACATTATTAAATTGTAAATCCTGAACATCAAAATCACATTATATCTTTAGATTGTATTGGGAAAAAAAAATATATTATAATATAGGCCTACAATTGTGAAAATATAGATAAAGAAGTTAAAATATTTTACTTACCATGAAGGCTGAGGTTAAGTTCATTGTCATCTTCATCAGGTTCAGAGTCAGACATAATAATATTTGATAAATCAATAAACCTCCAAGAATCGCCAGCTCTATTTTAAATACTAATAATATAATAATCTTCATGTAAAATTTGTTGGAAACATTAAAAAAATACAATGCTCTAAGCTTGAGTCCACTAGTTGTTGGAAGCCAAGGAGTTCATCTACAGACGTGCCCCTTGTCCTCCAAGTAGAAGAGCTGTTTTCGCCAGTGATTTTCTAAGATTACACTATATGTCGGAATCTCTTAAACTCGCGCATATTTCTCTTGGACACCAAACAGTTTGTCATATTAGCTAACCATTTCTGCACTTAACTCATTCTTTCTCATTCTTTAAAAAATGTCACTTGTACCCCTTGTCCTCTGACCGCCTTTGCGGACACTCAATATATTATAGACCTATTTTAAGCTCTTTTCTCCTTTAATTCAGTTTTAAGAGGCGTTATTTAATAATTTGGTGGTTATTCTGCAGTGCGTATAAATCAAGCCGCATAAAGAATCGCGAAGTCAGGTGTTCCGGTTTCAGACATAATGGTACTATTATTTAACTCTAATTTGGTTAATGTTGGATTTCCTGAAGTAGTGGGTGAGCGTGGAATTAGATTAGCATGAAAGTATGTACGAGATAAAATGGAATGAAAGAGTTTGGATCCAGGGAAAGAAAGTTTAAAGTCTATCTGAATGAATATTGTTCAATCTGTTGCGTTGTTGGTGTCTGTGTTGTTCTGTTAAAAGGTCGGTTTACACGCTACGTCTTATTGTATGTTTTTTAGGACAGCACAAATCCTATCCGATAAAACGTGGCACGTAAACAGCAAAACTTACGTCTTGTCGAGAGGGAGTGAAATCCAAGGTCAGATTAAAGAACTGACAGGAGAACCATCTTTTTGCGACAAAACGTACGTTTTGTTCCTTCCGGGAAATTCTTGTATAAGACTTGAAAGCATAATAATAGTCCCTTCGATTGGTTGCTGGCCAAAAGAAGGCAAGACCAGTGATGGGCTGCCATCTTATAGCCTCTGGTCAGCTTTTCTGGAGAAGAAAAGAAAATAAAGGAAAGAAGAAATGGAAGAAAGAAAGGAAAGACACCCTAGCCCTCGGATGCCCTAATAGCGTCGGGGTCGAAAAAAAACAAGAGTTAACCAAGAGAGGTTAGATAGTAAAGTTAAAAGAGTGCAAAACACAAGTAAGTGGGAGAAATGTTTTGCTCAGCTTGGGCACCTTGTGGTCGCCATCCACATATCCCCATGATGAGGACCCCTGAGGGTTCTTGATACAAGGGTTTATAGAGGACCTGAAATCGAATCAGACGATTACTTACTTGTTTGTCCAATTCGTATGCCACCGAGATGGAAAAATAAAAATAAAATTAATAATGTAAAATTTGAAAAAGTGGACTATACTTATAAAGTAAGTCTTTTCCGAGATCCCACTATTAGCTGGCTATACAAATGCAGATTAGATCGTCTAGTTCACGAAACACCGGTTGGCGAAAATATTGAAGAAGAATGGCTTGCTCTACAAAGTATTTTGACACAAGCAGCAAATGAAAGCCTGGGTATCAAAACTAAATGGAATCGAAAAAAAGGACTACGGATATGGGATGAAAACATCAAAAAAGTAATTGATGATAAACGTGAAGCATACAAAAAATTTCTGTCTACAAAAAAAGATGAAGATAAAGTAGAGTATCATAGGAAGAGAGCCATAGCTAAAATTGAAGTTTGCAAAAAACATAGACAAAGCTGGGAACAATTTGTCTCATTTTTGGAAAATGATATCACTAGGCCTCAACCAAAAATATATAAAGTTTTAAAAAAATTAAATATTGATTCAAGAGAAAATGCACATTTAAATTGTATGCCTAAAGAATTTTGGCTTAACTACTTTCATCATTTATGGACACAAAAGGATGATTTATTACAAATACCAATCTAATAACACTGCTTTGGAACAAATTTCTATAGATGAATTAACTGATGTTAAATCATTAAAAAGTAACAAAGCTCCCGGAGAAGACCACATTAATCAAGAATTATTTAAATTTTCAACTAAAAAATTTTTAGACAGATTTCTTATTCTCGTTAATATGATATGGGAAGGACAAGAACCACCACAAAGCTGGAACAAATCCATTGTAATACCAATCTTCAAAAAAGGAAGTCGCCAAATCAAAGATAACTATCGTGGAATTAGCTTGTTGAACTCTGGATATAAAATTTATGCTAATATAGTTAAGAATAAATTGAGGAAAATTTATGAAAATATAATTGGAGAAGAGCAGAATGGATTCAGAAAGGGTAGATCTTGTACAGATGGATTCTTTACTCTAAAACTACTATTAGAAAAGCACAATGAATTCAATATAGAAACTCATATCACCTTCGTTGACTTCATAAAGGCTTTTGACAAAGTAGACAGAAATATATTACTACAAATTTTAGCTGATGATAACGTTCCACAACAATATATTACTAATATCTTCAACATCTATAAAGATAATGAAATCTCTGTTAAACAAGATGGCAAATTATCTTCTTGGGAAAAGATCAACACTGGAGTAAGACAGGGATGTGGACTTTCACCGGTGCTTTTCATTATATACATGAATAAATTAGTAAATGAATGGAGGAAAACACAACGAGGATATATACCTATCAATAGGAACCTCAAACTCGATGCTATTCTTTTCGCAGACGATTTAGCTCTTCTGGCACTTTCCGAAAATGATTTGCAACAATCAATTTATAATTTACAAAAAATGGGTGCCAAATTTATTATGGAAATATCAATTAACAAAACTAAAATTGTGGCATTTCATGGGAAGGACCCCATACAAAGTAAAATCTGTCTCCAGAATAAAATTTTAGAGAGATCTAATCAATTTAAATATCTTGGATATTATCTCTCTATCTGGGATGAAAAGGATATCCCTGAAAAAGTTACTAGTTATAATAATAGTTTAGGAATTATTAATCAAGTTATGAAACCATCCCTTGTACAAAAAAACACCAGATTACGTTTATATAACACTTTGGCTAGACCAGTGTTGACCTATGGTAGTGAAGCATGGACACTAAAAAAAACAACATGAAAGCAGAATAACGGCTTGTGAAATGAGATTCATGCGCAGAACAGCGGGTTACACCAGATGGGATCGGAAAAGGAACACCGATATCTTAAAAGAATTGAAGACTACGCCAATTTTGGAATATATTAAACAGTACCAACTAAATTGGAAACACCATCTTGAAAGAATGAGTTCAAATCGGATCCCCAAAGCTGTTTATAATTGTATACCAAGAGGACGAAGATCACTGGGCCGTCCTATGAAACGCTGGAGGGAAAATTTTCTATAGGATCTAACAGGCCTTGGCCTAATACTTGGAAGAAAGAAGAAGAAGAAGAAGAAGAAGAAGACGTACGTTTTGTATGTGTTGCGACATGTGTCGCACACTTTTACCAGTTCGGCGGGCTCAGTCGTATTTGGCGTGATCTGCATCGACTACCGATGTAGTTCACCTTGTCTCTACTTGGAGGCGCCTGAGTACAGCAGCTAACGTTTTATGTTGGACACATTGCTTGCTGCAGCGTTTGTCATGGCTGCCAACATTGTCGGTGCTGTGTTCAGGTCTAGCGTGTCCACATGTGACTCGTTTTCAGTGTCTTCTAAGCCTTCCAGGACGACGGTCGCCTTTGTATAGAGGTCTGAATACCTCTCAGTGTTAAGCCAGGCCGACTAGGGTAACGGTCCTGTTTAGTTTGGAGGCTGAATACCTCGCCTTTTGTTAACTACGCCGTCTGCGACGACGGTATTGCTTGTAGGCTGAGGCTTAGAATGTCTCGCGGCCACTTGTTCAAGGAATGTGAAGATTCCTAGTAATATAATTAAATTTATTTCTAATGTAAATATTGTTTAGCACTTCGTAATAAAACTTGATTCTATAATTGTGTAATTTCAAAAAATACATTTGGACAAAACCCAGCAACCACCAGAGGACCTTTCGAACAATGAATCTAAATTTAGTCGTGTGGCCTTTTGTTAACTCACCAGTATGTTCCCATTAAAGGATTTTCTCATGCAGGTGTCTTGTTTCTGTATGTATGATGTTACCTACTCCAGCAATTAACTGCAGGCTGAGGTGTCCATTCGCAAATAATTGCGTCAGTCATCAGGTTCGCTTCTCAGTTATTTCAATAACAGGATATGAGAATACTGACCTCTTTTCAGAAGCCACTCCCTTGACCATCTTATCTTTTTACTCTTCATCACTTTTCCTCCCAGTCGTTGAATTCTTACGAGAGAAAAATAAAACAACTGGGCTTCCTCCATAATTAAATTAATGATGTCTTTCTCACGTTTAATAAGAAAAAATCACTGACAATACACTACAACTCGAGTCCGGATTAGAACTGAGTTAGAAAATGAAGGGTAAACATTTATTGTGTAAATACTGGACAAAACATACGTTTCGTATTCCGTTTTGTATGCTCGACAAAACATACAAAAAGACGTAGCGTGAAAATCGGCCTTAAGATTGGAAAGTACAGGGTGTCCTATTCAAAGCTCCCACATTGTAATTAACCATAACTAACAAAGTATGTGGAATTATGAAAGTAGGCCAGTATTAAACGAAACAGAAACTCAAATAATTTTCATTGCAACACATTGCCACACACTTAAACACCTCTATATGTACACTATTAGTAGTACGAACAATATGAAGTCTGTATTCGATTTCGTGCCACGTTCTGTCCAACATGTCCATTGGTACTGTTGCAATTGTGTCAAGGGTACGGGTTCGTAAACCATGAAGATCTGGTACTGGAGTCGCAAACACATGATCTTTTACATACGAGAAAATAGTTTGTGCTCGTTGCTGAGGAGTCGGCATTTTGTTTTATGTCATACAACACGCGACAGATGAATTAACTGCAACAATGAAAACATTTCTTTGAGTTTTTCTTTCTTTAATACCAACCTCATTTCAAAATTCCGCATACTTTGAGAGTTATAATTAATTAAAATGTGGGAGGTTTAAATGGGACACCGTGTATTGTGTTGACTGGAATGTGGTGCAGTTATTCAGCAAGTATCTTTGTTGTCCTTTGTGACAGCACTTGTTTTTTTTTTGTCTTGAATGCAGTCCTTTATTGATTTACGTTAGATGTTTCGTAAGTTAACATTTTGATGTCGTCGTGGCAAGCGGAGTGTTTGGCGAAATAACCGTCTATCTATTTTTTCTAATTTCCTCCTCTGGTTTACGAGATCACAGTGAACATTGGAAAATCGTATAAAATAATCGTCAGTTCGTGTTTGTTTGTTTATAGTAGTATGAATGGTGTTTGTGGTTGGTTTAATACTATGCGTTTTAGGAAGTAAAATGTTCTGATGGATCATGGGAGTTTTTGGTATAGTTGTAGCAGGTGTGCATTTGTGTTAGGGCGTAAGTCGCGTTTTATAGTGTATCCTATGTACTGTATTTTTTGTAGATGATTTGTGTTCTACCACTTATTCTATAACTGCTCTATATATGAGGACATTACAATTTTCTGCTTAATAGTATGACTTGTGCTTTGTCTTAATAATGCATATTTTCCATTTGTCTGTCCAATCTATGTATAGCTGGATTAATTTACTCAAGTTGATAGTTAATAGTCGAATGTCTTTGGTCGAGAATCAATATATATATATGATATGAAAAGAAAAATGAATGCTTGAGTCGGGATATATATATATATATATATATATATATATATATAACCTCTGTTAATCACATCACATAACTTCAGCATATGAAACGTTGTCTTGGTTCCTATTGGAAGACAGATGATAAATACAGTTCCTCTGCTTCTTAAATAACAATTTGCCAACCTATTCACAGCTTTATATTTCGATTCGTTTCCATTCACTATCTTCCTACCACACTATCTTCCACACGTTCGAGAAAAAAAATAACTCTAGCTGCACCTCTAGGTCTACATCAAACATCTCTCTATTCCTCATCCTTCCTTGTTTCAGTCACCCGACTCTGGAATTCTCTCCCCTCTTATATCAAGTACTATCCGATTCAAAAACAGTTGAAAAAACTCACTAAATATTTCCTTAGACAATATAATTTATGCCCGTTTTAGGTATATTTTTTATTATTATGTTGTATTTTTCACTTTCTTTACCAAGCCAATTATTTAATCAAATTATAGATTATTATTATTATTTTGTTTTTTTCCTTGTCATCTGTATATTGAGTAGCTATTATGTATTATTAATTAAGTTGTGGATAATTCATTATTGTTATTATATGTAGGTTATAATCCTGGTGAAGTGGTAGAAAAGACCTTAAGGTCTTAACTCCATCAGGTGTGACAGAACCATTAGTCGCGTATCAACGCTAATACTGTGTTCCCGACTAAATAATTATTAATAAGCAATTAATTAAATTAGTCATTTAGCGAGATCCCCTCAGGGGTCCTCATCTAGGGGATATGTGGATGGCAACCACAAGGTGCCCAAGCCGAGCAAAACACTTCTTCCACTTACTTGTGTTTTGCATCTTTTAACTTTACTATCTAACCTCTCTTGGTTAACTCTTGTTTTTTCGACCCCGTCGCTATTAGAGCAACCGAGGGCTAGGGAGTCTTTCCTTTCTTCCATTTCTTCTTTCCTTTATTTTATTTTCTTCTCCAGAAAAGCCTGACCAGAGGCTATAAGATGGCAGGCCCATCACTGGTATTGCCTTCCTTTGGCCAGCAACCAATCGAAGGGAGTATTATTATGCTTTCAAGTCTTATACGAGAATTTTCCGGAAGAAGCTGGAGGGAAAATTTTCTATAGGATCGTAACAGGCCTTGGCCTAATACTTGGAAGGAAGAAGAAGAAGAAAGAATTTAGCGAGATATAACACGATTATAGCTGTGTTTAGTCTCGAAATAATACTTATAAAATACGCAGTTCGAATATGAAATCATAATTAGTAAAGAAAGGATCTATAAAATAAATTTTTTAATTATCAATTTAATATCATAACATAATTTTGTAGATAAATAAAGAATGAATTTCAATCCACTGAGAGAACAGTAGTCATACTCAAAACGGTACATAACAAGTCCCATTATATCAATCTATAAATACATTTAAATAAAGCAGAAATGATGAAAAAATGACATTTAGAATGTTATCATGCATGACTCTTTTTACGATAAATGTCCAGTTCCCTCAAGCGGCATAAAATCAGATAGCGTTTGATAAGACTTGAAAAGAGCGATAATTGAAATAATATAAAGCGACCACCACTATCCATAAGAAGGAAGAGACCTATGGTGTAACAAAAATACCAAATATGGTAACTCTATAGCTAAATAAAACAGTCCCACAAATTTGGAGGAACTAAAAAAGTGCGTATTTGTGTTAGGCCCTTATTAATGAGATAACATGTACAATATATTTGTTGGTCTTCGTACTTCAGATGATCATGCGACTTTAAAACAATATAAAATAACATGAAATCATGTTGTTCTTTCTCATATATTAGAAATTCTTCGACCGATCAACAATTCTTTCTCATATATCAAATCTTCTTCGATTAAATGAAGTATTGTTTTTTACTTATAATTTATATAAAAGTTCGTGGCGGAACTTAAGAATAATTAAGTGTTAATAAAATTAATCAAACGCGAGTAAGGGCACGTTACTAAATTTACATAATCGTGATTAATATAGGCGCCATTTATTATGTACTTCAATAAATATTAGATATAGATAGGGACATAGAGCAGACCCCGGGCATTATGCCCGAGGTAACCCGGGGGGGTGGTGGTGGTGGTGGAGCTTTAAATAAGTAAATAAATAAATAAATAATAATAGGCGTCATTAAGATAGAGTAACAAACATCATTCTGGGCCATGCGTCTAACATTGTACTCGTCATCCGAATTAATAAAACCAATCACACTTGACTTACCAAGAGTTTGTACTTATTCTGTGTTCCAATCGATCCGGATATTGCGTTACCAAAAGGAAATCCCACGTTAAAAAGAACTTTAAAAAATAAAGCCAGAAAATACTCTATATTGAAATTATACAAGACAATGGCAGTTATATTATTACTTACGGATCCGAAACATAGACAGTGAAACACAGCAATCTGACAGAATCCTACTTGCTGAAATGAAATTCCTTAGACCAATAGCAGGATATCAAAGAACAGACAAAAAAAAATAGACAGTAACTAAAAGTAGAGAAATTAAACACAACAATAGTGAAATACAGAACAAACTGGAAAGAACACTTAGCAAGGATTACTGAGAACAGAATACCAAAAGCAGCATGTAACTATTCACCAAGAGGAAGAAGAAGTTTGGGAAGACCAAAGAAAATATGGAAAGAGCAGCAATTTGAAGCCGGAATAGGCTAGTAAAAGCCTAAACCGTGACGAAGAAAAAGAAGAAAAGGAAATCCCTGCCCAAGATTAAGACCTCAAGTTCACTAAGCAAACCGAACCTCCATTCCGATCATACACAGCTACGATATATATATATATATCCCACCATTAAAAGTCCTGCCACACAGGTAAAATCTACTTCTTCTTAATCACGGTTTAGGCGTATTTACTAGCCTCCTCCGGCTCCCAAATTGCTGCTGTTTCCATCTTTTCTTTGGTCTTCCCAAACTTCTTCTTCCTCGTGGTGAATAGCTGTATGCTGCTTTTGGTATTCTATTCTCAGTCATCCTTGCCAAGTGTTCTTTCCAGTTCGTTCTGTATTTCACTATTGTTGTGTTTAATTCTCTACTTTTAGTTGTTGTCTTATTTCTGTGTTGTGTTTTTTGTCTGTTCTTTGATATCCTCCTATTGGTCTGAGGAATTTGATTTCAGCAGCTTGTATTCTGGCAGATTGTTGTGTTTTCACTGTCCATGTTTCGGATCCATATGTAATAATAGGCACTGCCATTGTCTTGTATAATTTCATTATAGAGCCTTTCCTGGCTTTATTTTTCAAAGTTCCTGTTATATAATTAAACTTATTTAGTTTGTTATTTATATTTGTTTCCGCTGTGTGTGATATTTCGCAACGTAGGAAGTTATATCTTACCACTTGTTCTATTGGTAAAATAAATAAGTAATTAACAATGAGCTTAGTTGTGTAGTGTGTGCTCCAGATGTAGTGTTGTAGGAATAACTTGCTTATAAATATTCTTGACGTGTCACTTTGTATACTAACTAAGTGGTCATCCTTATCCGAGGGGGATAGTGAACACAGACAGATCAACCACATCGTTTGACTCCAATAAATTATTTAAGGGAAATAATCTTTACACCACCCTAATTTGTATGCCAAGTTTTGTTTTATGAACTTATCAGTGACGTTTGATCCATGCAAGAGTAAATTAGGCTGTTTATTTGTGGTGAATCAGCACATTGTCCTTTATATTCCTCCTCATCACACTACCTATTACTCGAAATCTTTTACAGTTTCTGTTGCTAGAATATGGAATTTTCTTCTACCCTATGTCAGGAACTGATAAACTTTACCATATTTCAGAAGATAATTAAGAATAAAATTATTAACAGAAAATTCTACTAATATTACTTTTTTAACAATTAATAATTTGTTTTTCATTATTTAATGAAAATAGTATTAAGATTAATCAAATATATTTACTTAATGTCTTATAGGTACGCGATAGATTAATTCATTAGAGTTTATTACTTTCTTTGTATATTTATTTTTCTTCTTTTTTTTTGTATAGTAGATTAGAGCTGTAATTCCTTTGAGAATACATTCTTCCAGTAGTTTAATTTTATTTGTATTTACTTTTATTGTATTATTAGACATTATTTTCATTATTGTTCAATTTAAATAAAAAAAATAAAATAATAGTAGGCCTACATATTAAACAGTTAATTATCTGGTCAAACTGAACAATCTTCTTTTTCTGCTTCAAGGCGTAATTTCATGAAGCAGAAGAAGAAAAAGAAGAAGATTGTTCAGTTTGACCAGATAATTGTTTAATATGTACTATTATTTTATTTTTTTTATTTAAATGTAATGTGTGTTTGTCCTGGTAGTGGAAGAGAATGCCACATAGCTTTAACTCAACCAGGCTTAATAAATACCTTCTATTCTAATGCGAAAAAAGACGTTTTTTTTAATAGTGTCTAAGCAATAGCAAGATGTATTAGTAGCAATAGTGTATTTACATAATTTCAAATTTTAAAATATTAAAATAAGTACATAGTCTATCATTCGTCAACCAAAAATGGAATTCTGCATAAAAACTTCAAGCATTTAAAATCATGTAGACCTTTCAGAACATGTTCCATCAGTACCAAATGACATGCCGAAAGTCTTACTTGGTTTTAATTGATTGACGAAGTTTTGTAAACAGAAATCCATTTAATATGAGGACGGCTAATACATCAAACATTTATTTTAAAAATTTACTACATAACCTCAACTGTGAATTACATAAATTTTAGAAACATTGATGGTAACTTTAAATTATTTTATATTCATTTGAGTCGTATTCTTCTTATTGCAAAATTGTGATGCAGAGTAACATCACGTCAACCATACAGTGTTTGGATGAAGTGTCTGCTTTTCCTGCATTACCATGGAAAAGGATGGCGAGTATTCGTTTCTTTGTCTAAAAGGTACCCGACAAGATAAAAATTATAAAGGCCGGAACTGTAGTGCGTGTAACATTGAAAACCGATCATCATCATCATTATCCAGGGATTAAGCCTGCTGGCTCTTCCGGTTTCATGAAAGCTAGAATTGTTAAAATTGTTCAGGACATCTTCTGTGTGGGCGTACAACATTTCTCCTTCCGTGCTGTTTATAATTTAGCAATAATTTTGGAATTTTCCTTCAGGTATTCTATCAATATGTCCTTTCCAGTCGTTCCTATATTTAATTATTCTGTCTGTAAGTTTGATAATATTTAGTTCCTTTCTCATATCTTCATTCCTTTTCTTATAGAGCAGAGTAGGCCTATATCCTACTATATTTCTTAATGAAAACCGATAAATAGAGCATTATTTATATTTCGATCTTTACTAATACATTATATGTATAACACAATGTTACACTATATTACACAAACCATGTCCGGAAACTTACGTTTCCGTGCTACAGCCTTTTGAAAACATGTTTTCAACGCGACCACTTTTACACGTAATTTATTATGAGGCGTGACACAGTACATCACTTGTTTTACATTTCAACCCATTAATTACCAAAGAAACAAAATGGAACTGAATCATGACTTGCATTAATAATCACGGATACACCCTCCACAATCAATTCTTGCAGTTCTCAAAATTTTGACATTTAAAAAAAAAACACGAAGTCTTGGAATACTCTATAAGGAAATTTTCGATTTAGAAGAATAAGGAAGGTTTAGGCAATGCTTGTTTTCAAATGGCTGTAGCAAGGAAACTGTAAGTTTTCGGACATGGTTTCCGATTCTAAATATTAGCAACACAGTCCCTTCTACAAGTCCTAGAAGTTTGTAAGGGGGATTTTAGAGCATCCTGTATACATTGTATTATATTACATAATTTACCCAGGGGTGTATTGTATCGTGCTGTAGTGCGTTGCATTCTATTATAATATTTTATATAAAATGCATTTATAACTACATTGCATTATGCAGAGCGAAATAAAACTCTAGCAACAAACTTTCACAGATTGTAGGACCACCTTAAAATTTCTCCCAGAAAACCATGTGATGTACCAAGGTTGTGTCCAAAAAAATTATTAACTGAAAAACACAGATATTGAAGCCACAATTCAGTAATAGCAACCCGGTGTGCGTAGCAGTTGTACTCCTGCTTTACGTAGAGCCGAGTAGAGTGAGGCAGGTGGAGCGTGGACGGTAGGTAGTGAGGATTATCCATTCTATCAAGTTAGGGTATATGTTACTTCCCTTTAGTTTAAATGAGAAATTTGACGCTGGATTTTAGTGCTTTGCAGTTTAAAAAAGAGCAATTTTTTTACTCGGCCTTGGTACATTACAACGTTTGTCTGGGTGAAATTTCAAGGTAAGTTTCGGTATGCAATGGCTGACAGTTCCCTTGTGAGTTATTTGATATAAAGATCTCCAGTGATGTATGTACAAAGTAATGTGTTATGTTGGATAAGTAGCATGTCCTTTGGATTATGATATACAGGTTTTGTTATATCACAAACAAATAATTGTTGTCAACACCAATACCTACTTCAGATGATGATTGGTTGATTAGTTTTCAATGTTTCTTTACAAACTTTCAATCACGGTCTACTATACGTCCAAGACATCAAAAACATATTATTTTATAATACGTGACCGCAGACTATTGGTTCCTTATATCAAAACACTTACTTAGCGTGTTTGATCGTATTACATTTAACTACACTTCATATTATTGTACCGTACAGACTGTCTATAAAGTCACTAACCATGTCAAAGAATGGAGGCAATGATTGAAAAACCAATGTTATTGTGAAGTTTTATACATATTATACTGCCTTTATACGTGACTGCTATCTAGGTGAAAACACATGCTCCATATTTCAACTGTGAAACGAAATTTAGACCTCAATATAAAAACCGCAAAAAAGCCTGCTGCTTGTCTGATTCCGTAAATCAAGCAGACGTGATAAGGACACTTTCTTAGAGTGAAACGTGGAATTTTCCACACTATATTGAGACGGGCATTCAACTCTCAACTGAGTAGTCGAGTTGATGTGTTCGGACTATCACTGGCAATTTGAACCTGCTGCACTGTAACTGCTAATACGCGATGTCATCCATGACGTGCCTCATCAGTAGAGCTGGGATTGTTATGTAATAAAATATACTTCTGAAGATCACCTACAAAGAGCAGTACATAGATTGTCAAATATAACCCAAGATTATAACTTACAAATTTCGGTGAGTAAGACAAAAACTATGGCGTTTCAAGGGAAAATACCGATACGAACTAAAATTGTTATTAACAACAATATAATAGAACAAGTTAATAACTTTACTTATCTTGGCTGCAATCTTTCCTACGACACATGTAAAGACATAGACATAAAATTGGTCAAATTTCAACAACTTATAGGAACAATAAAAAACATTTTTTCCGAAAAGTATGTCCAGATACAATTCTAAAATTTTATAAAACAATAGCTCTTCCAACTCTACTTTATGGTTCTGAAACCTGGACTCTTACTACAGGTAAATTAAATAGAATAGTAGCTGCAGAAATGAAGTTATTAAGACCTTTAGCTGGTTATACGCTTTATGATCACATGCGTAATGAAGATATCCGCAAAGCTCTCAACACACCAGCAATAACTGAAATCATTAAAAAAATATCAAAATAATTGGCATGAACACCTTCTTAGAATGCCAAACAATAACCCACAGGGCGAAGAGACCCAGGAAGACCTAAGAAGAGATGGAGGGATCAATTTCTTTCCTGAAGCGGAACAGGCCAATGGCCTAATCCATGCCTGCCATTGATTGAAAGATAAGGTTATAATGTAGATATACTATTCAACTGTTTGTGTGTGAAACCGAAACAAAAGACAGTCGGAAGTCTAACTTATCATTATACTATATTGCAATCTTACCTTTTAGCACATAAATATCCTAGCCCTTCTCATCAGTCTAGAGTCCGGACTTTTATGTACAAAAAGGTAATATTGTAATATAGTTTAATGAGAAGTTAGACTTATAACTCTCTTTTGTTTTGGTTCCACAGACAAAGAGATGAATAGTATAAAGAGAAGTAAGACTCCTGTCTATCTTTTATCTTGGTTCCACACAAAAAAAAGAAAGTTGGATCATATATACTATCTGTATTGCAATCTTATCTTTTATTACATAAAAATTAGGAGTCTACGTCATCACACACACTGCCCGTACGCTTAAATTTGTGTACTGACAGCCTTTGCTGGGGATGGTTCACGGAATTTATGGGTAAATTCAGCTCTGACGTTTTTATGTGATAATTCGCGTACCCGTGCACATATGATGGTAACCCGTTCTTCCGAGATAAACATGTTGTATTAAGCTAACAATATATACAAAGAAAAAAATTGTAACGTTTTCATGGGAAATGGACAGTGACTTTACAGACTCTGTGTTTAATGCATTTCACTGCATTAAATACAAATCATTTCATTGATTAATTAATGTCAATCAAACAATCATGGAATATGTATCGAAGCATGTTTAGCTGTTGCTGTCAAAATGTGCAGCAGGATAGTTGTAATATTGAAATATCATATTCAGGCTGGGTTCAGGTTAGGTTCAATTTAGGTTATGTTCAGGTTATGTTTTGGGTTAGGTTCAGTTTATGTTCAGGCTAGTTTACGGCTACTTTCAGGTTAGGTTAGGCTAGTTATTGGCTAGGTTCAAATTAGGTTATGTTCAGGCTAGTTTCAGGTTATGTTCAGGCATGATTCTGACTAGGTTCAGGGTGTGTTCAGGTAATGTCAGGTTAGTTTCAGGTCATGTTCAGGTTATCCTCAGGCTTGTTTCAGGTCATGTTCAGGCTAGTTTCAAGCTTCTTTCAGGTTATGTTCTATCAAGTTTCGAGTTAGTTTCAGGTTATTTTCAGGTTTGGTTCAGGTTATGTTCAGGCTTGTTATATTTTTTACGTACTAGTTTCAGGTTATGTTCAAGTTATGTTAAGACTAATTTCATGTTAGTTTCAGGTTATGTTCATGTTAGGTTAAGGTTACTTTTTAGGCCAGTTTCAGACTAGTTTCAGGTTATAATCAGGATATCTTCAGGCTAGTTTTTAACAGTTCAGGCCATTAGTCAATGTTTTAAACATTCTATGTGTGATGTTGGTTAAGAACAAGTTGGCCTATCTCTCAAGAGATATTTTCATTAGATTTATTTTGAGGAGTATCGTTTTCTTAATGTTTTTATGATTATTTTATAACATTTGATGAAATACAAAATTTCATGCTATTGGAAATAACTTTTCCCTTCCCCTTGATTTCTTACATACTCGGCATGACTATTAATGGATCAGCCTATAAAAATACAATAATAATTTTACTATTTACAAAAAAACTATAAAATTCTTTACATGAAGTTGTAGGTTCCAACACCAGAGGGAAAATGGGTTATTTCGCTGCCATAATAAGTAGCTTTCTTGAATCAGCCAATAAAATCTTTGTGACGCGAAAAATGTATCTAAGTTCCAATCATAAACCATGCGCATGCGCCAACAAACGCAAAGTGGTTTACACTATGGAATCACGAGATGCAGCCAACATATTTAACAAACCTAAAAGCTAACCTAACGTAATTTACGTACTCTAACTTGTGAAAGACCAACCTAAAAGCTAATCTAACGCAATGAAAGCACTCTAACCTGTGAAAGAATGCAACGCCCAAAAATAAATAGGAAGCTCTGAAATTCTAAAGAATATGTGTACAGTTAATTAGTACATCCTCTGTGTTGGTTGCATTGGAACATGCATTTTTTGTTGCATAGAATATTCTTTAAATCGATATGACTGCCAAGTCTTCATGCTACGTACGTTGGCTAGTTAAATATCATAGAAAAATATATTAAAATAATCGTTAGAAAAGTGTACAAAATCATTGTAAATTGTGGGAAATAATTTGGAAAATGAACCAGATGAATAAAATTAGACAGGAGTTTATGAAGAAATTTAAAGAGTCACGTCACAACTTGTAATGTGTATCCCCATATAATTATATCACGACTGCAAGTAAATATATTACTTTCACATTGCCCACAAATATATCTGGCACATCAAATTTTAAATTCTGACAATTTTTAAACACCCTGTGAGGGATATTGGTTAAGAAGAAGTTGGCCTAGTATTTGCGGTATGAATATGCAGCATGTAATTGTGTGTTCGGAATCACGTATGCACGTCAGTAATTTTGCAGGATTCCGGTAATGGGAGGAGTAATTGGGTGCTAACCCTCACAATCTGGAGATCGATGTGTACTCGCGTATATTTAAAAGGTCGTGGGGTCGTCATAAATTAATACTCTCCCAGCGTCTTCTATTGCTGACACCACTGCAGCTCTCAAGTTAATTTTCAACCTTTCACGTTAAAATTTAGCTTTTTTAAAAGCAAACTGCTCCCGCATTTCTTGAGTCTACGCAGTTAGGTTACGGCACTTACATCTCCAGTAGGGTGTATATTATTTATGGTTTTTGGGGACAACATAGATTCAATGTAAAGAATAATTTTCAATTCAGTTTTTAATCATCATCATCATCATCCTAAGGTGCGACAACTTCAAAGGTGAAAGTTTTGGTCTTTTCAACAATCCTCATCCATGCCAATCTGTCTCTCGCCATATTCAAGTTAGTCACTTCATTTTCTTTAGATCGTTCATTGTGTCATCCTCCCATCTGATCTTCAGTCTTCCAACAGCTCTGCCTCCTACAGGTTTCCATTTGTAGAGTTTCTTAATCAATCTCTGACCATCCATTCTTATTAAATGTCTCAGCCAACCGATTCTGAGTGATCTTATATGGTTTACTACGTTCTGGTTTTGATTAACTTGTTTAGTTCGTTATTTGTTTTAATTCTCCAAAAATTGTCATTTACTCTATTTGTTCCAAATATTCGTGTTAGAATTTTTCTTTCAAAAATTAATAATTTCACCTTTATTGTTTCTTTCAGGACCCAAGTTTCATTAGCATATGTAACTACTGGTCTAATGAGTGTTTTGTATAACTTATGTTTGTTGTTTTTTATATTAATTTGCTTTTAAATAAGGTTCTGTTTGCAAAATGAGCTTTATTCCTATTTACCAATATTTCCTTAATTTTCTCTCCTAATGCATTATGTCCGTTTACTTTTGTACCTAGATATTTAAATGAGTCGCGTTTTGTAAATACAATCGAGGAGAAGATCGCTTGAAGATTTTTGAAACCGGTACAGGCGGATTGCTACCTAATCCGTAAACTAGAGAAGAAGAAAAAGAAGAACGAATGAACTTTGTGCCATTAATATATAATATTTGTTATAGATTAATATATTATAAAGCCCAAACGGTCCCCGAAATCATATGGCCATCATCTTTATCATCATCACCCTTATCATTATCATCATCATCATCATCCTTCACCGGTGTGGAAAGCAACGAGAAGCTACCACACCTACACAATTCCCTAGTAAAGCTGCAAGCATAGCATGAAAATGCTATGATTGCAGTGAAGGACCTGCCTTCGGGCAGAATTACTATGGATGGATGGATATTATAAATTGATTAAATTGTCTATTATTATTTATAATTGTATTATAATTATATTTTTTCTTGGATTGAATATCGTTTATTTATACACGATTTATATATTTTCATTTCTAATTTATTAAATGTACGGTATATAGTGTTGACTAAGAATAGTGCTGACTAAGAAATTATCAATTAGAAATTAACTTTTTATACGCTAACATGTGGAAGAGGAAACGCAACCCCCTTCTCTGCCACCAACGGCAAAATATTAATCTTTGTCAATAAAATTATTGTAAAAATAAATTCTTATTTTCTTAAAAAATCCATTCGGATCCTACAAAATCATCAACATAGAAACAAAATAATTTAATATATATACCTAAATTATATGTATGTTTCAAATTTACATTTTAGTAAATTCCGAAAGAAAAAAGCTATTGTGTATTTTCTCATGAAAATATTTTAAAACAAAAAAATATATATACAATATAGCCTATCTTCGTTGACTCTACTAGAAAATTTAAAAACCACTGTATCAGTCCAATTTTCGATTTTTCAAAAAGAAATTCGGCACATGCTAACGGTATAGAACGATAAAGTTATCTTCAAAATATCAGCGAAATCCGACCATTAGTTATGGGGATTTTCCTGAAAGCCGATTTTATTAACAAAAGAAAAATACATTCCGTAAATCAGCGAACTCGGACAACAAATTCGACTTGCTAAGCAATTCGCGTAATTTACGCAGTTCTTGGGTGACTGACTTTGTTTATATTGGATGATCCTACGGCTTATCCATACGCCATATGCTGCAACATTTGTAAACGCACATTTCTCGGCCTTTAATTATATTTTGCATTGTTCCTCGCTAGTTATATGCACTTAATTAAGATATCAGGCGCAGAGGAAAAGTACTCGCATGCGACAAAATATATTTACAAAACAAGAAAACTGATTAAAATTCCTCTCCTCAGAGCGAGAAAAATATTTCTTAATTTTTCAGAATTATTACTTATAACTATTTTCCTCTTTCCATAACCAGGGCAAGAGATTTAGAGCACTATAAAGTTCAATTAAATCGTCAGAGAAAGTTTGAGAAATGAATCAATACCAAATATTTCAAAGTTACTTTTAGTGATCTAAAGTTCAGTACCTCCAAAATTCGGCCTACATGCGAGAGGTAATAAAGAATAAAAAACCAGAGTCTAGAGGAAGATAAAGGTATTTGAATTCAGCATACAATTTTAGATACCTTATAACACGAAAAGTATTTTTTTTATTCGTCCACTTTTTTCTTACCTTTTTGTTAACTTTCTGTTATTTTCGCACATAGAAACAAGGACAAGACACAAACCCAGACCCAAGGTAGAGATTAAAAATCCCCTACCCCACCGGAAATCGAATTCGGGTCGTCGGAGTGGAAGGTAGGGACTCTAGCTACTACGCCACGGCGACAGACTTCTTAAACTCGACATTTCAATTCGTAATTCATATTTAAATGTTGACATCGATCATAGTTGCAATCGCTTCGGTGCGCAGGCAACAGCGAACCTTGTGAGGCCTACATACACGCAAACAATGCAATTGTATCATAAGTAGGCCAATAAATGATTTGTTTCTTTTTTCTTATCATTATATTTCAAATCATTTGAGAATATTTATAACTTTAACTGGTTCGTAAATTGGATTTGAATAATCTAATTCGGATATGTAATGAAAGGTGGATATTTTTAATGCACAAGTTTAAAGTTTCGCGTCATGCAAGGCAAAAATTTGGTTGAATTAGGAAACATTCTTTTGCTGAAATTAAATTCAGAAAAGAGCGCGATAGTAATGTTCGAAAAAAAAAAATCAGAAATAAAAAATCAATATATTGAAGAAAGACGGTCATAATCCGGATTTGTATTTACTAAAAGGTAAGATTCCAACATAGTATAACGAGAAGTTAGACTTATGACTGTCTTTTGTTTTGGTTTTACATACAAACAGTTGAATAGTATTATGAAAATACGACTTCTGACAGTTTTTTTCTCTTGACGTCACACAAACAATTGAATAATATAAATTATCTGTATTGCAGTCTTACGTTTTATTTCATAAAAATCCTGCCTCTAGTGATAATATATAAAAAATTATTTATATTCCAAATATCGTAACTATAAAATGGTATTAAGGTTAAAGTAAAGTACACGATCTTTTAATTTGAAATTGTTTTAAAATCTATGTTGCTGGATTTCAAAGCATGGAAATCAGTGCTGTATTAAGATGTTTTACATTGTAATATAAGGTTCGAAACTATCTTCCCATTGCTCAGTAAACAGATGGAACATAATGCGGCGTATTGAGAGGTTTGCTTTTTCCGCTTCAATCAACTGGATCCTTTTATTTTGTATAAGAACACGGTCTTCCTTCGGTAAAATACACACACAGAAATGCGCAAGCAGAGACAAGCATAATATTTTCTTTTCTTGAAAATATAGATATTTCTGATTGTAATCAACAAAATATATATTCATTTACATCAGTGATATATTGAAGTTTTCTCAAATAAAAAAGAAAAACGACTATTCGAGATATAGATATATCATAAAAATTCTTCCGATTTAAGAAAAAAATGGTTTCACGAAAATAATTCTTCCTGTATAAGAAACTTAGTTAATTCTATGCCACCATGTCACTTATTTAAATTAAAATAAAAAACAGAAAGACGCACAATTTATTGTTCCAGTATATGAATAATTACCTGAGAGAGATAAATAAGTTGATTTTTTCCAAATATGTGAGAAATGCCTTAAAATGAAATGAGGAAGTTGTGCTTAAAGTAACCAAAAGCACCATAATTACAGGGTAAAATATGTATCAGTCATTGCTCAGAGAGTGTTGTCAACTTATCATAAAAACCTGCTATCAAACAAGTGAACGCTAAACTTATCTGATCGACTAACTCGCCCATTCTATCACCCAACTTACCTAAACTAACACTAATTACCCATTTTTCATCCTAACTTTCCAACTAATGTAGGTGAACTTCTGGGATAGAATCTCCTTGCTTATACTGGAGTAGTAATAGTTATGATCTTGAAACTTAAAAAAAAAATTGCGGTATCTTAGTCCATTTAGAGGAATCTGTCCCATAATCGATAATCCACGTTAAACCTTATTTACGTTTATAGTTTGTATACCGCCGTATGTGAAAATATTTTATAGGTGTGAATGGCGGGAATGTGTATTATCACATTGACCAACTTGACACTAGCAGTCACTTGTTCTCCGATCGAATATTCGCAGGTGGCACGGTGGTATGGAATAGCCCACCTTATTAGAGAAAGTTTATTTTTAATCAGAAATAAGTGCCACAAATTGACTCTTGTTTTTCGTTTAATTCGCAATTGGTTATAACTTACATAAAAAAGATCTGACAAAACCCGTGAATATTGTACAAAGATCGGAAATAATCAAGCAAGTTATTATAGGTTGTTTCATAAGTAATGCAATGTAATGTTGTGTCTTAGTGGAATTTTGAAGGTGTGATGATTCACTGAGAACGGGGATGCGGTCCATATGGATCCTTATTCTCAACAAATAGAACTTGACGGTTGCGGTTTCAAACGTGAGCGAATCCCATACTCCATGGACAACCATGACAAAAATTCGGAAATTAGTAAAATCAAACTGCTAATCCAGCATATAACCCTGATTTTGCGCCTTCACGTTACGAAGTGTTTCGAGCCATGACCCATTTCTTGCGTGAAATTTCGAACACATTTAAGCTATGAACCTCAGAACTAGATACTTTTACCGTCGCGGAATAATAATCCTCGCTGAAAGATGGCAAAAGACAATAGAAATTGTTTGGTCTATACTTTGAAAAGTTTTTTTTTTATTCAGTGCCCCAGGTTGTCATTTCGACATTTATGGTGATCTCTCCTGGCATTGGCTTCATAGTAACCCACTTCTGAAGTTGGGGCTCCAAGAAGGCGGAGTTGCGTTAGTAGTTTAATTTACTTGCAGAAAAAAATAAAATAAAACTTTTAAAAAAAGAAGGCATTATATAACGTTCGCGACTCGTATTCGGAGGTCCGGGTACAAATTCCGGTGCACATAAACTTGGCTGATTTCTTTTTCTGTTTTCCTCAGATCCCAAAGGCAAATACTAAGTTTTAATTTTATTTCGGGGATTTTCATCATAATCACGATTTCATACCAACATTAAAATCAAATTAGTTAATTGTTGTTAACAAAACACATTTTACGCGATAGAAATACGAACCTATTAGATACACCAGATCCTTCTCGGTGGTTTGGGGATAACCTCCTTGCTTTGTTGCGAAAGTCACGTATTCAAACCCGGCCGGAGTAAAAGGATTTTTTAGTATTGAAAAAATCTAAGGGACAAGCCCTCGTGGTGGGACTTTAAGTCGTGGGGTCCGAGTCTGAAGATTCACGGGCTCGTAAAACAATCTCAAGCATAAAGTAAAGCATCTGATCAAAACTTAATTGGTCTTTCCCAATCAAATAATATTCCTACGTTAGTTGTCTACTGTGTGTCTCCTTTGGAGCGATGAGCTAACTACTTGTATCTCGCTAACATATTTAGATAAATAAGCGTAATTAAATTAGATTGGTTATTTAACGTCCGCAAGGGAGCAGGTATAGGACAGATAGACTATATTCACTTAAATATCTTAGGTACGACATTTATTTAGATGTTAAAGCGAAACAGTAATGAAAAAGACGAAATCAAGTAATCAAAAATAATGTATTTATTCGAAGGAAATATAGATTTAATAATTTTATTGCGTTTAAAAAACATTAACACAGTGGAGGTTATTTTTAAATATTTACCGGTAAAACAATAAAAATTGTATGTTTGTTGGTAGTCGTCCTCAACAAATTAAATTTAAGTTCCAGCTGATTATTTTAAACAATTTTAATTTATTGAGAACGAATGCCATAACAGGTACAACTTGTATTGTTTTAAATGTTTTAATAGTAATATGACATGAAAGCGGGTTATTGATTTTTAATTTATTCTCTTACACGAGAAATATAATTTTCTCACTAAACCCATTATCATTAACATCGTCAAAAGCATTGTCTATAGGACCTCTGCTTCATTTCGTTTTGATCGACCAATGTAACCTACCTGTGAGGTGTGTAATTAAATAGACTCTGGGGTAATATGTCAGGGCATGCGATAATTGTGTGTTGATACCAGCTGTTACAGCAAGACTCGATTGTTTCAATTTATTTTATGATCGGTTTGGATATCTTCACTTTATTTATAATTGTAGATTGTACAGTCAGCCAAATATATTATCATCATCTCAGCAAATATGACTAAATTTGAATCTTCACAACTCCCAATTATAACTTGGACTCGGAATTGCTTTATAAACTTTTTAAACTTCTAATCGATTTTTGAAACCATTAAACGGAATTATTCTTGGAATGTGATGTAATATTCTTTATTGTATATCAACGTATATAATATTCATTAAGTGTGTTGCTTTTAATAGAGTTTTGCAATGTTATTTTGAAACGAACGCCAATATGAGTAATTAAAAATGATACACAAAGGAATGGTATTAATATCAAAATAATATTTTATGTCGGAATTACTAATTAATTATACACCTTCAAATGACATATAAAAATCTATACAAATAAATAAATACAGTTTTTGTGATATGAGGGATAGATAATACAAAAAAAACTATATAACGGTACTATATAAGATATTTTTAGTACCCAGAGATAAAATGAACATTTAAGTCGCATAGACTGTGATTTCCAGAAATTTTTTCACGAATAGGGAATGAAAGACGGACATAGAAATTTCTTAAAACAACCAATGGGAAATTGTCCACTAGGTAGGCCAAGAATGAGATGGGAAAATAATATTATTCACGATTTGAATGAGGTGTATTACACAGGGAATGATTGGAAAACATTAACTAACATTAACTAAGGAAGGGGACGAATTTAGAGCTTACGTCCGCAAGGCCATGAACCTTCGGGTTCGATAATGCCAGTGAGTTAGTTAATAATTATATGTGATATTGTAGATGAATTAAAATAAGCTCCTTCCTAAAAGAGAAATAGTACAAGAACTGTAAAAATTACTATTTTTAACGAGATAATTTCCAAGGCCATTAAAAATACATACTTTTTAATGAATTTCAGGATCTTATCTTATTAATGGGCTATTCTACGCCACCGTGAATATTCTATCGGAGAACAAGTAACTTTTAGCGTCATGTTGGCCATTGTGATAACACATGTTCCCGCTAGAGCCAATTGCCAACATCTTTGCTCGCATATAAGGGGATTCTATCCCATGCGTCCACCTACGTACATTAGTGGGAAAGTTAGGGTGAGAAAATTGGCAAGTTATTGTCTAGTGAGCAAGTTAGGGTGAGAAAATTGACAAGTTACTGTCAGATGGAGCAAGTTAGTGTTAGTTTCGGAAATTTAGGGTGAAAAAAATGGGCGAGTTAGTACATCATATTAGTTTAACTTCTTAGCGGGTTTTTGTGATAAGTTGGCTACACTGTCTGAGCAATGACTAATACACATTTTATATTACAAATATGTTGATTTTTATTACTGTACTTTGAGCTGAACGTCTTTTATTTTAAGGAATTTTTAAATTTTTTTGAGAAAAAAATTATTTATTTATTCATTTATTTATTTCTCTCCGGTAATTAATATATACTGCAACAGTAAGTAGTGTGTTTTTACGTTTCTTTTTAACTTTAAGTTGGTGGCTTAGACTCCCTCACTAATGTTCTTAACAATTCCTTTATCATAAGTAATGCCACGAGTGATTTCCAAATTATCGATAAATTCACGACTCACGAAGTGAGGAGTGAATTTATGTAGAGAATTTGGAAATCAAGAGTGGCATTTGTTAGGACTATTTAACGAATAAAATTAAGCTGTTTACTCACAAATCATTGTTTAACTATAGTTTTTTTTTAAATATTTATACATTTAATGTAAACGGCGATGTTTGAAAACAAATCAGAAATGTGAGGTTATGTTCATTCACTGCTGCTTGATCATATTATTTATTGCCAAATATGATCGCAATATTGTAAGAGTGCACCCAAGTGGAGAAATAATGAAACACATCAAACTATATATCATAATCAACATTACGAGTTATTCATTTATTTTTTAGTAAACAATTCAGTAAAATCAAGGAATCTTTTCATTATTTGCTATATTCAATGTATTTGTTGGAGAAAAATAATGCTTTTACCTGTTCAGGACATTAAAAAGGAGGAGCTTTCTTTATCACAAAAGCAGGAGCTGATAAAGAAAAATCGATAAAGAGCGAGGTGAAACACGACTGTCATTGGTTGTAAAACAAACTTCATTGAAACGTGATTGGTCATTGACTAGCATTTGTGGCATGAGTTAAATAGTCAATTTTAATTTTAAATAAAAAAACAAATATTTATGAAAATGAAACTACATTCATTCAGAGCAATTGTATCGGTATTTTGAAAATTTTGAATAAGAACCATTTAATCTTGTATTTTTATTATCCGGAAAATGCATGAAATTATAAAATAAATTCTAGTTTCCAATTATTGAGTGTTACATTACCAAATATAGATCCTTCTAACTATGAAACTCATTTTCAGGCCAGGAAAAACACAACAACTCTTATTGAAGAAACGTTCGCCCCACGCCCTCGTCTTCGCTCCGTTGCAAGCCGCACTTGTGAAAACCGATTTGCAGGAGAGCGAGGAGGAATGAAGTTGCAACATCTGACGAACGGGAAAGTAAGATCAGAAACCTTTCTTACTAAGGCCATATCTTGAAAACTCATCCCTTCTACCAAATCATTGTTGTCTTCTCGCCTGATAAAAGCGTAGCTAGTTTTCACTTCGTCTACCTAATATATTTCTTTAGACCCTTAATTTCCGCAACCGAACTTGTAAAGTTTATAAACAAGTCCTAAATAAAAAAGATAAAGTTCCTCACCTTGTTTTAGATTTAGTTCTTCTTCTTCTCATTTTATTGCATTGATTTAATGTTTTTTACATATTATAGAGACGCATATATACAAATATGGTCTGTTTGAGAGAAACTTAGACCCTGGTGGAATGTAGGTAGCCATATTCCCTTTTAGATAAAAATCCGCATGCCCAAATCCGGTAATCGAACCCGGGTCTTATTTCCCAAATCTCATTATTTTATTAGTACATCTACTCTCTTCAGTAAATTTATTTGTGCATGAATATACAATATATAGAATAACCCTGAACTAGAATATTAAGTCTTTGAATAATATAAATAGCATTTAAGGGAAATATGATAAGCGATTCCCGGGTATGTTAAAATAACGATATTCCGTTTTCTCCGGAACCGTTTAGATAATGTATTGTCATTTTTACAGTACATATATTCATATTTTACTTATAAATTGATATATTTACACTACTATTGTGGAGCAAGATATATTTTTAAAATGTTGATTTTAATGTTTTAAAACAATTTAATGTAGGGCTATTCAAAAAGAAGGAACAGACTTCAAACATTTATTTCTTCAATAATAAAAACAATTCAAACGTTCCTGGAAAGACAAAAGTTTGAAGTTCCAATCACAGCCGTATTGGCGCTGTCGCATGCCATGTTTGTATTAAAATGACGACGCAACAGAACGTTGGATTGAAAGAGGAGGAGCAGATCAACTTCATCGCCGGTGGCCTCCCAGGTCACCGGACCTAACCCCGTGTGATTTTATATGTGGGGTTACGTAAACGACCGTATTTTTATGCCCCATATGCCTGACATTCTTGAAAGTCTGAATTGTTGAAGCAGTGAATTCGATAACTAGAGACCAACTGATTTGTGTGTAGAAAATAAAAATGACCGTTTTGGTATTTGTCATGTAACACATGGTGCTCATATTGAACGCATAAAATAGTGACATTTTAAATGTTCTCTTTCCAGGACTGTTGAAATTGTTTCTATTTTTTGTAGTAGGGAAGAAATAAATGTTTGAAGTCTGTTCCTTCCTTTTGAATAGCCCTGTATATAAATATGTATATTGTTCCAGAATGATGGTATAATCTTGAAACTACAGTAGATGGTCCTATAGTGTATTTAAAATATATTAGTCTACATAGCCTACTGTAAAAATTCCATCCCATTTTATTAAACAGTCCACCGCTGTGGTCTCGAGGTAGCGTGCTGCCTTGTCACGCAGCGGGCCCGGGTTCGATCCCCGGTCGGGGCAGTTTTTCTGGGTGAGGTTTTTATCGGGGTTTTTCCTCACCTGTAAGACAAATGTCAGGAAAACTTTAAGGCCCAAACGGTCCCCGAAATCATATGGCCATAATCTTTATCATCATCACCCTTATCATTATCATCATCATCACCATCATCCTTCACCGGTGTGAAAAAGCAACGGGAAGCTACCACACCTACACAATTCCCTAGTAAGGCTGCAAGCATAGCATGAAGATGCTGTGATTGCAGTGAAGGACCTGCCTTTGGGCAGAATTACTATGGATGGATATTAAACAGTGCAATCTGCTACGGAGGACTAGTGGCCATGTTCCTTGCCTCTGATCCCAAGGATGGCGAGTTCAAATCCGGCTGGGGTCGGACTTTTTAGGATGGATAAATCCAAGGAGCAAGTCCTCATTTAAGCCGTAGGTCCCGAGTCTGCTGCAGGATACGTCCCTGGAGGTAGGACAGGGGGATAATCGGTGGATCTGCGATGCTCCCAAGCAAAGCAGTCCTCCCGCCTAGGCTCATGGAGGCCGTGGACCAACTGTGGGGTCGTCAGAAATGAGCGTCCTGACGTGCTACGTAGCTCAGCAATTTTCACGAAGTTGCGACTCCAACACTCTCCCGGTGTGTTGGTTTTATTGCCCGTGAACTTGATTGAATATATGTATCGCAAAGTAGATAAGGAAGGATAAGTCTGAGACTTGGGAGTATGATCGAAGTGACCGAGATATCCCAAGTGGTGGAGGATGGGTTCAGATGATCTTTAAGCCTGAATAAAGAGGTCTCTAGGAAAATTTACCCACCTTTCTCATCCTGATAATACCTTAATTGCCAAAATAGGTGTCTCATTGGGACGGTATGTTGAGCGCATACCATTCATCACATAAAACTGGATAGTAGTTAATAATAATATTTTAGTTGCATTAAAATGTACTGGGTAAACAATCTATCTTCTGATAGAATAAGGAAGAATTGTGGGGAAATAAGTGTAACTAAATTAACTTGGTCTAGTAGCTCCTGACAAAGGAGAGGCTAAGGCTCAACATTGGGCTGAAGCGCAGTTGTATATGTAGATATTAAACAGTTCAAGAGAAATGGGACGTACGTGTGATTAATTTAAGATTACTGGTTACAGCTTTCATCATCATCATCATCTGCATTCATGGATTAGGTCAGTTGACCCGTTCCGACTTCAGCCCATCTCTTTCTAGGTCTGCCCACATCTCGGGTGCCTTTAGGTTTGTATTTTGTTATTTGTTTTGGATATCTATCTTCATTCATTCTGTCTATGTGTTGCTTCCATTTTTGTCTGTATGTATCTATTTTATCAGTTATTGCAAATATTTAAAGTTCCTGTCTTATTTCTGTGTTCTTGATTCTGTCTTCCTTAGTGCACCCTTTAACAGATCTCAAAAAATTTCATTTCTGCCGCCGTTATCCTACTTTGATCTTGTTTTTTATGTATCCAGGCTTCTGATCCATAGAGCAGTACCGGTACTGCCAACATTTTATAAAATTTCAATTGGGTCTCTCTTGTTGTTTTGTTATTTAGTGATCGTTTTATCGTACCACATATTCCCTGGAATTTTGCTGTTTTATTATTTATATCATTATCATAATTGGGGGCACGCCGTAGCGTAGTGGTTAAGGCACTGAGCTACAAGCCGGAGGGTCGAGGGTTCAAGTCCCGTTGGGGTCAGGATTTTTAAACTGACCCAAACCCTCTGGCGGCACTATGGCCCTGGGGTCGACTCAGCCTCTAACGGAAATGAGTACCAGACGCTTGTTCTGGGGTAAAGGCGGCCGTCACGCAGGGCTGACAACCCGGCTGACATCAAAGTGCCGATTGTCTAGAAAAAGTGGGAGCCTTAACCTCCTACTACCCCAAGGGCCTCCTGAGGCCTGTTGTGGGATCACTTTACTTTACTATCATTATCATAATTAAATGAAATGTCACATCCTAGATAATTCAGATGGTTCACCTGTTCTATGATTTTGTTACCTATTACTATTTTCGATCTGATTTGATTTTTCCCTTGGAATGCCATTACCTTAGTTTTTTCTATGGATATTTTGAGATTATATTGTTCCCATATATTATGTAGTTTAAAAATATTCCTTTGAAGTTCGTCTTCTGTATTTGCTATTATTACCTGGTAATCAGTAATGTTTTCAAGTAGTGTGTTTTATCTAATTTTATTCCTTTATTTGTTTCTTAGTTCCAATTTTCTATTATATCATTGATGTATAGGTTAAATAAAACTGGAGAGATACTGCAATTTACGGCTTTCATACTTCTCTTAATCGTTTTTATCAAGATTCCATGTATTACGACGTTCATAGAAGTCTCACTGGAGGAGTGATAATGTATTCAGAATTATTACACGTACAGACTACTCTTGAAGAAGATACATGTATTGTTACATTCTCGAGATCATGAGAATTGTAGTGTGGTTAATGAAGTTATTTTTTTATGTCTCTCTCACTTCTCCTTAAGAACAAAGAAAGTTTTCTATTTTTTTAATTACATTTAAAAACCATATAAATATTAGGTTGAGTGCGTTTACCGTCATTGGTAAATAGCGATGATGGCATTTATTTTGCTGACGTCAAATGGTGAACCCTTCTGTATAGTATAACATGTATAGTAAGGTCGTAACTAATCAAATAAGCCTACTCTAAAAAGTCATTAGAATTTTTCAGATTATATTGACTATTATCTTTTACCACTTCTATGCTTAGGCCTTATGTAAGATATATTTTTAATAAATAGTAATTTTTTCAAAATCTTTGGTATTATAAAGGATTCGTAATTTTATCTGCTATATACAGTGCGATCAGTATAGTACTGGACAGCAGACGCGGGGATTTCACTATACACTACTAACGCACTCGCTGCGGGGAACGGACAGCATAGAATCGCGGTGATACAACCGCTCACATTTTCGTAACTATTTTACAAAGTTGGTACTTACCAACTTCATTAAAGCAGGTGCTGGAACTGTTCACCTTCGATGTTCATACATTTTTGACACCTGTTAATAACATTTGTTGTACAAATTATGGACTGTAGAACGTGACGGAATTTTTACAGCCGGGAATCTTGTTTCATAAAGTCTTCGTACTTGGCTGGCAGACTGAGTTAACAAATATTGATCCTAAATAAATACGCGTTATTCAGAAGAAAAATTATTAGTCATTATACAGTTTACACTTATGCACACGTCATTCAGTTTACATTATACAAACGCCTTTCAGTTTACATTATACACACGCCTTTCAGTTCACAAGGAAAAGCGACCGAGCAACTTATCTATTCGAGGTACACTGTCTGAATGTCACCGTGAATGCGGTGGATGTACTCGAAGACTGCTGTGTCAGCGCACATTTCAAGTCCCGTGTCTGCATGTGTAAGCCTTCATCATCACACAGCAAAAACCCCACGTCTGCTGTCCAATACTATACTGATCTCAATGTATGTTCTTTTACATAAATAATGTTATTTTCCACACTGGTCTTGTGTTTTTCTTATGCACAGGCGGAATCGGTGCCAACTAGAATTTTCATACAACATTCTTACTGATTTCTGATTATAGAAACTTGCATTCTGCATCTAGGTCTACTTGTAAGAATATAAAAGGTTAAGCCATATTTTCAAAATATGAAGTAAAATAAGTATAATTTGGCAGAATTATTATAAAATGTTAGGTTATAAGGTACATTTTCCAGTTTTTAAACTAATTAAACAGGTTTAACTCCAAGATGACGCTCCTATATTTATAGAGGTCTGTGAACGACCACCACTGATGAAATAGACGAGTATAGAGAAATGGAATGGTGGAATGAAATTTGTAGCACGGAAAAACGGAAGAAAGCCCGAGAAATGCCTTCCCGATCTCTGTTTCGTCCACCACGAAACCCACATTGAATGACCGACACTCAATCTCGATAATTTTATGGCAAATTCTTAATCCTAGAGATCATAGCTGAGCGTCTAACCGTTTCCACCAAGGAGCCGTCAATATTACATGCATATTGTTTAAATAAATATTATATTTAAATATATTCCTCTCTTAAATAATAATCTAATAATTCCTGAACACCAGTGACTACTAATACGGTGAACCAAGATTTAAATACATTTATACGCTGTATATAATCCTGTAATTTATTAATTGGTGTTCTTGTATAAGAAATTATTAAATTATTTGAGAGAAAAAACTTTGTAGCCCTTTTTAAGCACATTGCGCGCACGGAAGAGTGTGATATTTGGCATAATTAAGGTTCATATAGAGAAGGAGTGCAGAAAAATAAAATGTATATATAATATATGTTACAAATAAATTAAATTAAACAAAATAAAATTAATTGTCTCTATGGAATGTATATGTACTAGTGGTCGCCCAGCGGTCGAAATTCGACCACAATTCATTAAAATTTTATGTTTGTCACGAACACGTCGTTATGCATTAATTTTTGATTATTTTAAAAATACGAACATTAGGAAATATGTGGTATAGCTTGGCCAAGCCAAATTAAAAAAGAAAACAATAACGCGTCATTTGACATTTGTATACTATTTATACTATACTATTTAAATTAGCATTTGAGCCTATTATTATGCGTCGGAAATATATATCCCTTCTTCTTTGTCTCTAACTCCAACCCGCCAATGTTCTATGTCGAGGCATAATGGAAGTAGGTGGGAATATGTAAATATAAAACATGTAATAAAATTACTGAAACAAAGATTAGACAGAGTTTAATTAAATATAAATAATAAAATGTACTAATTTTTTAAAATCACAATAATAAATACGCCAGAGTAAGTCAATTCAATTTGCTGCTGCACAATTTCCTTTTTTACAAAAATTCACTTTCCGTATGAACATAAGCAAATGAATGAGTAATATACATATATTCCTTAGAGACAATTAATTTTATTTTGTTCAATTTAATTTATTTGCAACACATATTATACATAAATTTAATGTTTATGCACTCCTCTATATGAACTTTGATTATGCCAAATATCACACTCCTCCGTGCGCGCAATTTGCTTAAAAATTAGTACAAAGTATTTTCTTAGCGTATTCGCGCATTAATATATAGATGACTCATTCATTTGTTTATGTTCATACGGAAAGTGAATTTTTGTAAAAATGGAAATTGTGCAGCAGCAAATTGAATTGACTTAGTCTGGCGTATTTATTGTTGTGATTTAAAAAAATGAGTACATTTTATTATTATTGTTTAATTAAATCCTGTCTAATCTTTGTTTCAGTAATTTCATTACATTTTTTATATTTACATATTCGCACCTACTTCCATTATGCCTCGACATAGAACATTGGCGGGTGTGGAGTTAGAGACAAAGAAGAAGGGATATATATTTCCGACGCATAATAATAGGCTCAAATGCTAATTTAAATATTATAGTATAAATAGAATACAAATGTTAAATTACGCGTTATTGTTTTATTTTTAATATGGCTTATCCAAGCTATACCACATATTTCCTATCGTTAGTATTTTTAAAATAAATAAAAAATTAATATGTAATGACGCATTTGTGACAAACTTAAAAATTTAATGAATTTTGGTCGAATCTCGACTGCTGGGCGATCACTTGTAAATTTAAATACGCCTATTGAATAATATTCATAATTAAACAATATAATTGTAATAGATTATACTTCACGCCGTAGCGTAGTGGCTAAGATACTACGTTACAAGCCGAAAGGTCGAGGGTTCAAGTCCCGTTGGGGTCAGGATTTTTAAACTGACCCAAACCTTCCGCCAGCATTATGGTCCTGGAGTCGAATCAGCCTTTAATGGAAATCAGTACCTGACGCTTGTTTCTGGAGGTAAATACGGTCGTCATGCAGGGCTGATTCGTTAAGTGTCAATTGTCTAGAAAAGTGGGAGCCTTATCCTCCTTCTATCCAAAGGGTCTCCTAAGGTCTGTAGTGGGATCACTTTATCTTTATCTTATACTTTTTTTTATTCGCTACCAGGTTGCCATTTCGAAATGCTGTATTCTCTCCTGGAATTGGCGTTATTGTAACCCACTTCTGAGGTTTGGGTGTCTGGAAGGCGTATTTACGCTGCCCCGATGGTATGTGATAGGTGATTATGATGGTATAGATACGCTTGGAGAGGCCTATAATTTTAATGTTATTTGTTATGACATATTCATGAATCATTTTGCGTAGAGAAAGAGAGGCATTGCTTAAATCTGCATTTTTTCTTCGTTCCGTACATATGCATTAATTGAATTGACGTTTCCTTTAAAACGGATGTAGTTCTCTAGTAATGTGGATATGAAGTTAGAAATCCGTTCCGAACACAAGTACAGCTATTATGCAAATGTGTTCCCGCTCTTCAGGCACATTACAAGATTCAATTAGCTATGTTCCGCCGATATTCAAGTGTGTCAACTTTGAATACACATTCTTGCTACTTCATCTTAGAGATCCTTACAAGCATCATCCAGCAGTTACATGCTCATTTCACAACTGTAAGGAAAACTTCATATAGCAATATAAAGATAAAAATATATATAGGTGTCTCTTTAATGGTCATGTCGTTCTATGCGACACTCCTATGTAATGATCCATATATTTTCAGCCAGTGGCGAGAAGAGGATGGAGTAGCTAGCCTCACGATCTATCCGACTTTACTCGTTATATATTTTATAGGGTATTGTATTGTTGGAATTAATTTCGAATTATATATAATGTAAGTCAATTAAGTAGACTTCATGATTATTTTTAGAATTAAATAAGTTGTTCGCGGTTTAACTTCGGACGTCATTCTTCCGAACTTCTTAACATGCTGACCGCCAAATTATTTCTGAGAGTGAGTCTAATACCTCCAATTTCTAAAAATTATTTTTTTAATATTCATGTAATTTCTTAACAACTGTTTTCTTTTAATTTTAAATGAATTTGAATATTACAATAGGCTATATAAAGACTATTTACTAACTATAGAACACTTCAGCACCGAATTGTTGTGTGGTATCTGTTATCCACTAAACTATTTTTTTTTAATCTAAGAAAATAAATTCACTGTAATTATAAAATCTCGACAAATAATTTTATTAACTGAATTTCTAATTTAAAAGGCAGTAGGGCGGCAAGGATTTTTATGTAATAAAAGATAAGATTGCAATGCAGATAGTATATATTATTCAACTGTTTGTTTGTGAAACCAAGAAAAAAACAGAAGTCTAATTTCATATTGTACTATTCAACTATTTGTAGGCCTATGTGAATCCAAAACAAAAGACAGTCATAAGTCTAATTTCTCGTGTATACTACGTTGCAATCTTACCTTTTTAGTACATAAAAATCATAGCTCTAGTCTTCAGACTACTTTCATCTCAATCTTTACAGGAATAACCTTACAATCGTTTTGATTCTCATACGTTCTATTTTTAATCTCTCTGGGAGAAACAAGCGAATTGGCATAGACATTAACGTTTGACACTCGTATTCTGGGTATCCCTAGTTCAAATCTCGATGAAAGTTACTGATTTTTTTTTAATATTTCCCAGTGTTCGTGGGAATTACTGGATTTGTATTTCATTGCCATGATTGCATTTCAATATTTAATCGTTATTTTTCATTGTTCCTTAAATTTAAACCTCGTTACAATTGCTAATGGGGATTCCTTGATCTCTGACCAAGTTAATTCTGATGGAAATAATGTTTTAACTATATGGAAAGATTTAGTGATATCCGCAGGAGTTTTATTTTAGTCAAATAACACTGCTCGTATCAATTCTGAGATTGTTAAGATGCAGAAGAGAAAGTGACACGTAGAAGGCAAAGGGAAGCTGTTTCGTGTATAAATTTCCTCTAAAGCTGCAAACATTGAATTATAGGAGATGAGAATACTGAGTTTGCAATGATGGCACAGGCGAAACACTATTAACTGAAATGTAGCCTACATGAACACGCAACTATAAATATACACAGATTAATGATATCTACCCCATGTTTCTAGCTTCGATATGTTCAAGCATCTCAAAAGTATATATTAAATAGAAAATTGTAATGTATTTATAAGACAAGAATATTAATAGTAGTTAAATAATGTCTACATATTAAATCCACCTCAAAAGTTACATTCAAATATTTTAAATCTGATCTGATTGTAGACTATGCTTCTTACAATTTGTTGTACTGAAAAAGTTGCGCAACACACGTTTCACACGTTGTAACGTATTTTTACTACGTTTTACATGGAATCTTAAGCAATGCAATATTCTAATATATAAAAATGAATGTTTGTTTGTTTGTTTGTTTGTACTTTATGCTCGGTCATACCGTTGATCCGATTGTGATGGGGTTTTCTGCAAAATGTTCAGGAGATTCCCGGGATGAATATAGGCTATACAAGAGTTGAGATACTCAACTGCTACCCTTAAAAAACACCCTTTGTAGTGAAAAACCCCCTTTTTATCCTTAAATGGCTTACGCTGCCTAAACCATAACAAATATACAAAATTAGTGTAGACAGAATTGAATATCTCAAAAAAAAAAAATCTACAGAAACGTCCGCGACAGCATATGTTTATTTTTTAAGGATAACTCACAATAATATTTTTTTTCTTTCATTGATGCCAAGAAGATCGCGATAAGTAGGTTCCCGGGCAAGCATAGCAGCGCACGGCGGGTATTCTTTTATGGATAACTTAAAATAACGAATTTTGTCTTTCACTTCATTTATGCCAAGTATATCGGGAAACGTAGATTCCCGGGCAACGCCGGGTAATCAGCACGGGGTATCTAAAAATAGTAACGATATAAATTTATATTTATTTTTTCTTTTACTTATTCAACTAAATGTAAAAACACATTATTTATTTAGGTGTAGCAGCGCACGCCGGGTATTAGCTGGTTATGTATACAAAATACTATACAGGTTCTATATCTTTGTAAGTCTGAAATGTATAATATTTGTCGATACAAATAATATCTGAGAGTGAAACAAGAATACTATGAAACGGAAATTGTATAATTATATGCATTGTATCAAATATAAATGCGCATCGTGACGACAAACGGGGGAAGTATAACAAGTGTCATTGTGGCCAGCACTGGTTCGAATCCCTTTGGGGATGAAATTTTCTCATGATATTTTAGTCAATATATGGGAACGGTGCCAGCCCAACACAGTGAGGAATTTGAGTAGATGCAATAAATAAAGGTTCAAGGTTGAGAGCCATGGTGTCTAGGAAACTCGTAATACTCACCATATGTCACTTCTACTCTGGCTATGTGATTATTCGTCTGTGTGATTGATGCATAATAATAATATCTTCATTTTACCTGGCAGAGTTAAGTCCTTAAGGTCTTGTCAGCCACTTAGACAGGTTTTAAAAATACAAAAATGATTTTTGTATTCAAATTAATATAAACAGAAATAGTACATGGTATATCTACAATATAATTATTATTATTTATAATATATTTTATTTAAACTAGATTTAACGAATGAAATAGAAAATGTTGAAGGTAGAAAAATGTGAAAAAATACTATTAATGACCTAGAATAAATTTAGTTCTTGAGAAGGATGGATGTACAATAATCACAAATAGGAATGAGATGCACAAAGAAATTAAACATAGGCTTAATTCTGGACATGCGTGTTGTTATGCATTACAGAGACTTTACTTCCCAACTCCTTTCAAAAAACGTTAAACTGAAAATATATAAAACTATTATTCTACCAGTTATATTATATGGATGCGAAGCATGGACTCTTACTTTAAAGGAGGAAAGGACATTACGAGCATTTGAGAATAAAGTACTTAGGAAAATGTTTGGACTAAAGAGAAATGAACAGACGGGTAAATGGAGAATACTGCATAACAGTGAATTACATGGCCTTTATAGGAAGCCAGATATAATGAGAACAGTTAAGTCTCGTAGACAGCGATGGGCAGGACATGTGGCACGAATGAGGAATGAAAGACGTGCATGGACGCTTCCTGTAGAAAAAAACAGAAGGAAAACGCCCAGTTGGTAGACCAAGAATGAGGTGGGAGAATAACATTAACTATGATTTGAGGGAAGTAGATTATACAGGGGATGATTGGAAAACATTGGCTCAAGATAGGGAGAGCTTATATTCACACGGCCATGAACCTACTGGTTCGATAGTGCCAGAGAGTTAGAGAAGGATGGATGTGGATCGGTAGGCCAAGGCCTTTTTGGACTATCGAGCTGCTGAGTTTAGTTTTTAAACCTATTTGGGAGTGATAAAAAGAACACTATGAAACAAAACTTGTGGTTTTATGTATTCTGTCAAACATATGATGCCAAAGGATCACCTAAATTACAATTCATTTTGTGCGTAAGAAGGAGGCGATCATTTATCAAACCTATAGCAAATTTAACTTCCTCACAGAAATGATTAAATATGTTATAGTAAACTGAAGTGAGGGAAAAATTGTTGGAAAAGCAATTGTGAGTCGATAAATAACTATGTGGAATCAACAGCGACATTGGCTACAGTAAAGGAAAGTAGAAGAAGTCACAGAATGAATCACAACAACAAACTGTAAAGGTCGCCAAAAACGTGTTTATTGAAAGGATAAAAGAGCACAAGAGAGGAGAGAAAAAAAAAATATTATAAAACACGAATAATTAAAAGAATATGACATAGCAAACATGGGCTAAACCTACGAATAAAAAAAGTAGTTTGGCAAAACGGGTCGAGGAGCCGCTGAATCAGGAAGTCGCTATCGCTGCTATATTATGTGTCTTTATTTTTCCAATGTGGTTCCATTCTACTTCAAATCAAGTTCTTACTATTATCTAACAATGGAAATGTTAACCAAATGCGTGTCGAAACCTATCTTGAATTTTCTTCTAGAGAAGTAGTGTGATGGATAAAAGGCCGTGTCCAAAATATTAGCTGCCGTTTTTAACAGCAAGGTACTACAATCAAGTGTTAAATATATCATTTAAGCTATGCGGAAATAATACAACTGTTGAATTGGTAGATTGGATAATCATCACTACCTGAAACCCGCGCCGCATCCCGCCTCACTCCACTCCGTTCTTTTTCATGCAGAGGCCATCTGCTCCGTACAGTAGGTTACTATTGCTGGATTATGGTTTCGATTTATGTGCCTTGCAGTTAAAATCGGCATATTATGTTTGTACACGGTCTTCTCTAGGAGAAAATGTCTTTGTACTTTTCGCATGCAAAGATTGTCAGTTCCCATGTAAGTCCAAATCGAATGTAGGGGTATTTGATTCAAAAAATAAATGTATGAAGAATGAATATTTTTTTATGTATTACCTCATACTTTATGTTTTCTTAAACACGGGAACTGCAGTTTTCAAGAGGAAACATCCCTCCCATTTTCAACCGATATTATGACTACCGGATTTTCATTGGAGTCTCCATCTACGAGTATAACGTTGCCATCTGGTGTTGATTTGATGAACTTCGAGATCAGGTCCCGTTCATTAGGAATTCCGATGAATAAAACATATAACTAAATGTAATACCTTAGTAATTAAATACGGTAAAACATAAATGTCCACCGCTGTGGTTTCAAGGTAGCGGGCTGCCTCGTCACGCAGCGGGCCCGGCTTCGGTCCCCGGTCGGGGCGGTTTTTCTGGGTGAGGTTTTTATCGGGGTTTTTCCTCACCTATAAGACAAATTTCAGGAAAACTTTAAGGCCCAAACAATCCCCGAAATCATATGATCATCATCCTTATTGCTATCATCATCACATCATCATCCTTCACCGGTGTGGAAAGCAACGGGAAGCTACCACACCTACAATTCCCTACTAAAGCTGCAAGCATAGCAAGAAAATGCTATGATTGCAGTGAAGGACTGCCTTCGGGTAGAATTACTATGGATGGAAAACATAAATTATAAGGAAATGAATATGATATATTAATACAATACTAATTTTTTTCGTAGGCCCATGTTTTCCCTTTACAGAGATTTAGGCGCTCTCCCCCTACAGGGAAGAATTTGAACCATACTAATTTCGTTACACTTTTTTTCGTATAGATGTCTTTTTGAGTGGTCCGTGGTCAGCGTTCCGCCTCATACTGACATCTAGGAAACAAAGGTAGTACTAGGACGGGAAAATTCGGTAAATTTTACTTAGAGGCATTTTCATTCAGGCTTAAGGATTTTTTACGAGCCTGAAAATCTTCAGACTCGTGACCCACGGCTTAAAGTCCCTCCCGGAGGACTTGCTCCTTGGATTTTTCCGTCCTAAAAAAATCCATCGACCTCGGCCGGGTTTGAACCCGCGACCCTCGGGACCAGAGGCAAGGAGCATAACCACTAGTCCACCGCGGCCGATACAATACTAATAAAATTATTATTCCAACTTTATGTTCAATGAAAACAAAACCCACGGTATGGTTACAAAACAGATTTTCTTGTTCTTGCTTCACTGAATACAGTGTTTTGAGATAGAACATTGCTAGTATTTTTCTTTATGCCTGTGCCTCAGTACAACAACTGAAATAAAACATATATAAAGCAGTAACATAACGAAGATGGCAAAAAGAGTAAGAATAGGCACAAGAACTAAGAGAGAAGAAACTTAATAAGAAATATAAAGAAGAAGGTGAAGGCAATGAAGATTGTAAAGTTTATGACGAAAATTAACAAGAGGAAGGTAAAGGAGAAGAAAACAAAAAAATGTGAAAATGAAGTTGAAGGTAAAGAAGTAGAAAATAGGAGAGAAAAAAGAAGAGGAAGATGAAATACTAAAATAAGATAAAGGAGGGATAAGTAGAACTTTTCAATGATATTCATGATCAGTTCGTTATTAGCAAATAGTTGGTCATTGCTGCGTGTATTGACTTGCTGGCAGAAGAGTACGTGCAATCTGTGTGAACCTGCTGCTATCAACTCATTAATCACTGAGCTGCTATTGTTTCATTACAAATTCAGTATCAAATGTGAAGCAATATTGTGTTCACTAGCTGTAACCAATATTGTATTGACAATCGTTTAAGTTTATCTCTCGGTGCAAACGACTTCTTGCCCGTTTGTTTTGTTTTCATTTCGTTATTATTATTATTATTATTATTATTATTATTATCATAGTCATGATCATCATCATTATCTTTATTATTATTATTATTATTATTATTATTATTATTATATAATTCGTACTTCTATTATGAACTCTAGATTGTGTAAGGTTATTATGTTATTAATTTAATATTCTAATTAATTCGTAATTGTTAATAATTGTATACTTCAATCCTGGTGAAGTGAAAACGGTCTGAATTTCACCAAATAAAATAAGTTTTATTATTATTATTATTATTATTATTATTATTATTATCAGTATTATTATTATTATTATTATTATTATTATCAGTATTATAATTATTATCAGTATTATTGTTATCATTATTATCATTATTATTATTACTATTTTTATTATTATTAATATTTTTATTGTTATTAATATTATTATTCTTCTTAAATAGTCGAATCTATTAATAATGCTTATCATTGTAGTAAGCCAATTGAAGTTCATGAACTTTTATGTTTATTATATATATTATTATGTGAGAAACTTCCGTTTCTTTAATTGAGGAGAATGTAACCGAAAATTAATTATATAATTGTAACCATTTAATTGCTTACTAGTTCTTTTTACAAACAGAATAAGTACTATATGAAAATAATACAGTGTTAGATATTAATCTTCAAAATATAGGCAATCTCAAGAATAGAGTAATTTTATTAAATTGAATTGGAGGTATATTTGTGAATAGTTTATTCTTAATCTTATATATTTATTTTAATTATCCAACAATAATTATTAAATGCCTAAGATCATAAGATGATAAAATAATTTAGTTATGATAGGTCAGAAATACAGAATGGAAGGAATATTATAAGTGCGGGTATTTTAAATATGAATTCCTCAGAATAAGAATATAAAATATATTATATTTTTGGACCATAATATACCGTTTACTTAGAAAGAAAAATATTTTATACCTATGTATAAATGTTTAACCCTGCATTATTTTTAATTAAGTTTCCTGGTATTCACATATTACCTAGGTAACGTGAAATGCAACAATATTATTTTATTTATATAAAACTAGCTAACACCCGCCTTAATAAATTAAATATTGAGAGTTAATTAATTATATACAAACCATTGATACAAACCAAACATGGCGGTTGCTAGTGTAAATTTTTAATTCCAAATTTCAGGTAAACCCCACTTCTAATGGCTGGATTTCACTGATTTTTATAAAATACATACCTGGGTTTACTTTAATACGATATTCCCAATTTTGTGGTGAAACATCGAAAATTACAATTACTGGACCGATCTCGTAGACTGCGATGGGCAGGACACGTGGCACGAATGGGGAATGAAAGACGTGCATGGAAGCTTCTTGTAGGAAAACCAGAGGGAAAACGCCCAGTTGGTAAACCAAGAATGAAGGGGGAGAATAACTTTAAATTTTATTTCAGGGAAGTAGATTATGTAGGGGATGGTTGGAAACATAAGCTCAGGATAGGGATATGGAGAACTTATGTCCGCGCAGCGTGAACCTACGGGTTCGATAGTGCCAGTGAATTAGTTATTTAGTTAGTTTTTGAGCGATTTTTTAAATTTCTATTCAGGTGTACTTCTATACCTAATGGTTTTAGAACATAATAGATAACGGCTAAACACTTGTTGCATCTGAAATCCTGTACATACAAATTATCACGATGATCGGTTGAGCGGTTTAGATGTCTATAAAGGACAGACAAATATTCGATTTATTATATAATATAAAACAATAGAAAAACAAATAAGTAGAAATTACTTACATCTGCATCAAAGTACATAGTAATTACGAAGTATATGTTTTTGTTTTCTTTGCGGTCCGAAATATATAAATAACTGGCAGGATCGATTATTATTTCGCCAATGTAGGGTTAGGTTAAATATATTATTTTCAGTCTGATCATCTTACCTCAATATTAATGTTGATTTGTTCTTGGACATGTTTCAAAACAATCCTGTTTTATCGTCAGCTTGTCCAGACTGGTTTGATTTATGTTGCATTATGTTGCACACCCTGGGTGTCAATGTCAGCTCCATCTTGTGGTTGGCCAAAGAACCTCCAAACAAGGTCACGCTCCGTCGGTATTTCAAAATTCATAACTCTGTTTTTGTTTTTATGAATATAGATTTTTTTCCCAAATAGGCAGCTTTTTATATTTTCTAACTGTTTTAATAATTTAGTGTCCGAATTTATATTATGTTTTTTTTTTCAGACCAAACATGAGCAGCAACTGCAGATTTTTCTATTTCCCCATTTTTAATATTTCTTGTGTGTTCTTTGGTTCTAATTTTTTAGGTTTATTTTTGTTTTTCCTATATATATCTTTTCACAACCTATGCATTCAATTTGATATATTCCTGATTTTTTATTTGTTATTTTTTTTTCATTTTTGTTGTCTTTTTTAGTTTATTTAAACTGTAGTTATTTTTCGGTGGTAATTCAATATTAAACTTCTCAAATATATTTTGGAATTTTGCGTTCATTATAAACAATTGACTAAAGTTAACAGTGTGGGCAATGTTTATTGGTTGAAACAACAGGAGGCCTTGATAACAATTATTGATAACATGGCCGCAAGTAAGTATTTATTGACTTAGGCTTTCACGGCCAGAGTTACTATGACAATCTTGTAGTCGATTTCCGGGCTGTTGGCCGTGGTCTTGAGGCTTGTAGTTCCCCAACGTTTCGCCAGAGACTGCGTCCGGCATCCTCAAGGGTTGTCTTGAGACACAACCCTTGAGGATGCCGGACGCAGTCTCTGGCGAAACGTTCGGGAGCTACAAGCCTCAAGACCACGGCCAACAGCCCGGAAATCTTCTACAAGATCATAAGTATTTATTGTTTTATATTGTTTCAAAGTGGGGGAAAGCCCAAGAAGAAGAAGAAGAAGAAGAAGATATTGTTTCAAATAAAGTTCAGTTAATTTAAAATGCAGTGATTTGTTTCGTGTAATGTATATTAACACTACCTTTTGAGTATTTTTTTGTATATACATTGTATGTAGTATACATAGTGGTTTTACTTCCCGCACGTGGGTGTAAATGTAATATTACAGTATAGTTATTTAGGTTGGCAACCCCGAAATGTAGTAAGTTGAACTTTCAATCATGGTCGCCATTGTTGGTAAGTACGACAAAACGCACTATCGCGCAAATAGTAATATTCCAGGCTTCACATACATATAACTGGGAGCATAACAAATTTATACATTTTTAGTTTAACGTATTTTGAGAGAAATTGGGATAACAAAAGTCTCTGCAAAGTCTCCAAAATCGAGCCTATTCAGCTACTTCTTCAAAAATTCCTATTTTTCATTAACTGTTCATTTTTATTATATAATTTATTTTTAAGTGTGAGACCATATATATACTTTTAATAAATATTTTTATATTACTTGATTGTTATATGCGGATCCTTCCATCCATCCATCCATAGTAATTCTGTCCGAAGGCATGTCCTTCACTGCAATTATAGCATGTTCATGCTATGCTTGCAGCTTTACTAGGGAATTGTAGGTGCGGTAGTTTCTCGTTGCTTTCTACACCGGTGGATGGTGATGATGATAATGATGATGACAAGGATGATGATAAGGATGATGATGATAGCCATATGATTTCGGGGACCGTTTGTGCCTAAAGTTTTCCTAACATTTATCTTACAGGTGAGGAAAACCCCCGATAAAAACCTCACCTTGTAAAACTGCCCCTATCGGGGATCGAACCCGGTCCCGCTGCGTAACAAGGCAGCACGCTACCTCGAGACCACAGAGGTGGACTATGCGGATATAAGTTGCAAAAAAAACATGTATTCAGCCTCAATAGCTAAATTTGTTCGGAATTCACTAAACCCGAAGTAACGCAGGGATAAAATTAAAATACGGTACTTTATCTATTCTGCCTTTAACGGAGACTGGAGTCATTGCAATCACATATATTGCACTGAATCATAGGCATGGTTAATGTGTAATTAAAAATTATTCACTACAAAAAATGTAAGGTGATATGATTTTACGAAAGTGAAAATGTAAAGTCAGTAGATCTTGGAAGCCGAGAATAACAAAATCTTATCTGATGAAATCAGTTCTAGCATCCTGTGCTTAATGGCCACGTCATAAACAGTTTTACACCAAAACGTAACTGACAAGAAAATTAAATGTGCCCTGTTGTAAGAGATTAGTGAACAGAATCAACGAGGCCAGGGATTGAGGTCATTCAACTTTCCTTCTTTTCAAGTTCATTATATTTCTTTTTTACATGTTTACGCAATATTTCATTTTCAAGAACAACGCTTGACTTCAATGTAAATTCTCGATGCCATCTAGAGATTCGTCTGTTTAAATAAAATAAATAAAATTTCACTGATTTACACTAATAAAACTTTCGATTTGCAAACGAAAGCTGCGTAGTTAACTAAACTACTTCTTCTTTATATCAGTTTCACCTCTCGCTTTATAGGTACTTTTTACATGCCACACGCCACCCCGGCCTTACAGTAGGACGACCTGTCCAGAGAGGAATTGTAGCCTAAACTGTGGATCACATACATACTTTTTTTGATCACATAAGTACATGGAGAGACTCTATGAATGAGTTATCAGCTCAGTATCAGGGCTCTTGAGTGATGTTTTTTTTCCCCCCCGGAGTCTTTACTCACCTGTAAGACATTTCAGGAAACGTTAAGGTCCAAACAGTCTCGGAACATCATATTGTCATCATAATAAACAGCATTAGGGCGGGGTATATCACGATCGATTTTTACTTACGCATTTTATCCCAACTTAAATACAACAAATCTGCATATATTTGTATAATTATTCTTCTTAGCACTGGAACATTATTGCCTTAATCACAATTTAGTCGTAAATATTGAAAACAATGTGGAACTATTTCCTGTCCCGACCGCTCTAATAAACATCATGGAGGTCATGACCATACTAATAACTGAGGTTACAAGTATTATTCTATGAGTTATTGTATGAACCAGCCATAAACTCTCTATTAACCAACGATAACCACTTTAATTATCACATCACTTTACATCTGCTTTTACATATTAAATTAATTTAGAGTACGTTAGAGTAATTGATTTAGGTTAGCTTTTAGTTTCCTATACGTGGTGTTAGGATAGGTTTTAGTTCCATATACATATATAACAGTTGTCTACAATAACAGTTGTCCTGTAACAGTTCTTCTATTTCATTCCCAAATAGCCGACGGTTAAAATGGAAATTACATATTTAAGCTAATTTATTTCATATAATGTTTAAATACTTCAATTGTGCTTCTTTTCCAAAGATTCATTGCAATAATACCATTACGTAATACGAATATTTGCATTAAAATTGTAATTAAAAATCGACTGTAATACACCCCAACCCATCATTATTCTTTTCATCATATTTAATATGGATGTGTGAACGAATAGTGTGTTTCGTCTTAACCTTGTGTTCTCTCGGAGAAGATCCTGGATTAAGCTGATCACTCATTCGGGGAGAACCTCCATATTCTTGTGTGATCAAAATTATATGTTTGCGATCCAAAGTTTGAAATCCTTCTCCGACAGATCGTGCCACTGTAAGACCTGGGCGACATGGGACATGTAAAAGTATATTTAACGTGAGAAATTAAACTACTATGTAGAACAGTAAGAAGAAGTATTGGCAAAACATTATTTTCCTAGTTATTTAATCGGCCTCGGTGGGGCCTCTGGTCCCGAGGGTCACGGGTTCAATCCCGGCCAGGATCGATGGATTTTTTTTAGGATGGAAAAATCTAAGGAGCAAGTCCTCCGGGAGGGACTTTAAGCCGTGGGTCACGAGCCTGAAGATTTTCAGGCTCGTGAAATATCCTTAAGCCTGAATGAAAAGGCCTCTAAGCAAAATTGATCGAATTTTCCCGTCCTAGTACTACCTTGGTTTCCTAGATATCAGTATGAGGCGGAACGCTGACCACGGACCACTCAAAATGACATGTATACGAAAACAAGTGTAACTAAATTAGTATGGTTCAAATTCTTCCCTGTAGGGGGAGAGCGCCTAAATCTCTGTTAAGGGAAATATGGGCTTACAAGAATATATTTAAATGTGTTGGACTGCAAAGAAAACAAAATCATAAGCAATTCTAATTTTAAGTAGTAATAATGGAGTATATTGACATTTTTACTGAAGAAAGGAAATACATTTTAATTTACATTGTGCAATGGCCTGCTTGGTCATACGTGCATATTTTGTTCCACGAAAGAAAGAACATACCAATATATAAACAAATACATACATGGCTACACGCCTAGACTCATGCATAAAAAAGCATATTAATGATTAACATAATTATGTAAGTCTTCGTCTACAATGCATACATAATAATAATACATACCTATAGTCATACGTAAAAAGACCATGTGTGCAGATCTAAAGAATTTTTAAAAATTTCACTTTGTACAATAATAACTGTATACTGTTATATGGTAGATTAAGGATATATGTATTATCAATATGAAGAATCTCAATATGGTCTTTAATTATATTATATAATAAGTAGGTCTGATAAGTTGAATAGTCTGATAGTGCATTTGATGTCTGCAGTGACGGGGGGAGGGGGGTATGAGCGTGCGCGTGTGTATATGTGTGTGGGTGTATGTGTCGGTGTTTTTTTTTCTAATTTGTTTTCTAGCAATTTTTTGTAATATTAATGTACAGAATGAGACTTTTTATTTATTTATACACGTGATCTTTTCATGGATGAGTGTAGATATGTATTATTGTGATGTAGTGTAGACATAGATTTTACTTAGAGGCTATGTAGCCTATTATTGTTTTTGATACAGGTGTATTTGTAGGTATTTGTTTATATTATTAGAAGTTTTATTTTTTTATTCATGGAAAAATAATGCACGTATGGCCAAGCAGGCCCGTGCGCAATGTAAATCCATATGTATTTTCTTTCTTCTGAAAAAAGGCAATAAATTCCATTATCTTATCTTATCTTAGTTGGACAACCCGCTGTAGAGGTAATGGTGTTGCAGTGACGTCAGGGGTCGGGTGACCGTATTCAGACAGATGTACTATACATTTTCAATGCTATTGAGAACAATAAGACTGGACCTGCTGGCTGGATGAATGTATGCGATTTCTCCCCTGAAGTTGTACAAGCTACCCCACCTGGTTTGTTTTCTTTCGTTCCCTCCCTTACAACTGATTGTCTTATCATGTAACACTATTGTGTAATTTTACACAAAAATAAATAATTTCTACTTATTCGTTTTTCTACTGATTTATTAAAAATGTTAAATAAATTAAACCAACGTATGTTATAGAATATATTGCGCATTTAAGAGCTAACCGGACAAACTTTTCCACTTTTATAATTGTTTACATAATAAAATACGTTTATAGTTATTTGTTCTTATATTTGTAATTAAATAGTTTAAAAAGTTTAAAAATTGAAGACTCAACTAATGTTTATGATCATCATTATGATGAAACGGATTTCTAATTACCTATTTTTATCACTTGTTGCCAACATGTCTAATTTTATTTTTCCATAATAGAAAAATATCTTCTCATAATAGAAAAATATCTTCTCAAGTTTCCGCTAACTAACTAACTAACTCACTCACTGGCACTATCGAGCCCGTAGGTTCATGGCCGCGCGAACATAAGCTCTCCGTACTCTTAAGTTCTCGCTAGAAACATAATTTCCGCTTGATGCAATTTAACGTGCAGTTTACCGAACATTTATATCAATGATTTATACTTGATTAAAAGGCAATTGATCCGTATATATTTTACGAAAAGGCATTTTGATGCGCATATCTTGATGACCATTTGTTAGAATTCTGACGGAAGATTGTGGTTTATATACATACTCAATTTATCTCGTTAATGGAGAAAAATAGGCAGTTGGATGAGAAAATGTATACCAGATTAATTTCCAGTTTATTGGATAATGTGCATGCAATTTATTTTGTTGGGTTAACATATTTTTCTCATAATGATAGAAGATATCGTATTTCTTTACTCGGGTGGAATTTCCGATAACAGCGACTGATCTCTTGTATAGAATGATCTTCATTTATTTGTAAAATAATATGTGAAATACGCACGGGTGTGCGATGTAACTTGACTTTTCTGAGTTAGCGATTTTTCATAGATTATTTTTCTGTTTCAACTATGAGAACAGCCTCCACAGAGTATGTATCCATGCAGCCATGTTACAACGATAATATGGTGATTTATAGGTTATATTTACATGAAATTCACATTAAATTGTAATACATTTTGAGGATTATTCTTGGAAAAACACATATATATTCTTGAAGTAATTATGTGCATTTTTATAACGAATTTGTGAGTGGTTCTGTTTTTCTTAATAATGCCAAGAATCCCTCAAATTCATTATTCTGTTAATGAGATTTCAACTATCATTTCCTCAGGGATAACAAAAAGCATGCTTCTCCTCTGAGGCCAGTATTCGAAATTAAACGCACATTTATGTTTCGTAGCAAATATAGGGTGGAACAGAACTCCTCCGATAAACGTTTACAGATTGTTTAAGAATGTTAATTGAGTATTATGATACAAGAAACTCAAGGTATTTGAAGTCTATTAAAAACAATGTTCTTGATATGTAAGACAATATGTACCACGTCTTTTCAACTGCAATAAAGATGGATTCTGATTGATTACAAAAAAAAAAATAAAATCAATCACCATCAAAAGTAGATATTGTAAAAACCATAAACTACAATACAAACAATACTAAACTTATAAGAGTAATAGAACAAAACAAGTTTAAACTTTGTTAAATACTGTATTATACACTCAGAGCCATTAAACGTTATTAGATCTGCCATTACTGTAGGCTTGTAGAGACGGTGCGTTTATACAGGTAGGACTATTTGCCTACTTATCATCTAGTCTATTTTATAAAGTTCAAGACAAGTCTTAACGTAACAGAAAAATGGTATATGTCCAATACGAATGTAAATTTATTTATCTATTAAAGTCAATACTAATAAAATTCATTGTTAAAACCGTTGAGGTGGAGAGTCATAAATTGAAATAAGTTAAAATATACCTTCTTAGGTAAGATCCGGCGTCCATAACTTATAAAATATGTAATATTTATGCCTGTAGGCCTTTCAGAACATCCGTTCCATCTTCAGCAGGTCCCTCTTCGCTACAACATCCAGTATGATGATTGATGCTGACAACACCACATTAGGACCAGCAGCATCAACCATCATACTGGATGTTGTAGCGAAGAGGGACCTGCTGAAGATGGAACGGATGTTCTGAAAGGCCTACAGGCATAAAGATTACATATTTTATAAGTTGAGGACGACGGATCTTACCTAAGAAGGTATATTTTAACTTATTTTATTTTATCGATTAAAGCCATGCTGACTTAGGTTGTAGCATGCGTGCTTCCTGACTGTGGACCCGGGTTTGATACCCGGCGAGGATAAAAATTTTAATTTTAAAATTAATTTAATTAAGTTGACTATAAAAATTTTAATATCGGGGTCGCGAAGGTAGCGGGTCTATGGCTTTGAATTGCATTCGTAAATGTTTATTTTTCAAATCTGCAATATCAAAATTAAATGGTGTTTTATGGGATCAGAATGTACGTTCTTTATACAATAACAAGGAGTACATTGGCATTCGATGCAGAATTACGTGATTAAATTCTAGAACAATAAGTAAATAAAATTATCCAGAAATTGACTTTTGGAGACGTTCAGCTGGAATATCTACAAGAGATAAAATAAGAAACAGTGTACTTAAACAAAAGATGAATGTTCAAACTTCAATTGTGGATTTCATTTAAAAAAACAATTGAAATGGTATGTTCTTTTAAAAAGAATGACAGAAGACATATTCCCAAGAATACTACTAGAATGGATGTCATTTGTAGGAGAAGAAGAGAATAACCAAAACTAACGTGGATTAATGATGTTTCGAGCAGCACGAGAGTAAAGGATTGGACGATGGAGATTGGAATTACAGAGAGATATGGAGGAGAATGACAGTACATTAATTGGGTGCAGGACGATGTTGTGATACATTGTGAAATCTGGTAAATAAAACAAAAGTTATATTTTTAAAGGGGTAGAATTGGAATTAGAATGTGTAATCGCTAGATTATGCACCAGATTACTGCATTCAATTACAAATCCCTGAGCAGTACGTATGTTGAGAAGGCATATGATATTGTTGATACAGATTCATCCGCCGGATGGTCACGCTTGGTGTGGCTACATGCGTGCACAGTGTTTCAATTTCTCCTTCTCTTCATCATCATCATCCCTCATACAATACAATTTACACTAAACAAAGGCATAAACATACACTCATCCTACACTCCCCTCTGTATACAACACAACAATACATCATCTTCGTAAAGTGGGCTGATAGATCGTAAATTGAAATTGAAAATATACCAGATTAACGCCATATATCCGCCCAGCGTAACACCTGAAATAGGAAAAATAAGGAGGTAGCTTTAGTAATGTATATTACGATGCGAGCTTGGAAGTTGTTTTTACAGAAGTGAGGAAAATGTTTAAAAACCGAGCGATAGTGAGGTTTTTAATTTTCGAGATTCTGTAAAACACTTCACAAACGTGCGTTGTACGTTATTTTTTGCGCGATGGTGTTTTCAAAATAATAAATAATAGTAAAATAATATCTGTCTTGGAAATATTTGCGTTCATTATTAACAATTGACTAACGTTAACAGTGTGGGCAATGTTTATTTGTTCAAACTACAGGAGGCCGTGGGACCAATATTAGTGGTAAAATGGCAGCAAGTGCGTATTTATTGTTTTAATTGTTTCAATTCATTTAATATGCAGTGATTTGTTTCGTATAATGTATATTAACACTACCATTTGGATATGTTTTGTATATACTTTGCATGTAGTATACATAGAGGGCACTGGCTTTACTTCTCACATGCCTGTTTGTAATATGTAATATTACAGTATAGTTATTTTATTACAATATAGTTATTTAGGTTGGCAAACCCGAAATGTAGGAAGTCGAACTTTCAGTTATGGTCGCCATTGCTGCAAGTACGACAAAACGCACTTTCGCGTGAAAACACATTTAAACATTTCTCGGAATAGTTTGTTTTTTAACAAAACCTCAAGTAATCGGAGGATAGTTACTATCCAACACAGCAGAAAATTGACTTATAGTGTAGTTCTTTTGAACGGTGTTCGTTTATATGAAGCAGACGACTTGCTCTCCTGCCATCTTTTGGAGGTCATTCCAAATGTGTCTGTTTCCCCAGTTACGGTGACTTTTGCAAAATGTCTACACATTGTTAGTATCTACGTCCGTGCGACGCGGCAACAGTGTTCCTATGCCTGGAGGTCTCTGTGTCTCTGCTACCAGCAATCATAATACATATTGTACATATTTTATGCTAAATAATGCAGCATTAAAATTAAATGGCATAGGAAATGGACTTCTGGAGACGGTCTCCAGAATATCCAGGAAATATTAAATACGAAACACAGAAATACGACGCCTAATGGAAGTGGAAGAAGAAAGTGTCGTCACAATTGAGAGGAAACGACTACAATGGTACGGACATGTATGTAGAATGGGAAAAGGAAGAATACCCAGGATTTTGTCAGGATTTTTAAACTGATCCAAAGCTTCTGGCGGCACCATGGCCCTGGGGTCGACTCAGCCTCTAACTGAAATGAGTACCGGACGCTTGTTCTGGGGTAAAGGCGGCCGTCACGCAGGGCTGACAACCCGGCTGACATAAAGTGCCTTAACCTCCTACTACCCCAAGGGCCTCGTGAGGCCTGTTGTGGGATCACTTTACCTTTACCCAGGATTTTACAAGAATGGGAAATTAAGAAGAGAGGAGGAAGAGGACGACCTGCTACTACGTAGATATAGAATGTACACTTATAAAAAGAAAATGAGAGACTTCAAAACGCAGAGCCCCTGTTATGAACCACTGCGCATGCTCGAAGAGCTGAAGCAGTGGTTCACGAGGTAACGCATTGTTAAATGTTTTAAATACGCTGTATTTGGTTTTAGTTTTCTTAAATAGTTAAAGAGCAGAACAAGAGACATGTTTCTAAATATTTACGAGTGTTCGACTTAAACAGTATTACTCAAATTGCGTCATTTCAAATAAAGTTCAACTCTCGTACATAGTGTAAAAGTAAACAAGACACCCAGGATTTAGACGACTAGTATCCGACATTCGAGTAGCGTAGATCGTTAAACAAATTACGAAAAAATTAAAAAGGGATATTTATGAAAGCCAGGGTTCCAACCCTTCAACAATATATATGCTTTTTTTTTTGTATTACCGCAAAATACATCCCATAACATTTAATTCCACCCATGTCATCTACGTCCACTTTACGCCAATTTAAGTAATATTCCTGCCTTCGTAAACTCTGTAACACTAATTAGCTACCGGTATAAATTTAATTGTGTGTGCAGTGCCACGTTTTAATGATAATGCTATAAATATATGCAATAATAGATAAAATAGGTTCATATGTTTATCTATGTATTTGTTTATTGCGTGTTAAGGGGTAAGACGTTTCGCCGTTCAGTTAAAATATTTGGTTTATGTTGGTCAAGTCCAGCCTAATAATAGCCCATAGATGATGGACAATAATAATAAATATTAATACTTCCAAATAATTAGTCCGTCTTTTCTTTAAGAATGGACAGACAGAATAAAATAGAAAACACTGTAACAATTTAAAAAAGATAACCTCATCGTGAATTGAACCCATGATGTCTTCCATACGAAGCAAGCTAAACGTTCGCTGGTTTGCTGTGCATAAAACAATGCTCTTCATTGCAGGAAGGGGAACGTATTGTAGCTCTACTGTAGCATTTGTTTACTCGTGTGAATTGCGCGCCAAATCTAGAAAGTGTTTTTTTTTCTAAGTGCACATGTCAATGAAAGTATTTGGTGTAGTGGAGGATGATGCACTAGGCAAGTGGTGTAACGACAGTGTAGAGTTCTGAAAAATAATATCCATCTTTGTGTATTTTAGGTGTCAGTATTGTAACCTATTTTACATTTTGATATTGTTCGACTGGAGAAAAACCTTGCATTGAGGAGAATTCTCATTAATAAAAAATAAATAAATGGGCTATAGTGTGGAACACGGCCGTTTGAGCCTTTAATTAGGGTGTGGATGAAACCAAATAAACTACATTTCCAAAATGTAGCTTTCACTCAATATTTGATATCAATTTTACAGCTAAATATTGAAAATATAGTTAGGCCTATATGTTAATAATTAGGTTTCCTACCATCACTAATTATGAGTCGAAGTCATCGCATCCACATTCCAATTTAATTTTAATACATGTACACCGTAGCGTCGTGGTAAAGGCACTGTGCTACAAGCTTATAGGTCGAGGGTTCGAGTCCCGGTGGGTCCAGGATTTTTAAACTGACCCAAACCTTTTGGCGGCACTATGGCCCTGGGATCGACTCATGCTCTAACGGAAATGAGTACCAGACGCTTGTTCTGGCGGAAAAGACGGCCGTCACGCAGGGCTGACAACCCGGCTGACATCAAGTGTCGATTGTCTAGAAAAGTGAGAGCCCTAACCTCCTACTACCCCAAGGGCCTCCTGAGGCCTGTAGTGGGATGCATTTACCTTTACATGATTATGGGCATCATGTGTATAGATCTTAACAACTCTCAGATTTTTTTCTGAGATCCTAATTATCTCAATTTCTTGCAATCCCTTTATAGTTGGGTAGATTTATTCGATTTAACTAATTTAAATTCTTCATTTTTATATGCTTATTTGATAGACCTAGATCGGAATTCAGTCATTTATAAAAATGAGTGACTCTGTAAGTAGCCTAATAAGGGATTGCATGTTATTAGTCAATATTTAAATTAACTTTGAATTCATAATCAAAACTTATTTTTACGTAATGGGGATTTTTACTTACGTCTGCTGGATATTATGTCATGACAAAAACTGGTCACAGAATGAATAGCCTATACTCTATGAACTCATTCTTGGTTTACCCGTATTTATACGGTATAAGGCTGTTCTAGATGTTCTCAACTTTAATTGCTATAACAAACCGTTTATTTCATTGTCATTGACGTAACGACAATTTAAGCTGATAATAAGTATGCAGAAAAGGAATAAAAAAAATATCTGAATCCGAACAGTTACGACTTCGAGAGCTTGTTTTAACTTATAGTACTTACGGAACAAACAAACTTTAGTTTTATTTCCACCATTCATTTTCCTCAAGTCCTACAGAACAACAGTGCGCATGCTCAAACGTTTATAGAGTTGACGCTATATGAAACCACGTAGGCCTATCTTTGAAGTCCTACAAAAAGTTTATAGAGTTGTCGCTAGATGGCAGCACGTAGCTGTGAAATCGATATGACAAACCTTAGAAATGGATGTAAAGTAACTTATTCCTTCATAACCTAACAAAATAAATTAGATGCATACTATTTAATGAAGTGTAGCCTATATATGATGTACACGAACTAACCTAATAAAATAAAGTTAATTTCTTGAAATATGGTGCGGAATTAATTGTGGATGTTGATAACACCGGTTTAACTTAATCTTGAGGAAGTTACATTAAGCATTCGCGCATCTCTTTCATGCGCACTGCGGTTCTTCGAAGAAGTAATTGTGTACGTAGACAAATATTTGATATTGTAAAATAAGTGTTATAAATATCGTTGTAAAAAGTTTTATAAGTACGAAATGTTAGTGAAGACAGAATAAATACATAGAGCAACAGAATTACAAACAAATAGTATGCAAAATCAAGTGGAAATTAATCAATAGTTGAACCGCACTTATAACTGTTAACTTTCTAACAGTTACACTTACATACATATATATGTCTTAAACTTAAAACAAATATACCTCACCCAACTTTACATTTGTGCTTCTGGTTTAGCATAGATTACTGGTAACATAATATTTCCGTTAGGGTTTAATATTTCTTGATTTTAAACTCAATATTTAAAGTTCGTTTGGATAGCTGTGATAACCCTTATAAATTCGCCATAATTTTTCTTCATAATTACTGTAATCGTGGCTATTATTTTGATTAAGTTCTGAGAAATAGGTCTTCTATCATCTATCTCAAGTAATGATGGTGCATAAAATCGTAGTGCTATCAACATCGTTAACAGTGATGGGGTGGTAACCATTTTTTTCTCAATATTTTATTTTATTAAAGACAGTAAAATATCTAAAACTATGCTCTATGGAAACAATATATATATATATATATATATATATATATATATATATATATATATATTAAATCCAGTTCTATATTCCCATTTCATTCAACAAAATCCTGAAAATCATTCTCGTTATCCATTTTGAATATATATTATTATAATTATTTCAGGAATAATTTGAGGAATTGCGTATATGAATGAAGGACAACTATAAATTTGAAATGGGTATACATAAATACTTAAGGGGTAACTCAATTTTAAGTAAACAAATAAATATCCTCAATTCGTGTCGAACTCAGGATCGGGTCGAGGGATGAGATGAGATGAATCCCACTAGAGGTCTGTGAATTACAAGGGATGCCGGCCGACCACTCCTGACGCACCATCACGGGGCAGATGAACGAAATGAAACGAAATGGATGAGATGAGTATGGAGAAATGGCGGAATGAAATTGTGGCAGGGGAAAACGAGAGAAAATCCCGAGAAAAACCTGCACAACGCTCCGTTTCGTCCATCACGAAATCCACAAGGAGTGACCGAGACTCGATCTCGGGACCCTAGTTATCAGAGGCGAGCGTCTAATCGCTTGCGGTACGGAGCTCAATTTTAAGTGATGAATTAATTCCGCCTCTATTCACGTTTCATTGAATATTCCACAATGTTAATTTTAAATCATATAGCTCCACTTACATGTGTGTGTGTGTGTGATGTGTTTCGTCTTAATGTTGCGTTGTCTCAGAGGACACTGAGTTGACCACTGATTCGGGGAGGCGCTTCATGTCCTTGTGTGGTCAAATAACAATGTATGTGATCCATAGTTTAAAATCCCTATTCCGACAGGTGGTACCTCTGTAAAGCCCGGATGGCTGTGCCCTGTCCGCTCTTATAGTGATCCTCGTCAAAACAAAACCATGTGACCTGCTCGCTTTTCATTGGTTATGGACACTGGTGTACGTTGTAGAAACAATATCCCTCGTCATTCGTGCCACATTTACTGTCACTTTTGACAGGGAGATGACGACACAGCAACAGAAAACTTGATACTTTCAGCCATTTTGTTTCACGAGAATCGACTGAAGCATGACTCAAATGCATCAGCTATATGTAATAAACTATTTTAAGTTGTAATTATTGATTAGGTATATTTTAGAATATGAAGCAGAATCTTTCACTCCGACTCCTAGATTAATAAATTAAAATAATAAATTAATTAGGACCTGTATTATTATCATGTTAAATGTCTAAAGGATGAAATAATAACCGCAGGTATATGAAACTTATATGTAATCGAACCGTGAGAACACGAGGAGTTTGATTTTCATATAATTTAATTAAAATAAATTGAATCAAACGAAGTCGATAGAATTAGGGATAAACGATCAGTTAGTAATTAAGGAAACCATTTAACAAGTACATGGTACCGCTTTTGTTAAGCGACAGGCCCTTGATGCGGCTACAAAAGAGTTAAAATTCAAGAAAACTTATTTTTACTAGCGGATTACTGGACATTTCTTTGTGGACCAGTAATCCAAGATCTTAAACTGAGCTTCACTGACAGGTCATTAACAAAGCATGATTTGTGGCTGGGGAACTACAGCGTCGAGTAAACAACCCATCTTAGCAAGCTCGACAAACCGCGAGGACGCGAAGCCTAGCAAACAGGCGGGAAAAGGCCACTGACCCAAAGGAGTGTCCATACAGTGTTCATGGTGGATCCTTATCCAATGGAAAGACGGCGATTCCTCTTCGGTACTAAGGAATCGTTGTCAACCAATATAATAAAGTGTTGTATCGCGACAAGGTAATGACCTCATGACGACACGATGCCAGAGAGAGGGTAACGAAGTTTACCTTATACCAACAATAATTATATTAAGTTAGTTTTAGTTCAGCATTCTGAGTTTTAGTTTTAGTTCTGCATTCAGAGTTCTGCATTTCTAAGTTCAGCGTTCGGAGTCCTGAGTCCGGCGGAACTCACCGAGGCGGGAGTCGGGACGACCGACATGGCTTTAAAGTAACATAATACAAACATTTGAAATTGATTAATCCGTGTTAGATCAGTAGAGATTCCATCTGGATTCTAAAGGCGTTACTGCAGTCAATACCTTGTCCGACATCGAATGTGTCAACAATCTTACCTATGTATAGTGTCCATCGATTAATAAAATATTTTTATTAAACTTCATCTCGCGTAGTCTTGCGCCGGCCAGCTCCTTGCTTATCCCTGAGAAAGAACCTCAACTATACCGATTACCAACCTGAGCAACCTAAGATCTCATACATGGAGATATCCTTTCGGTACTCCTAGCGCCCAACATCCTCTTATTAACCGATAACCCCATTAATACACCCTCGTAAATATTTTGAATGTTTTGGATATTATTATTTTCATTCACGAAGAATAACAAGTCTATTCAGAGGACATATTTTTAAATTAATAAAGGGAAATACTTTTTCGCAAACTTATTGCTTCTAGAGCGTACGCCGGTGTCCTTAACCAATGAAAAGCAAGCAGGTCACATGATTTGTTTTGATAAGGATCACTTTAAGAGCGGGCAGGGTATAATGACATGTAAACAGTACCTACAGTGTGTAACAGCCTTGTTTGTACAGTATTATTTTACGCAGAAAACATTGATTATCTCTTCAAAATGTGAAATAAAATCTATTGAATTAATAATATATTGTTTTAGAAAACACATTTACTTATAATACCCATAAAACCTTTTGTTATTATAAATACAAAAAGAGGTGGGGGAGTTTGTTATAATATGTCTTAATTCCATGCAACTGTCTTCTTTGTATACTTCAGGAAACGTTCTAGTACCGCACTGTGTCTACATCGACTAAACAATTGTGTCGCACACTGAAGCACTTACTATCTATTTATGCCTACTAAGGGATGCATTAGAGGTTTGTTTATTCGTACCAAGTAGAGCTTGCTGTCCTCAGTGGAGGAAAGAAGATACCTGAGTAGTGAATTGAAGAATATAATTCTTAATCTTGCATTAAGAGGCTTATCTGTTAGACAAATAGGCCTTACAGTGAATAAACACATTTCTACGGTGGTCATTTAAAAAAAATTCGATACAATGGTTCTATCGATAATTTGCCAAGAAGAGCTAGAGAAAAGAAGCCTAATGAACGGCAACAAGGATATGTTGTGAGACAGCTTACGAATAATCCTAAATTAAGTGCACGAAAACTTCGTATACTGGCAGAAGAAGTAGCAAAAAAGAAGATGTGTAATCATACAATACAAGATGTGGCAAGTCATTCACTCAGCCTCCTGAGTAACTCTATAAATAAATCCTAATGTTGGCATTAATATCTGAAACAATTATAATATCATTGAACGAAGCAGTTATTAGACTTAGGTCATATTTATATTCAAATTGATCAGGGAAGCGAGTGGAACCTGATTACGTAAGAGCAAATGACGTATAAAATGATCCGAAGAAGTCAGTATCAATGGAATGAAATGACTAGTTATTAAGAAGGGTAACGACAACTCAGGTAATGCCACCCTTTCTTTTGTTAAGACGGAAGTGGCCGACACATGGATAATAACTTAAGTATTGACAAAATCCTTTGCTCGCCAGATTGAGTAGAAATATCTTCTAAGCCTGCAGTTAACTGATTTATTGTGGACAGCCATAACCCATTAGCTAAATTTACAAGCGGGGGTTTCATCTTGAGACAAACAACGCTAGCAGAAAGTGTGGGAATATGGCAATTTTCTAGCGTCTGAAGCCTAGCTAATATGTGACCCGACTGTACGTGAAGCCAGACGGGAAAAATGTCCAACCTCTGATGGCGTAAATCGCCAATAATAAATTTGTAACACCCCCATGATTAAAATAGAAGAGTTCATTAACCAATTATATGTTTTGTTATATGTGCCTAAGCTCTGATCTCAGGTCTACGAGATCGATGTAGTGGGAGTAACGAGTTTACCTAATAGGCGAGAGAGGCTTCTCCTCGTCACTTCTCTTATACAATTACACAAAGGCACTTCATTCATAACCTTAAACATAGTCACTTCTCTTATACAATTACACAAAGGCACTTCATTCATAACCTTAAACATAGTAACTTCTCTTATACAATTACACAAAGTCACTTCATTCAAAAACTTAAACATAGTCACTTCATTCATAAACTTAAACATAGTCACTTCTGTTATACATTTCTACAAGTCACCTCGCCTACACACATATACTTTTCGACACACTGGCAGCCTGGCCACCAGTGGAAACTTAACGCTAATTTTGGACTTAGCCGTTTTTTCGGAATATCGTAACTTGTACATTATTTTTATTAAGCGCCTGAATATTTAGGCCTCATAATTTAAGTCAGCAAATCTGTGATTCAGTAGGCCATCGGATAATTACTAACGGGGTAAATCCACAACTGACGACCTCGCCGATTAGAGATCAGTGCAAGACAATTCAAACTATAGATTGTACAGTGCTCCACCATTTCGTGTGCATCAGACAAGAATAAAATACATTCAAAACGAATCCCTCTACACATTAATTCTGCCCGACGAAGTCCTTGTGGAACCCCTGGATAAGAACTCATGCCTATCGATATTCCAACCTGAGCGAACCTACACCTAAATTCCCCAGTGAACCGGGGAAGTCGCTTTACGAATCCAGCGCCCACCAAAACCTCAACTATCCAAACCATCCCCACTAATATCCTTCTTTATATTGTCTCCCAACAGTGGGGCTATTATCCAAGCAAACTAATGGAGCACAAAAATCCATCTTCATATTGGCGCCCACAGTGGGGCTTTTATCCTAGCAACTCAATGGAACCTGATAATAATCCTTCTTCAAAAAGTACTGTTGAAATATTGTTATCGTGACAGGACAGCACGGAATAGGCCATTTGTAAATAAGAGAAACAGAATTGCCAGGATGGAATTTGCTAAAGAGCATGTAAACAAAAATCAAGAGTTAGGAATAAAGTAATTTGGTCTGGCGAAAAAAAATAAACCTTTTTTGGATCAGATGACAATCAACAGTCGCGAAAAAAGCCGAATACGTCCAATGAGCACATAAACACACTTCCAACTGGAAAACACGGAGGTGGGCCCGTTTTACTTTGGGGATGTATGTCATCGAGGAGTTGGAAATCTTTACTTTATTGATGGTATTATGGACAAGTGGGAGGACTTAAATATTCTGAACCAAATATTAAATAAAGTGCACACAATATGGGGTTTATATCCGGTTACGTGTTTCAGCAGGATAATGACGCAAAACATATAGCTGATGTCTGTAAACTTGATGTATCTGGAATATTCAAAAACAGCTGAAAACCACCTGCTCAATCTCCGGACTTATATCCCGTTGAACATTTGTGGGCTTCATTGAAAAAAAAGTAATAATTCTAGAAATGTTCAGTTAAAACAACAACTGAAACAAATAATTTCTGAAGAATCGAACAAAATTGATCCCTTAACATGCAATAATCTTGCAGGTCATTGCAGGGACGATGTAAAACAGTTATCAAGACCAAGGGTTATTCAACCAAATATTAAAGTTTTTTTTCTAGTGCAAAGTACTATATATTTGGTTTAATAATTATATTGTATTTAGTAAGTGTACAAAGAAGATTGTCTCAAGAAACGTTACCATTTTGTTCAAGTAAATAATGAAATGTATATTAGTAAGTTGTATGAAGTAATTTTTACACGCCTTATATTAGCTTGACCTGTATCTATGTAACGGAATCTTTCAACGCGATTTACACCCACTTAAAATCATTGGATCGACTTGAAAGTTTGTATACTTGTTAAGGACAAATGACAATATAATAATTTTTCCCCAAAATCCTGGCCAGAATCATCAAAAAATAAAAAAAAATAAAAATCGGTATGATAGGTTACAGACTTATCAACTTTTTAGTCAATCGTTATAAGAGCTCAGTTGGCAGAGCGGTAGACTGTCCATCCATAGTAATTTTGCCCAAAGGCAGGTCCTTCACTGCAATCATAGCATTTTCATGCTATGCTTGCAGCTTTACTAGGGAATTGTAGGTGTGGTAGATTTCCGTTGCTTTCCACACCGGTGAAGGATGAAGATGATAATGATAAGGATGATGATGATGGCCATATGATTTCGGGGACCGTTTGGGCCTTAACGTTTTCCTGACATTTGTCTTACAGGTGAGGAAAAACCCGGATAAAACCTCACCCAGAAAAACTGCCCCGACCGGGGATCGAACCCGGGCCCGCTGCGTGACAAGGCAGCACGCTACCTCGAGACCACAGCGGTGGACCGGTAGACTGTAGTGGTATTTTCTTTTTGTAGATAACTCTAGTTTTATTCTATATGTGTTAGAGATGATTTTTTTGTTGACCACTTTAATTTTATCCCAAGCATGTTGGAAATTAAAACTGTTTTTCATTTTTTATTTCCGTTTTCTAATAAAGCGTGTTGTTTTAGTTTTTTTAAACTATAATTTATTATATTTTTTGTGCTATTATAGTCATGTGATGAATAAGATTACGAAAAAGTGATAGTATTTTATTTTTTAAGTGTTGACGTATACAACAGTGACATTATGTATTGTGTAAACAAGATTAGAACCCTACTGTACAAACAAGACTGTTACACACTGTATAAAGCGAGAGGTTGAACTGAGTTAAAGAAAAACAAATATCCCTATTTACACAAATCTGAGCATTTGACATTAATTTATCTTGTTGGTTTGTGTAAACTGCTGAAGTAGCGACATTTTTTTTTATAATTTGTATTTATATTGATTGAAAGTTGGAAGTTCGAGTAATAAATTTGCCTCGTCTTCCCTGTGGCACTCAAGACAATGGTAATTAGAGAACTTGCCTCATTCATCATAATCAATTTCATATCGAGCAAGTTTACTGACTTTATTACACTCACTCAAGTTCCGATTGTCCTATAAACAAACTTTCTCATTGATTAAAAAAATTTACAACTTACAATGAAAGCTAACGCTTGTCTTAAAGAAGGATTTTCTAAGAAGGGTAAGGTCGCCTAATTGTCTGATTTTTTTTTTTCAGTTTTGTCCAAATGTAACATTTTAGATAATGGTGATAAAATATTAATACAGGAAGAGGGTATGAACCTTCCATGAGATTATTTATCCAATTGACTCCAAACCGATGTACAGTTGTCCCCAAGTGCCTCATCCTTTCACCAAGAGAAGGATTCCTAAATACCGATATGGCTCCTAAATCTGAGATACCGGTATCCTAACCTCTTGACTGAATTCTTAATTACTCGATATTAAAACATAAGCTTCTTCTTCTTCTTCCTTTCCAGGATTAGGTCAATGCGACCTGTTCCGGTCTTAAGTCGATCGTTTCCTTTGGCCGTCCCAAAGATCTTTTTCCATGTGGTTTGTAGGCGTTGATCTTTTTGGGTAATCTTGTATTATTCATTCTGTCTAAATATTCTTTCCATTGGTATTTGTGCTCGTCTAGTTTATCGAGTATTGAACATATATCCAGTTCATTTCTTATTGATTCATTGTGTAATCTATCCATGCGTGTACATCCTTTTACGGATCTTAAAAATTTCATTTCAGTGGCTTGAATGTGCGAGATATATTTTTTTGTAAGTACCCAAGATCCAGATCCATATAAATTAACAGGAACAGCCATAATTTTATAAAAGCTGAGCTGAGTTTCTCTTCGAGTCTTTCAGACGGTTCTTCTTACGGTGCCACACATCATTTGATATCGGTTTAATTTATTGTGTATATCTCAATCGTAGCTGTATATTAAATCTGAACCAAGATAATTAAAGTGTGCTATCTGTTCTATTATTTCATTATTGATTACTATTTTTGCTCTGACTGGCACTTTGCCCTGAAAAGCCATAATTTTAGTTTTTGAAGTTGAGACTTCGAGTTTATAATAGAGTCCTAATTGATTCAACATGTAAATGGTCCTTTGTAAATCATCCTCTGACTTCTGTATAATTACCAGATCATCTGCGTATATTAAAATATTCATATACATTTCCTTGTTAATTTGTATTCCTATTGGACTTGATTTTTTTCCATTTTCGCATAACCTCGTCAAAATATATATTAAACAATGTAGGCCTATGAAATAATTTACACCCTTGTCGAACTCCTTGATTTATTAAAATTCAAGAAAACATAAGCTTATAAATTAAAAATAAAGCTGAATTCGATTATTATTTAAGTTCTTAATCAATGTTAGAAGCTATATGAAGGCAAATATAAAAACTTAATAAGTGATATCAAAAGACATTTAATATTTAGACCTGTTTGACCCTAAACAAAAAACTTAAAATTAAATAATACTACAAACAATACTCCAAGCGCGACAAGTCTAGAAGGCCCTTGGCCTACCAGTCGGCTGCTGGCCTCACGTCCATATGTGTTAATCAGAGGTAGACGATCATAATCTAGCATAGGGGTGATATGTGGGCAGCATGTCGGGTCCCCCAGCCGTTATAGCTGGTCTTCTCAACCTGGGGTCGCTACTTGTTCTAGCTACCCAAATGCCTCACGATGCTGGGTGGGCACAGCACGTGATATAATTTCTACAAACAAATATACCATACTAGTCCTACTTTCCAGATAAATATTGTCCTCTATAAACATAAACATGAAATAATAATAATAATAATAATAATAATAATAATAATAATAATAATAATAATAATAATAATAATACTTTAGATAAATGACAACGAAAACTAAAAATACAGAAAAACTCAAATAATTTGACGAAAACAATGAAGAAATGATTTTAGGAAATTGGTTTCAATCGATGCCTACTTAAGTTATGGCCTTAATTATCTTCGTTAATGTGTCATTTCACACACACACACACACACACACACACACACACACATATATATATATTATATATATATATATTGATCTTATAACTATAAATTTGACATTTGGCAATGAAGGCAAATATGGTATGAAAAGAAAATGAATGCTTGAGTCGGGATTTGAACCCGAGTCTCTAATCTCTGTACGTTTAGCGCTCTAACCAACTGAGATAATCAAGTATTCCAACACAAACAAACATTTTTCTTATATATGTAGTATTCTATATTCACACAAGAGATAGCAGTAAGACGTTCCAACTACTATCTAGCGGCCACCATAGCAGGTAAGCAATTTTTTAAAGAGAATATTTATGCATTACAGAGACTCTTGACTTCCCAACTCCTTTCAAAAAACGTTAATCTGAAAATATATAAAAATGTTATTCTTCCAGTTATATTATATGGATGCGAAACATGGGCTCTTACTTTAAGGCAGGAAAGGAGATTACGAGTATTTGAGAATAAAGTTCTTAGGAAAATTTTTGGACCAAAGAGAGATAAACAGACAGGTGAATGGAGAAGACTGCATAACAGTGAATTACATGGTCTTCATAGGAAGCCAGATATAATGAGAACAGTTAAGTCCCGTAGACTGCGATGGGCAGTACATGTGGCACGAATGGGGAATGAAAGAGTGCATGGAAGATTCTTGTACGAAAGCCAGAGGGAAAACGCCCAGTTGGTAGACCAAGAATGAGGTGGGAGAATAACGTTAACTATGATTTGAGGGAAGTAGATTGTACAGGGGACGATCGGAAAACATTGGGTCGGGATTGGGATATATGGAGAGCTTATGTCCGCGCGGCCATGAACCTACCGGTTCGATAGTGCCAGTGAGTTAGTTAGTTATATTTACTTAATAGCAGTAACGCTTGTATATATAGATGTTATAACTATATTTTTGACATTTGGCAATGAAGGCAAATATGATATTAAATGAAAAAGGAATGCTTGAATCGGGATTTGTACCCGAGTCTCTAAACTCTGTAGTTTAGCGCTCTAACCAACTGAGCTAATCAAGTATTCCAAAACAACCATACATTTTTCTTCTCTTGTGAGAATTGAGAATACTACATATATATATATATATAATAAAAATGTATGTTTGTGTTGGAATACTTGATTAGCTCAGTTGGTTAGAACGCTAAACGTACAGAGATATAACAAAACGTTATCCATCTTACATTTTGCAGATGATCAATTGTTAATTGCACAAGATTATGAAGATTCAGAATATATGACTAGAAAAGTAATAGAAGAATGTGAAAAATGGGGTTTAAATTTGAACATGAAAAAAACAAAATGTTTATCAGTTGGTGAACCAGAACAAAATTTAATTTTGGAGACTGGAGAAACAATAAGATCTTGTAGTGAGATCACATATTTTGGAATTAAAATAAATAAAAATGGGAGTTATGAAGACGAAATAAGAAATAGAAATAATATAGGAAAATTTGCAATTGCTTGCCTCAATGGAATATTGTGGGATAAAAATATAAGTAATAGAAATAAAATGAATATATATCATACAATTGTTAAAAGCATCATTACTTATGGAGCAGAACTTTGGCCATTAACAACAAAAACAAATAAGTACCTTTTGGCAACGGAAATGGATTTTATATGAAGGGCCACAAGAATTTCAAGAAGAGAAAAAATTAGGAACTCAGTTATAAGGGAGACAATTAAGATTGAAGACACTATTTTAGATTATATTAAAACTCAGCAATTAAGATGGTACGGACATGTCCAGCGAATGGAAGAGGATCGACTACCAAAATCAGTTTTGGAATGGAAACCTGAGGGAAGACGAAGCAGAGGAAGACCTAAAACCTCCTGGAGTCAGAGAGTATGTTCATATATGAAGGAGAAACATCTACAACCAGGAGATTGGATGGACCGACTAAATTGGCTATTAGGAATCGGACGATGTCAAATACATTAATCAACCGATCATCTATCTATTATTATTAATATTATTATTATTAATATTACTATTATTAATATTACTATTATTAACATGTGGACTCGAGGTACGTGCTGCCTTGTCACGCAGCGGGACCAGGTTCGATCCCGCTCGGGGCAGTTTTTCTGGGTGTGATTTTTATCGGGGTTTTTCCTCACCTGTAAGACAAATGTCAGAAAAACATTAAGGCCCAAACGGTCCCCGAAATCATATGGCCTTCATTATCATTATTATCATCACCCTTATCATTATCATCATCATCACAGGTGTGGAAAGCTACCACATCCACAATTCCCTAGTAAAGCTGCAAGGATAGCATGGAAATGCTATGATTGCAGTGAAGGACCTGCCCTCGGGCAGAATTACTATGGATGGATGGATTATTAATATTACTATTAATAATGTAATATAATGTAATATTAATATTCTATTAAAGAAAAGAAAAGATTATAGTGGTATTGCCATGTCAAAAAATTGCCAGAGCAAAGATTGCCTAAAATTGTTATGGAATGGATCCCAATGGAAAGGAGGAAGAGAGGAAGACCGAAGAAAACTTGGATAGAAGGGGTACAAGCAGATATGACTATCAGTGGATTGGAGGAAGATCAATGGATGGAGAGAGAGAGGAATGGTGTTTGGTTTCCGGAAGACGGCGGCAGTTGCCATGATACCGGATTATTATTATTATTATTATTATTATTATTATTATTATTATTATTATTATTATTATCATTATTATTATTATTATCATTATTATTATTATTATCATTATTATTATTATTATCATTATTATTATTATCATTATCATTATTATTATTATCATTATTATTGTTATTATTATTATTATTTAATATAGAAATATTTTGAAATCCTATTTCGCCACGAAGGCATGTTAGGATTGTAGCTTATTATAACAATATTATATACTATACATTGTAAAGCATAAATATTTTCTAATGGTTTTGAATGAGTGTTATGAATGACATAAAAGGTGTGTAAGTGTCTTAGAAAATAGGCTACTACATATTCTTATGAATGTGTGTTTTTTTTAATTTATTTTTTGTCCATTTCTTTCGTTTACGCTGTTGTTCCTGTTTGTTTTCGTTCTTTACCTTTGTTAACTTTTTTTTATCTTATTCACACATACAAACACAAGACAGGACACACGCCCAGACCCAAGGTGAAGATTTAAAATCCTCTATCCCGCCGAGAATGGAACCCGGGTCACTGGAGTGGAAGGTAGGGACTCTACCGACTACGCCACGGCGACGGACATTATGAATTTCATAAAATGTTTATAATAATTTTGTTTCTTAAAAATCACTTCACACATTGAGGCGGCAGAAGCCTCTACATCATTTAAAAGTAAGTTTAGCCGGAGTCGTCTTTCGAATACAGGATAATCAAATAAAACATGTTTTACAGAGTGTATTGATTCTTGACATTTACAGTCTGAGTTAGTATTAAATCTCCTAAAATAACTTCCAAATTTCCTATGGCCAGTCATAAATTGTGTTAAAATGAAATTTGGAATAAGATGTTTTACATTTAGCCTATGGTGTTCTGTAGGAAAGAAGAGCTCTTTAGTCAAAGCACCATTTGCACTCCTTATCCAGTGTTCATTTCAATCTGTGATGGTTTTAGATATACAGGGTGTCCACAGTGAGATTCTCTCATTTCAAACAAACACAGCGCAGAGGAAATGTTGTGTACTATAATTACTATACAGGAAAATGTTAATGTTGCTCATAAAGTTTTAATTTAAGTTTTAATTTTGTGTTTGTGACAAACTCTAGTTCAGTGCACTTGGACATGTGCACCTCGGCTGACGCGAAGAATATCCAATCTATAGTCAATTTCACGCTATGTGTGGAACAGCATGTCTTCTGTCACAGAGTTTATAACATCTATAATGTGTTGTTTTGAGTCCAGTACATCGTTCATTTCTGTGGCGTACACTCTATCTTTGACGTACCCCCACAAGAAGAAATTTAGTGGGGTAATGTCGGGGGAATGCGGAGGCCAAGGAATAGGACCACTACGGCCTATCCAACGACCTGGGAATGTAGATTTTAAGAACTGTCGGACATTAAGGTTCCAATAGGGTGGGGCACCATCCTGTTTAAAGATTATTCTTGGCTGCATGGGTGCTATCTGTGGCACAACAAAGTTCTCCAACGTATCCAAATAAATGTCACCAGTGATCGTATTCTCTTGAAAGAAAAACGGCCGAACAATTTGATTTTGAAGACGACCGCACCAAACATTTACCTTTGGGCTATCACGGATGTGTTCTATGAATGTATGGGGATTTTCTGAACCCCATATACGCACATTGTGGCGATTCAGTTTCCCTGAAACGTAAAAGGTGGCCTCATCTCTAAACATCACGCGCGATAAAAAGGTTTCGTCCTCAGCGCAATGCGATCCAGCATAGTGATTGCAAATGCTTCTCGCTTTGGTGCGTCATTAGGCTTGATTTCCTGCACAATTTGAACCTTGTATGCATGCAATCGCAGTCGACGGTGAAGAACTTGGTGAACTGTTGACCGTTTCATACCAAGTTCTCTCGCTGCTTGTCTTATCGACTTCCGTGGACTCCTTTCGAATGACCTGCTCACATTTTCTACTGTCTCTTCCTAGATTCTGGGTTTACCACCACCGTGTCCTTTCGAAACATTGCCGGTCGCCAAAAACTGTTTACACCAACTCATTATAGTCTTGGGTGACAGAGGATCCTTACTGTAAACACGACGAAAGTTTCGTTGCACTTGAATAATGGATTTCGTTTCAGCATACCACCAGACATCTTGGGCATTTTAGAAACAATCGTTTGTTGCAGCGCCACTAAGGATATTGTGCGCACTACAAGATTACCACATAAACTTTTGGAGTTGCTGTTTCTGTTCTTTCAAGATTCACAGTTGTACAACCTGAAATAAAAAAAATACAGACTTTTAAAATGAGGGAATCTCACTGTGGACACACGTAGAAGACAGTTCAGTATAAACATGGATAAACCCTAGTCAGTTCAATATAATCCACCTGCTCAAAGAATTTATGTAAAGTTGGTTTGTTCCAGGTTGTGTCATTGGATTCATTACCTGTGCATTATGACGTCATATTATTGTCGCGCGGAATATGTCGGTAATGCAGGTGACTATATATCTGACATAAATTCCTCTTTCCCGATCGCAGCGCCACCTACCGTGTCCAATTGTGAATCCAAACCATCCAGGGACCTACTCAAACACACACAAAATTTCATCAAAGTCGATCCAGTCGTTTAGGCAGTTTTTAATTTCGGATTTCAAGTAAACTTCCACTTCTAATTGTCCGATTTCGCTCACTTTTGGATAAAGTCTACCTCGGTTTATTTTAGTAGGATATACTGAGTTTCGTTGTGAAGCATCGAAAATTGTGACCGCTAGAGCGATTATTAAATTTTCACTTCATGTGAACTCTTACACCTAATGGTTTTAGAGGGTCCAATTATGAATCTAAAATATCCAGAGACCGACTTAAACAAACACAAACAAACAATTTCACAAATATCGGTGCAGTCGTTTAGCCCTTAAATTGGTAATGTATCCTGTATTATACATTTATTTCATTTATTTAATATTGTTTATAAAACAATAGAAAGACAAATTAATATAAATTACTTAACTTTGTGTCAAATTACACAGTAGTGTACAATAATAACTCACGGTTTCTATGATTTTGTTTTCAGTGTGGTCTGTAATATTTAAATAACTGGTACGAGAAATATTTGTTTTCAGGTCGGTCCGTAACATTTAAATAACTGATACGAGAAATTATTGTTTCGCTAATTTAGGGTTAGACTATCATCCTATGTCGAAGGAGCATGCATTGAATAAAACTAAGATGGTTTTGTTAGAATTGACACTTACTATCAGTAAGTCCCAAACAGAAAAAAATTAAATTAATTCAATAACTGATTATTTTATGGACTCCTGTTTAAAGGGACTATATACACATAATAATATCCAGGAATAAATAAGTAAAACATTACAAAATGCTAAGATATGTTATATTTTTAATAAATAAAGAATTTAAATTCAAAATATCCGACACGTGTAACAAAAACCAGATTGTGTAAAACAATAGCTAACACCAAGCGGGTGCTGCTACGTCTAGAGAAATGAACATTAAAGTGTTTTTATGTTTAGTTTAATAAGTGAAAGGATAAATTATTATATATTTATATAGTATTATTTTTACATGCGCTATGCTGAATACCCGACGTTGCCCGGGAATCTACTTATCCCGATCGTCTTGGCATAAATGAGCTCAAAGGCGAAAATTAACATGTTTTTATGTTTAGTCGAACAAGTAGAAGGAAAAATGTATATGATAATTATTTTAGATACCTCGTGATGATTACCCGGGAATCTTACTTATACCGATCTTATTGTCATAAATGAGCTGAAAAAAATTGTTCCTGTGTTTAGTCGAATAACCAAAAGGAAAAAAATTATATCGTTATTATATTTGGATGCCCCCAAGCTGATCACCCGGCGTTGCCCGGGATTCTACACTGCTCAAAAAAATTAGGGGATATTGTAGAATAACCTATTAAGACTATGTTTTTTGGAATAGTATTAGATGCAATCACTTTCTATTATTCCAAGATAATGTAAATAAGAGTTTGAAGTTGTTACGTAACCTCGGTACCACACCAGAGGGCAGTGTCTGTACTGTTGATGTGAAAGTGTGGTGTGGGGGTGAATGTTTTGTTGCTGTTTTTAAATCCAGTCCAGTTTTCAGTTAGTGAATGACTTGCCTTAGGGACAGTGATGCCTCGACAACGTGATTTACCTGAACCAATGGCTTGGAGGGCCATAGGAAGGATGGAAGCTGGACAGACACAACAAGAGGTGGCACAAGCCATTGGTGTGTCTCAAAGCGTGATTTCCAGACCTTGGAATCATTTTCAAAGAACATACTGTTCACAGAAGAGCCGGACAAGGTCGAACAAGGGCAACAACAGCAAGGGATGACCGTTACCTCTTGTTAACAGCCCGCCGGAATAGACAGCAGAATGCAACTCAACTACGAAATACACTTCAAACAGCAACAGGACGCAGGGTGTCAACTCAAACTGTCCTTAATCGACTGCATGGAAGTGGTCTCTATGCCCGTAGGCCCATGGTGTGTACCAGGTTAACTCCATAACACCGTAGAGATCGCAAAAACTGGGCGGAGGAACATCGTGGGTGGAGGCATGCTGAATGGAGATCAGTTCTTTTTCTTATGTGTCGCGATTCAACGTGGAATGTGATAGTCGGCGTGTATTCATCTGGAGAGAAAAAGGGACACGAAACAATCCAGCTTTTGTACGTGAAAGAATCCCATATAGTGGCGGTGGATTGATGGTGTGGGCAGGAGTCAGTAGTGGTGGACGTACGGACCTCTACGTCATCCAAGGTGGTACCTTGACTGCGGTAAGGTATAGAGATGAGATTCTCCGACCTTTTGTCGTGCCTTATGCTGGTGCCATAGGTGATTCTTTTCTTTTATGGACGATAATGCACGACGCCACAGAGCTGGCTTGGTGGACGATATGCTGGAAGTGGGGGTATCGAGCGTATGCAATGGCCAGCTTCCTCCCCGGACTTAAATCCGATTGAGCATGTGTGGGATGCATTAGGCAGGCGCATTGCAGGCAGACCAGCACCTCCCACAACTGTTCCAGAGCTGCACATTGCTCTTATGGAAGAGTGGCCACGTATTCCCCAAGAACTCATTGCTAATCTCATTGCATCAATGCCACACAGGTGTGAGGCAGTGCTGGCCGTTCGAGGAGACCATACACCATACCAAAGAAACATTTTCACCCATGTTAATGTTGCTTTGTTTGTTTGCCATATTCCTAATCAGGATCTCTTTGACATCTGGTGTGGTACAGAGGTTACGTAATGACTTCAAACTCTTGTTGACATTCTTTTGGAGTAATAGAAAGTGATTGCATCTAATACTGTTCCTAAAAACATAGTCTTAATAGGTTATTCTACAATATCCCCTAATTTTTTTGAGCAGTGTACTTAGCCCGATCTTCTTGGCATAAATGAGAGCTGAAAGACGAAAATTAACGTGTTTTTATGTTTAGTTGAATGTGTAAACGGAAAAATTGATATAGTAATCATTTTAGATATCCCGTGCTGATTACCCGGCGTTGCCCGGGAATCTACTTATTCCGATCACCTTGACATAAATGAGCTGAAAGACGAAAATTAATGTGTTTTTATGTTTAGTTGAATAAGTATAAGGTAAAATTTATAACGCAATTATTTTAGATATCTTCTGCAGCTTGCAGGATGATGCGCGGGAATCTATATACTTATACCAATCTTCTTGGCATAAATCAGCTGAAAGACGAAAATTAATGTTGTATATATAGTTGAATAAGAAGGAGGGAAAATTTATATACGAGTTATTTTTGTATACACCTTGCTGATACCCGACGTTGCTCGGTAATCCACTTATCCCGATCTTCTTACCATAAATAAATGAGCTGAAAGTCGAAAATTAAAGTATTTTACGCGCTTTATATTAGCTTGACCAGTATCTATCTATGTAACGGAATCTTTCAACGCTATTTTCACCCACTTAAAATCATTGGATCGACTTGAAACGTTGTATACTTGTCAAGGACCCGTGACAATAAATAATTTCATTTTTTTCTAAAATCCTGGCCAGAGTCATCAGAAAATCAAAAAAAGTGTCCTTGTATCTATGTAACGGAATCTGTCGACACGATTTTCACCCACATAAAATCATTGGATCGACTTGAAACTTTGTATACTTGTAAAGGACCTATGACAATGCAATAATTTCATAAATGTTTTTAAAATCCTGGCCAGAATCATCAGAAAATCAAAATAATAAAACCGGTATGATAGGTTGCGGACTTACCAACTTTTTGGTCAATCGTTATAAGAGCTCAGTTGGTAGAGCGGTAGAGTGTAGTGGTATATAATTTCAATAATCTATAGGTCGCTGGTTCAAATCCGTCCCGGAGGATTTTTTTAGAAGAGTATTACTTTTATCTCATACTACAATAGTAGACCCTATCGAATGTAAAGATATTTACATTTTATCTTATTCTGTAAAATATTAAAAATAAAAAATAAATAATAGTTTTAAAAAACTAAGACAACACGCTTTATTAGAAAACCGATCTAAAAAATTAAAAATAATTTTAATTTCCAACACGCTTGGGATAAAACTCAAGTGGTCAACAAAAAAAGCATCTCCAACAAATCTAGAATAAAGCTATAGTTATCTACAAAAAAAATAATTTTACCATCAAAAGCGTGGGGTGCTTTTTATGTTTTTTTACACTTTCTTCTTAGAGAATTTACTTTTACCAATATCTGTTTATTATCTAATATATTAATATTGATATAGAGCACCCGACGCTTTATATGGTAAAATTATTTTATTGTAGGTAACTATAGTTTTATTCTAAATGTGTTGGAGACGATTTTTTCTTGACCACTTTAATTTTATCCCAAGCGTGTTGGAAATTAAAATTATTTTTCATTTTTTAGATTTTCTAATAAAGCGTGTTGTTTTAGTTTTTTAAAACTATTATTTATTATGTTTAGTGAACAAGTAAATGGAAAAATGATTATAAATTTATATCGCAATTCTTTTAAGATATATCGTGCTGATTACCCGGTGTTGCCAGTAACCAGTTACTCCGACCTTCTTGGGATAAATGATCTGAAAGACAAAATTCGTTATTGTGAGTTGTCCATAAAATAATTACCCACAGTGCGTTGCCACGCTTGCCCGGGAATCTACTTATCCCGATCTTCTTTTAGGAAAGAAAAAAAATGTTATTTTGAGTTATTCGTAAAATATGAATATATGCTGTCGGGGACTTTTTTGTAGTTTATTGATACACTCAATTCTGTGTACATTAATTTTGTATATTTGTTATAGTTTAGGCAGCGTAAACCATTTAAGCGTTCCTATATAGTGTCTTTTAAAATTATGATTTTATGGGTCTAGGAGTTGGGTATCACAGCTCTCTTATAAATTATAATCATCCTGGAAATCTCCTGAACATTTTGCAAAAAGCCCCATCAAAATCGGATGGCAGCGCATAATATACGAACAAACATGCATTTTTATATATTAGACTAGCTGCTACGCCTAAATAAATGAAAATTAATGTGCTTTTATGTTTAGTTGAATAAGTGAAAGGAAAACTAATTATAAATTTATATTATTTTTAATACCCCGTGCTGATAACCCGGCGTTGCACGGGAATCTACTTATCCCGATCTTCTTGACATAAATGAGCTGAAATACAAAAATGAATGTGTTTTATGTTTAGTATAATAAGCAAAAAAATGTATATCGTAATTATTTTTAGATACCCGTGCTGTTTACCCGGTGTTGTCCGGGAATCTGCTCATCCCGTTCATCTTGGCATAAATGAGCTGAAAGTCGAAAATTAATGTACATCTTATGATTAGTTGAATAAGTAAAATTTAAAGTAATTATAAATGTATATCGGAATTATTTTAAGATTCCCCTTGCTGATTACCCGGAGTTGCCCGGAAATATACTTATCTCGATTTTCTTGGCATAAATGAGCTAAAAGACAAAATTCGTTATTGTGAGTTATCCGTAAAAGAATACCCGCCATGTGCTGCTATGCTTGCACAGGAATCTACGTACTTGTCTCGATCTTCTTGGTATCAATGAAAGACAAAAATGGTTACTGTGAGTTATCCGTAAGGGATAAACATATGTTGTTGCGGATTTTTTTGTAGAGCGTTATGAGATATTCAATTCTGCGTACATTAATTTTGTCTATTTATTATGGTTTATGCAGCGTAAGCCATTTAAGCGTCCGAAGAGCTACTTTTTTCACGTTTTCCACTACAAAGGGCGATTTTTAAGGGTGTAGGAATTGAGTATCACAACTCTCTTATAGCCTATGTTCATCCCTGGAATCCCCAGAACATTTTACAAAAAGCCCCATCACAATCGGATCAACGGTATGGCCGCGCATAAAGTACAAACAAACTAGCAAACCAACAAACGAATAAACAAACAAACATCCATTTATATATATATATATATATATATATATATATATATAATTAAAATTAACAAGTAAGCCTAGTAGACTACACAAAGATATATACTAGAGGCACTTATAACAAGAAATAAATTTTGAGGTACCATTTAAGTTACGCTTTATACTAATAGCTTTTGATCTAGATTTTGTCCTTTTTTTATCTCTTATACAGAGTGATTGAGAAATATGGCTATACGTTTGATCGCATTTTGTAACGAAAATATTATTATTAAAGGAAATATGAATTTATCATTGGAAAGGGAATCCTTCAAATTACAACAATAGAACAAAACAAAACAAATCACTGCTCACGTGCAGCTTGGCGGGTTGATTTTTGGGGGCTAGCGTCGAACGCCTCCACAATTCTCTTCGATGTTTCTGCATCCGTGCTAATGCGAGGCCTTCCAGGAGTTTGATTTTCTGCACCTTCCCGTTTCCAGCAGTCGTTTTCTCCACTTCCCCACAGTTGACGGCTGCAATGCTACGTTAAACTCATGTCTTGCGACCTCACGATCATTAGCATACGTTATTGCTCATGCAGCAATTGTAATTTGCTGTTGCATATTCAACGCCATTTGACTAATGACGTAAGTTCTCCACTGTTTTGTTTTATTCCATTGTTGTAATTTGAATAATTGCCTTTCCAACGGTAATTTCATATTTCCTGTAATGGTAATATTTTCATCACACAATGCGATCAAACGTATAGCCATATTTATGATTCACCCCGTAATTTCTCCGGCGGTGTACATTATTTTCTAGTGTGTCGTTCTATGTCATAGCTCTCTGCACATAGGTGACATGTCCGTGAATTATGTTGGTTTTATCCTTTTGTAACCTTCTATTGCAATTACATTAATTTCCATGGATTGTAAATTTTGCTAAATATTAAGGAAGAAATCTAATTAATATTAATCATAGACTTACTCGCTCATTTTGAAGAGCTGCTAGTTTTACTAGTTGTAAGTTGTTTGAACAGTATGTTTAAAACTTAGTATATTGTTTTTAAATTGTTTTTAATGGACAGAAGATATGAAGTAATCTTCATTCTATAAACTGGAAATATGGTGGTTTGTATTTACAGAAATTTGCATCAGGGGGATATTATTCCTCTTGCTCGTTTCGTCACCAACACGTGCATCAGCATCGCCCCAGCAGGGACGAAGAGCAGACGTACATTTAACAAATAGCGTTGGCAGGTACTGTAAACTAGTTACCAGTAAGCACAATCATCTCACTTGGCATTTCACTTTTATATATTAAAACTTAAGCACAAATAACACGAAAACTGGAAGAAAGAATGTAGGCAAAAATCATACTTTGAGATAGATCTATATAACTCCAAGTTTTGTTATAATTCTACATCATTTAGGAAAAACCGGGTGAGTCTTCAAACTGATTTTTTACAGGAGAGCAAAAACTAGTTCAATGACTTGCATCAAAGAGTGCATACATCGAAAATTCAATGCTTAATAACACCGTCACTATTCGCTTGACGACTTACCCGTTTTTACCGAACGTGCTTCGGAACAAAAGCTATCGGGAGATGTTAATAACTCATTTTCGACCAAAAGTTGACTTACCCGGTTTTTCCTAACTGATGTAGAATTACACTGAGCAACATAAAATAAACTTTTTTTTGTCTCAGAAAGAAAAAGATGTGATTCTGATAGTATGTTCTTCTCCTGAATTCAAATATGATACCGGTTTTTGTCCATCACACAAGGTTTCCGAGACACAGGCAGTTATAATTTCAAACATTTTAATAATTTCTACATTCGTAACATATTCGAACATTCGGACTCGCCTAGAAAGTAAGAAATGACGATTTTCTGCTATATTCGCCTGTGGAGCATCCCTCTTGATGGTCCAACAATAATCGGCCAGCATATTAGGATTCCATTTGCCTTGATATCTCTTTTCCATAGCTGAAATCTCCTGATGAAAGTGTTCCCCGTGCTCATCGCTCACTGCGTCAAGATTTTCCGGGAAGAAAACTAGGTTTATTAAAAAGAATTATTTAAATCCATTAATTGAAATTGAAATAAAAAAAGTGGGTGATGGAGAAATTCCTAATACATATTTGAAAACACGATAAAAAACTGCATTATGTACTATTGGTACTCATGAGACAAAAATCATGTTGACAAGTGCTATTGCAATAAAATTAAAATAAATTAATGTATTTCGTTCCTTTAATGTCTATATCTACAATGACATAACAGCCCAATGTTGGACCTTTGTTAGGAGTTTATATATCTCTTCCCAGCTATATTCCAGTTGTAATGTAAACAACCAAAGGTATGACTCAATTTTCATTGGTTGATTAATAGCTTTACCTTCAAGCGTGTAAGAAAATGTAGTTCGCTCTCTAACACTCCAAATAAACGTAATAAAAATAGTCTAATATTAATGTAGAATGGGATAGATTTATTAGCCAGCTGGAGGTAAAACCATGTTGACCTTCTATTCTACTCATCAAAACAAACATATGTTACATTTAAATACAAAAAATATTACAATAATAGTACATACTAAACAATTATCTGTCAAATATTATCTAGAGAAAGTCGATATATGTTATATGGCGAAATCGCAAAATATATAGGCCTAATTACAATTTATAGATTAAATAAGCATTGTTTTATTCTTACGAATGCGCAATGCAAAATGCGTTGAGATATCAAGTGTTTCAAAATGGCTTTATGTAGAATCTATTAATACATTGAAAAGAAAATTATTTGAAAAGAGGAGAGAAACAAATTATTTTGAATGTTTTCAAAACAGTTTAGTGAAAATATCCTACATACCCATTGGTTATGCGGTGACAATAACAGCAGGATTTACAGGGAGTAAGAATGGAGGATATATTCCGCTCGTAATGAAATAGCAAATTAAAGATATCTATCGATATTATGGATAAAGCGTAAATATCTGTTTAGGTCGGCCAATATATAGTATTTGTCATAAATAAATAAATAAATTGCAGTCCTGATTATTGGTTCCATCTTACTTTACATTCAGTCTTATTTCCCGTAAAATATTATTTTCCCTAAGAATAATGTTTCTATCGTTGACATTCCGTATACAATTCAGTCATATGGCGGGTAAAAGTATCGCCACCGTTCTCTCAATAGACGGTGTCGGCAGAATAATATCTACTGCAAGTTTGTTTACAGTACATCTGGAACTTGCCTCGAATTTTGTAGGGCCCTTAGACCAAGTCAATTTTGGTTACGCTTATTTCCCTAAAGATGTCATGGATGGTATGTGATTAACATACCGACCCAATGAGACATCTAGTAGGCAACTAAATTATTACTAGTTTTATAATAATTAAGGAAAAGAAATGCATATATTAAATTTTATGCTTCTGCATATAACATGCAGCCAACTATGAAGTTCTATATTTCAAAATGTGGTTTCTGCTTAAATTTTAATTTTTCAGTCACCTTCTCAAATTAGGTTTAGCCTACCTGAAATAAAGTTCATTTCATATTGTTTCATTGGTATTACAATGTAATGGCTTAAGCTAGATCTAATGTTCCACGTTAGGGACTGTTCCAATGCAATTCACCGAAGGTACCTAAATGTTAAACTTCAGATTTTTCTTAATGAACCTTATCTAAATAAAATAAAACAGAAAGATAAATATAATAATATATTAGGAAGTATGAAATGTGTTTGCTTTAATTTAAATAGAACACTTAAATAAAAAAACTAGCTTTGACTAGTTATTGATGTTGAAATCAGAGCTTACGAACTTCGATAATGTGGCAGAAAGTAGAAAATATTTTATTTAAAGAAAAATGGTAAACCGTACCGTCGCGATTCAAATATGAGCGTAAAAGGATCAGCAATGTTTTTCTTAGAAATCCCTTGTTTCGCGTTCAAGTTTCTTTGCGTTTCAATCTACGACTCTTCATGACATATGATTCTTCTTCTATTCCGAAAGAAGCCATATCCAGGATTTAACATCAGCATAATAATAAATTACATATAAAACAATCCAGTAAATCTTGCAATTTGTCAAAACGTGTGACACTAATTTCCTTACAATTACTTACATACGTCCAATTGAGGACAAATCTGTCATCTCAAAACAAAATACACAATAATTTGACAGTTTTCTATGATTCTTAAAATAAATAACTTCTCTGAATTATTTATAGGTAATGACTAGGTAATTTTAAATAAAAAGTTTTTTTTTATTTCCTTCAAAATTATAAAAAACTTTTTAAGTTTTCTGGCTGTGACATCAGTCATTTATTTATGAAGCCTTCAAATAAATATGCACAAATTCTGGAATATGAAAATTTATAATATACGAAGGTGAAATGTTAAATATTTAACATATTTAAACTTTCGTGGTATTGTTTAATTTTCTTCAGCCATTTTAAATTCTTTATTTTTTAGTTTTCGCTCTGATTTCATGTCCCTATAAATTTAAAATGCATACTTAATAAATAAATCAAATTTATTCATTGTAAAACAGATAAATAATTAAGATTTAGAGCTTTCAGTGTATGTTAAATAGAATAGGTCTATGCATGACTGGTTTAAGGCTTAGTGCCTCATGCAGAGTTACGGGTCTTGCACTATTTCGAGTCCCCATGGAAATTTCTCATGGAAAATCGGGCAGTATGAAATATGTGCTCACCCAGCATTGTGAGGACTTTGGGTAGCTACATGTGGTTTCCAGGTAGCGTACTGCCTTGTCACGCCGCGAGCCCGGGTTCGATCCCCGGTCGGGACAAGCTTCCTGGGTGAGGTATTTTTCGGCGTTTTTCCTCACCTATAAGACAAATGTCAGGTAACATTGAAGCCCAAACGGTCCCCGAACATCATCTGGCCATCATCATCATCACCCCTGGTGTAGAAAGCAACTGGAACGTCCCAATGGAGTTTATATAATAATGTGTATATATATATATATATATATATATATATATATATATATCCACCGCTGTGCTCTCGAGGTAGCGTGCTGCCTTGTCACGCAGCGGGCCCGGGTTCGATCCCCGGTCGGGGCACTTTTTCTGGGTGAGGTTTTTATCGGGGTTTTTCCTCACTTGTAAGACAAATGTCAGGAAAACTTTAAGGCCCAAACGGTCCCCGAAATCATATGGCCATCATCATCATCATCCTTATCATTATCATCATCATCCTTCACCGGAGTGGAAAACAACGGGAAGCTACCACACCTACAATTCCCTAGTAAAGCTGCAAGCTTAGCATGAAAATGCTATGATTGCAGTGAAGGACCTGCCTTCGGGCAGAATTACTATGGATGTATATATATATCTTGAGTATTAATCTGGGAATTTTCCCTAGAGACAGTGCCTGAACATCCGGAAATTCAATAATTAGCCCTTAAATTGGTAATGTATCTATAAGTATATTATGTATTTAATAATTTTAATAAAGCAATTGAAAAATAAATTGGTACAAATTGTTAAATTTGTGTCAAATAAGCAATAATAACTTAAGATTATGCATGATTTTTTTTCACTGCAGTCAGACACATTTAAAGTAAACTGGCATAAAAATTGTTTTTGTTAATTTAAAGGTCAACCCACCATTAACAGTGAAGAAAAAGTAATTTACTTTTTTTTTCAATGCTGTATGTTAATTATTTGTAAGTTTACATTATTAGTGTTACTGGTGTAGCCTACCAGAGATGGTTGTGTTTATTAGTACTGATGTTTGGAATTTATTATGGAAGTTTCTTTCAATCTTGACACTTCTCTAAACTTTCCACTTTCTTGACAATCTGAAATGTTTTGACGCACATCTCACTGTGCACGAGCACGAATGTTATCGCACGAATCTGCGTGATACTCATCTTCTAACGTTATTATTTTCTCACTTCAATACTCTCACGTCACACCATTGTACTAGAGCAAACATAGAAAAAACTAATCTAAAAGTGTGAAACTTCTACAAAATTTAGTTTTCTTTCTGCTATATAATAGAATGAATTTAGATACATTATAACAAAGTTATACCTAAAAAATATGATGTGCTTTTTTTTAATTTAAAACATACTTGTTTGCAGTAGCAGCCTCAATAGCGAACTTTGAATACGTGAAAATAATGTATCTTTGGATTTCTGACAGCTACAACTGGAGTTTTCCCTCCATGGTATCTTTACCTTGTCGTGGTGGAGTGGCTTGCGTGCTTAAATGACCCTGAGAGCTATGCCGGCGGTAGCATTGCTGCCGATAGGGTTACCCATGCCGGACTGGTCGAAGGTGATAAGCCAGACGAAAAAAGTACCTTGGTCGAAAGAGTGACGATCTTTCACGGTAAAAATTCAACCTTCAAGAAATGCGGATATAGGTTCAACTGGGGTAAAATTTTCCGGAGGTCAAATAGTCCCCCATTCGGTTCTTCGGGCGGGGACTACTTCAGGGAACCCATGCCAAAGGCTCAAACACAGTGACATGTTCCTAGGAATATGGAATGTTAGGACTTTGTTTTGAGGGAAGTAGATTATACAGGGAATGATTGGAAAGCATTAGCTCACGCTAGGGATATATGGAGAGCTTATGTACGCGCGGTCATGAACCTACGGGTTCGATAGTGCCAGTGAGTAAGTAAGTAACAACGGGAGTTTAGAAGAAGGATATCCATCTATAGTATTTCTGCCCGAAGGCAGGTCCTTCACTGCAATCATAGCATTTTCATGCTATGATTGCAGCTTTACTAGGGAATTGTAGGTGTTGTAGCTTTCCGTTGCTTTCCACACCGGTGAAGGATAATGATGATATGATAGGGAAGATGATGATGATGCCATATGATTTCGGGAACCGTTTAGGCCTTAAAGTTTTCCTGACATGTGTCTTACAGGTGAGGAAAAACCCCGATAAAAACCTCACCCAGGAAAACTGCCCCGACCGGGGATCGACCCCGGTCCCGCTGCGTGACAAGATAGCACGCTACCTCGAAACCACAGTGGTGGACACACATATTTATATATATATGTGTATATATATATATATATATATATATATATATATATATATACATATATACTGTAGTCCACCGCTGTGGTCTCGAGGTAGCGTGCTGCCTTGTCACGCAGCGGGCCCGGGTTCGATCCCCGGTTGGGGCAGTTTTTCTGGGTAAGGTTTTATCGGGGTTTTTCCTCACCTGTAAGACAAATGTCAGGAAACTTTAAGGCCCAAACGGTCCCCGAAATCATATGGCCATCATCATCATGATCATCCTTATCATTATCATCATCATCATCATGAGCATGAAAATGCTATGATTGCAGTGAAGGACCTGCCTTCGGGCAGAATTACTATGGATATATACTGTGTATATGAAAAAAATGTACAGATACTGTCTCGTAGGTAGTCATTTTTTAAACAAAATTTGATGTGATTTTTTTTTTCTGACAAATTAAACTACTCTTCAAATAGAGACCATCAGGTTTTTCAGTCTTGAGTCATCATTCAGCGAGGTTATTATGCCTAGATGATACCAGTCACGTGTTTTTTTATGCGAATACTTCATTGATAACCAATTCCACAGCTTCAATATTTTCGAAATTTCACGCAAAAAAAATTGGATTATTCCATCCTAAAAATTGATCACCCCGGCCTAGTTTGAACCCGAGACCCTCGGGGCTAGAGGCAGGAACACAACCACTAGGCCACCGTTGCCGTTTCATAACCTAATATTAGAACTGAATATAAGTAAGTAAGGAATTTGGAACCTTAAGTAGGGAAAATATACCTAGGAACAATAATCACAAATAGGAATGAGATGCACAAAGAAATTAAACATAGGCTCAATTCTGGAAATGCGTGCTATTATGCATTGCAGAGACTTTTCATGTCTCAACTCCTTTCAAAAAAACGTTAAACTGAAAATATATAAAACTATTATTCTACCAGTTATATTATATGGGTGCGAAACATGGACTCTTACTTTAAGGGAGGAAATGAGATTACGAGTTTTTGAGAATAAAGTTCTTAGGAGAATTTTTGGACCAAAGAGAGATGAACAGGCATGTGAATGGAGAAGACTACATAACAATGAACTATATGGTCTTTATAGGAAGCCAGATATAATAAGAACAGTTAAGTCTCGTAGACTGCGATGGGCAGGATATGTGCGCGTATGGAGAATGAAAGACGTGCATGGAAGCTTCTTGTAGGAAAGCCGGAGGGAAAACTCCCGGTTGATAAACCAAGAATGAGGTGGGAGAACAACATTAACTATGATTTGAGGAAAGTGGTTATACAGGGAATGATTGGAAAGCATTAGCTCAGGATAGGGATGTATGGAGAGCTTATGTCCGCGCGGTCATGAGCCTAGGGGTTCGATAGTGCCAGTGAGTAAGTAGATAAGTAAGTAGGGAAAATAAGGTAAACTATAACTGATCAACATGTTTAAAATGTAGCTTAAATAGAATAGCCTATTAAAAATTGGCTGAAATAATTAACAGTTCTAGAACATATTTAATATGTTATTGATGTTTAATTTTAAAAAATGCGATTAATTAGCACTGAAGAGTTGGGTTTATCCTATTACAATATTCTATTCTACTTTGTAGTGTTCTGCCACAGGGCAGGTCAGTCACTGCAATCATAGCATTTTCATGATATACTTCGCAGCTTTATTAGATAATTATACTGGACAACAAATTTCAAACTTTTTTTGCACTTGAATGACAGTAGGTGATTGTATAGCTATGTTTAATCTATTCCAAATTCAGATCTGCAATCCAAAATTTTCTATCACGTACCATTTCTGCAGGAAACATAATTGAAAATTTCTATACAATTCCAAAAAGAAAATGACCGAACGTATCTAATTCCAGTATTCTGGTAATTCCTTATGTTAATTTTTGTAAATGCAATGATCATTAAGAAATATTTGTGTATATATTAAATAACTTTCGGGAAGACTTAGTCACAAATTTTCTGATTTATCACGCAAAAAGTATAGAAATATAGCGAAAAAGTCTGATTTTACTCACATTCTAAAAAGATTGTCTGGAAGATTTTTGCTTGTTAACATCAGGAACGTCCCTAATTAGCTGCCAACAATAGTCATCTAACATGCTGCGTGACCATTGCCCTCTGTATCTTCTTTCCATGACAGATATATCTTGATGAAAACGTTCTCCGTGTTCATCGCTGACGGCCCCCGGGTTGGGAGCAAAGAAGTCCAGGTGGGAATCAATGAAATGTATTTTCAATGACATATTACACTCCACGTTTTTATATCTCTTTAGCACGTTCTCAATAATTTCGTGGTAGTTTTCGGGCCTTACATTTCCCAGAAAATTAGTATACACTGTCTTGAATCCCACCCATGTTGCTTTCTCTTACTGACGTATAGCACGTCATCAAACTTCTTGTCTTGCATCACTTCACGAATTTGTGGTCCAATAAAAATGCCTTGCTTCAATTTACCCTCACTAATTCTTGGAATAATTTTTTTCTTTCAAATACAGAAAAGTTTTACCATTTTTGTTTAGAACCTAACAAAATGTTTCATTAAGCCTAGCTTCATGTGAAGAGGTGGCAGCAATATGTTTTCTTTCTTAACTAATGGTTGGTGTTTAATACTCTTGTGCCCTGGTAGCAAAGCATCCCCTATAGACAACTCTATTACTTCCTGATGTTTTTGTTTAGCTTGACTGTCCCACTCGCATAAAAAGCAACAAAACTTTGGTGAAACCACTCGGCATTCCAAGGCATACCCTATGACTAAGATATCCACCTATTTTCCATTCATATTTCGTGTAGTTAACAGTTTTTAAAAGAAAAAACATATTCCCGTACGTTTCTTTCAAATGAATAGTATGAGCAATAGGTATAGGCACAGAATGGTAAACATCACAATTATGTAACAACACGGCCTTTAAACTTAACTTGGAAGAATCTATGAAAAGGCGCCTTCTTGTGGATTACAAATTTTACCGCTCAGTTGTTCCATTAGCCCATCAACATCATTATAATAGACTAGTTCATTCAAAGAGTATTCACGTTTCCTATAAATTATTTTGACATTGAACTCAAACAAATACCAATTCTGTAACTGAGAGCCTAATAGTTCTGACTGACTTTTGTTAAATTAGATCCCTTAGTAGATAAAATATATTTTTTTAAATTACTGCTTTTGCACTCCGCTTCAACAATACAATTGGGGACGTTAAGAGACCGAAACAAAATAAATTGTTCAAACATACATCTTCTACATTATACAATCGGCCATGCCATTTATAGGGCACATAAATTAAAGCAGACCGCCCAATAGACTGGAATTGTTTTTTTTTTCCAGTAATAAAGTAATAATGTGTTGTTATGTGTTCCTTCGTCATGAATAAGGGTAGAGTAGAGTAGATTACGTATACTGCTACTGTGCGCTCGATTAGGGCACTAGTATAATCATAAATCGGCGATTAATTCAAAACCGTAGGCGATAACGAAAAGGGGATTTAAGTTTAGAAATCAGGGCATAAAAATATGTTAGAAACATACTTTTTGTCGGGTGCAAATTTCAGTGTTGTCCAGTGTTATAGGTGTGGTAGCTTCCCGTTGCTTTCCACATCGGTGAAATTATAAGTATGATAATGACGATGGGCGATGACCGTTGGGCCCTAGGCTTCCTAACATTTGTCTTACAGGTGAGGAAATACCCCGATAAAAACTTCACCCAGGAGCCTGTCCGGATCGGGAATCGAATCCGGGCCCGCTGTGTGACAAGGCTGCAGGCTACCTCGAGACCACAGTGGTGGACCATTCCAAGATAAGGTCCTAGATCGATGGTGTGCAATGAAAACCCCGTAACTCCATTTTTGTAAATTTTACACGAGAAACAACTGTTTAAATAATTATGAAAATGGATACTGCAATAGTTCCACATATTATACTACAGAATACAAGTCAAGTTATTAATAAATTTGGAAGTCCGTGTTCTCAACAGGTTATGCATCACATATTTCTTGCTGGCTACTGGAGTTATGTGGTTTTCATTGACTGGTGGAACTATGGGGTTTTATTGCCTACCGTCGATATTATGCCTTGTCCACCGCTCGCTGTGGTCTCGAGGTAGCGTGCTGCCTTGTCACGCAGAGGGACCGGTTCGATTCCCTGAGTGAGTTTTTTTCACGGTTTTTCCTCACCTGTAAGATGAATGTCAGGAAGCTTAGGAACCAACGGTCCCCGATAATCATCCGGCCATCATCACCATCTTTATCATTATCATCATCATCCATCACTGGTGTGGAAATCAACGGAAGCTATCACACCTACAATTCCCTAATAAAACTGTAAAGCATAACATGAAAATGCTATGATTACAGTGAAGACCTGCCCTCGGGCAGAATTACTAAGGATGGATGGATGGATTATGCCTAATCTCTCTTAAATTTCAGTACTGTTTTGTGAGTTTAATACATAAACAAATTTAAAAACTGATATTCCACATTTTTTAGTCTGAATCCCTGGGTTGCCTATCTAAAATCGTATTTTTACTGCCCCTCTATAACCAAGTAAATGTTTTTTTTTTTGTTTCTGAAACAAGCTGTATAAACATGAAACTACTAAAACAAAGCTCCAAATGCATTTATCTGCAACATGTCATAACGCAAAATAGAACACACCCATAAAATGGAGAAGGATCCACATTTCCGTCAACACTAAATTCAATCGCTTCGAGATAGAACATTGTCAGTGTATTTTATGAAATGTAACTCATATCTCTAATAAAATGTCTTCCTGTTGTGTAAAACCACTCATCGTTCTATTGTGCAGAAATGGTTTGTTGTAAATGTTCTTATTGTTAAATTTTCCTGATGTTTCCAAACACACAATTTTCGTTAAAATCGAATGCAAATCTCGTGAGTTACTAGTTTTAATATTAATACTTCAACTTTACCTTAGTTTATCTTCCTTTGTAGGTACCGTAAAATTTATTGCGCAAGGAAATATACGTATAACGTCCCCAGATGAATGGTCACCTAAACGCTGGGGTACATCCAAGACAACATGCACCATTATCTCACACATTCATACTAAACAAAGCAAATATTGTGTGACTAGATGGTGTTAGGGGAATGTTTGGACCTTAAAGTTTCCAGACATTGTCTTACTGGTTAATGAAACTTCGCCCTTGAAACTTATCCCAACCGGAGATCGAACTCGGGGTTGCCTGGAGGAAACGATGATACCCTTATAAGATAGAGATGGATCGAACATTATTATTTTGATTTTAAAAATTCCCTACCAGTGGATCTATTTTGAATCAGACAATATACTCGATGCACGCCCATGTAATTAAGCCACTAGAAGTTTCATGATTTTTGTTTAATTATGTGTGGTGGTGTCCATCACTGTGGTCTCGGGGTGTTGTTGTTGCCTCGTACGTAGCAGGCCCGAGTTCGATCCCCGTTCTGGACAAGTTTTCTGGCTGAGATATAAATTCAGGCTTTTTCCTCTCCTGTAAGACTCGGGAAAATTTAAGGCGCAAATAGTCCCTAAATATCATCTGGCCATGATAATCATCAATACTTCTAAAATTAATTTTAAAACACTTTGAGGTTATGTAATAAAATGTTAAAAATATAAAATGAGACCTGATTTATCAGTCGATCCCAACTAAAAGTAATGTTTGAAAAACTTAGTCAAGTAGCTAAAATGATGAAAGCCTTTCAATCTATGTTTCATAGTCTGCATTTCAAACAGTACCAGTTCAAATTCATAATATGAAACATGGTTTTCAAAAGCCTTCATAGTTTTAAGTACTTGACAAAGTTTGTTCAAACAGAAATTTATTTTAGTTGAGGACGACTGATAAATCAGGTCTCATTTTATATTTTTTAAAATTGTATATTCATCAATCATATCACATTCGCCCTTTTAGTGTGATTGGGTGAATAATGTGCATTGTCTTAAATGTTCTGTTGTCTCGGAGATGGTCCTGGCATTGAATTGATATCACTCATTAGGCGAGTCTTTCAATGTCTTTTTGTGGTCAAAAAACTATGTGAATTATCCTGAGTTATAAGTCTTATCCGACGAGTTGTGTCCCTGTATGACCCGGGTAGGCTGAAACATGTAGATTACCTATAAGAGAGAAATAAACTAAGATAAAGAGAGAGGGAGAGAGAGAATTATGTACGGTTATTTGCCCAGATTTAATATGTAATTTTGAGTAATTCATTATCGTAGGTTAGAATATTAAAATTATATTATAAAATTATAAAATTGTTTATATAATAGGTGTGTCTCCTCAAGTTTCTAAAATATGTATTATCTGTAGGCCGTTCGGGATTAGTCCCATCATCAGCAGAAGGAGCAGGAGATAGGTCTATGTCTACTGACGTTAATGCAAAACTGTAGATACAGACCTATCTCCAGTTCCTTCTGCTGATGATGGGACTAGTCCCGAAAGACCTACAGAGAATTAATAGTTTACAAAGTTTAGGAGACGAACCTATAGGTAATAATTTTATGATTTCATATTTTAATTTTAATTTTGTGACTAATACCTCATCGAAATGTTATTATGAATTTTATTAATGTAGATTGTGATTAGCTTTAGAGGGCCAGGTGACTCTGGTAGCAAGTTAAACGACCAGGGCAGCGGAAGTTATGATTTTTCACCACTCAACATACTTTACAATGAGTACTGAAACTTTCATGAAGAGATAACATCAGATAAACACCCTACTCTAACAAGGGAACTGTCAACCATTTCATGTCGAAACCTTACTTTCAAATTTGTTCCAAAGAAACGCTGTGATGTACCAAGCCCTTGTCCATAATATTATCTACAGCTTTTAACTGCAAGGCAGTAAAATCCAGCTCCAAATCTCTCATTTAAAATTCAGGAAAGTAACACAACTCCTTTATTGACAGATTGGGTAACCCTCACCACCTGCCTTCCGCGCCGCTCCATCCCGCTCTTACTCATGCAGGGAGTCCATCTGCTCTGTACAATGGGTTGCCTTTGCTGGATTCTGCCTTCGATTTATGTGATTGTAGTTAAAAACGCATCGACCGCGGTGGACTAGTGGTTATGCTCCTTGCCTCTGGGCCCGAGGGTCGCGGGTTCAAACCCGGCCGGGGTCGATGGATATTTTTGGATGGAAAAATCCAAGGAGCAAGTACTCCGGGAGGGACTTTAAGCCGTGGGTCCCGAGTCTGAAGATTTTCAGGCTCGTAAAAGATCCTTAAGCCTGAATGAAAAGGCCTCTAAGCAAAATTTACCGAATTTTCCCGTCCTAGTACTACCTGGGTTTCCTAGATGTTAGTAAGAGGCGGAACGCTGACCACGGACCACTCAAATGACATCTATACGAAAACAAGTGTAACTAAATTAGTATGGTTCAAATTCTTCCCTATAGGGGGAGAGCGCCAAAATCTCTGTTAAGGGAAACATGGGCTTACAAGAAGTTAAAAACGCAGATATTTTATACGCGACCTTGGAACATCACAACACTTGTCTGGGAGAAATTTCAAGGCAGGTTTTGACATGTGATGGTTGATAGTTTCCCTTATAAGAATCTAGGTTTCTTGCATCCATATTTTTCATGTAGACTTGGATGGTCTCTTAAAGATATTTACTGTTTTAAATTTATAGTCAGAAACTGAAAAGGAATAATAATATTAATTATTTCTCCGAATGCATTAATTAAAATGTAAATAATGTTTCACACTTTCTGATTGGTTTTACTCAGTCTTCTATCTTTGTCTTCTTTAGACTCTCATCTGCGTCTATCGTTTACGCATGAACATGTAGTTATGTATAAACAATTTATACTGTCATTTCTTACTTAATTGGATATGTATATTCAATATTTGTGTTTTATAGCGTTTTGACATATTTTTGTGTAGAATGTGTCATTTTTTATATCTTGCCTCATAGTTTATGTTACCTTAAACACGGCAACTGCAGTTTTAAGAGGAAAAAATCCTCCCATTTTCTACCGTTGAAAATGGGACGGATGTTTCCTCTTGAAAACTACAGTTCCCGTCTATAAGAAAACATAAACAAAGAGATAAGATGTAAAAAATGACTCATTCTTCATGAATAAGAACCTCATCATTTTATTTCCCATACTTAACTATGAATATTTCTGTGTGTTTATCTCATTTTATGGAATGGGATGTCAATGTTGTTTCTCTTATCTCAATTAATTATTAACTAATGCTTTTATAACCAGTTTTGAACATTTGATTTGCAATTATATGTTGTTAAAAGTTTGAACCTGTGTTTTCACAATAACCATTGTTAAATTATGTATGTACATCCTTTAGATGCATATTAAATAAGCGGATGTGCTTTGCTAGCTGACTGGTTTCCATCAGTGAATGAATCAAAGCCAAACACAACACAAAGATAAAAAACAGCCTTTCGTGAGAAATGGAATAGTACAATTCCTAGAAAAGAAATCATATTGCCTATTTTATAGTAGTGGTTCCGAGTCGGTGTCCTATAGCAATTTACGTGCCGCGATATATTGTGGGAAAATATTAAAATATTTATTTCAACACATTAAATTTTAAATTAAAATGAAATATCATCATCATCATCATCATCATGGTACATTCACGAATTTAGGCCATTTGTTGACCTGTTTCGGCCTCAAGAGAAACACCATCCAAAAGTCTTTTGAGTGGACGTCCTGGTCTTCTTCTTCCTGCAGGTTATTAATGAAAATATTATTTTAATATATTGAATTATTTCCCTTGTGATTTTTTTGTAAACCACAAGGTCTTGTGTGTCGAAAATATTAGGAACCACTGCTTTATTTATACTAAAATTTAGACGAGTTTTTTAAATACTTTAATATTTATTTGTTCAGTATAAAAATGTGCGTTTATCTAGAAACATGTTTCTTATGTCCTTTCCTACTTCAAAAACATCACGGATTAAACAAATCTACTTACTTGCGTGAAATTCCACAGTTTATGTTCTTCATTCTCCCTCAGAAAAATCAAAACAGAAACTGTCTCATATTTTTAGGCATATATTCTATGAACTTTAAAAAAATTACATAATTTTTATTTTGGTTTTTCTATGCGACGTATCGGTCTACGTATCTTGCAATTGACCACTAATTACTAACTGTAGGCCTATCAATGTCAATCTAATAGCATCAGTTACAACCATTTGTGCTAACAACAGGTTTGTCTACATATTTGTGTATATTTCTGCTATATGAAATTGCCAACATGTTTATTCAGGTTAGATTAGTTAGGTTGTTTTGTTAGCGAGTTTCTCATACTCGTAATTTGGCTTTTCTGATCAAGCAATGACTAATGATATTGTCACCGGATGGCACAGGGTTTTCCTATTACGTATTTGGACTTAATAAATACACAGTTGCTATGTACCATTTTTTCTTTTCAGTTTATTTTCTTCTCACAATTATCACTAAATCTTCAATCATAATTTTATTTTACAACTATTCTTCTTTTAAAGTTTATGAGATAATCAGTTATCACACAGTTACGGACACAGTACTTGCTCACAGTTTAGCTTAGAATTAACCTCTCGCCATTCAACACGGGACTATACTCGCTGCCACAGATTGATTATCTCAAAAACTGAGGCCTTCTCCTCCGCTCTTTTATATCAGCGGGAGAAAAGCTCTAGTAACAGATTCGAACAACTTCGAAGCCCAGAAACCTCTGGCTTCCGATCTTTCTCCAAGGGGAAAGGAGAGACCGGTAAAACCGTCTGGCAACACACTCCAGACAATTCTGCCGGCTTGCAGGTGATCTAACTCACCAGGGGCGACTCGCCCGCGCAATTCAAATGCCGCTTTGCGCGACACGTAACAATATCACAGAGTAAATGTTTAAAATAAAAAATGTGCCTTGTCGGCAGTCGTCCTCAACAAAAATATTAAACAATTATAATTTGTTGAGGACGACTGTCATCTCAGGTACATTTTTTATTGTTTTAAATATTTGACAACAACCACAATGGTGGCTAATAATGTTTTTTTTAAGTATTATCACTAGGACTAGGATCTTTATGTACTAAAGTTAAGATCTCAACATGGTATAATGACAAGTTAGACTTACCACTATCTTTTGTTTTTGTTTCACACACAAACAGTTGAATAGTATAATGAGAAGTTAGATTTCTGACTGTCTTTTGTTTTGATTCACACACAAACAGTTGAATAGTATAATGAGAAGTTAGACTTCTGACTGTCTTTTGTTTTGGTTTCACACAGATTAATATACTATGTACATTGAAATCGTATATTTTATTACGTAATAATCCTAGCCTCTTTTTATCAACAGGGGGGTCGATATGATTATTCTAGAAATTATTGAATTATAAAATGAAAATAATCTTTCAGTAATAGATTTTGAGATCACTACAAATAAAAGAATTGATGAGGCTAACGCTAATATGTTTAGCTCTACATAGATATATTACGTTATTAATATGACGTATTTTAGATTAATTTACCTCAACTTCTCGTTCGTTTTAGAGCATTTTTCAAACACACACATAAGTTTACATAGATACATGTATAAGCACACAGACGCATTCACACACACACGCACACACACACACACACACACACACATATATATATATACAAACATTTTTCCTCACAAATGATTCATCTAGGCCTACTGATACATTAATTGTTGCATTTTTTTATTTTAATGCATGTAGACTGATATGTCGCACAGATTTTCGTTATTTTTAAATATTGTTTATTTATAGACGCTTTAACATATTAAGGTCATATCGCATATAAAATGTTCGTTTGTATCCAAGATTAGGTATGTAGGTAAATAGACAGCAGTCAATTCGGAGCGATGCATCGCGATAGGTCGGAGCAGCTCATGCATTCGTCAAAGTGGAACCAACCGGAGATACGCGGGTTCAAACCCCAGCACCGACCACTTTTTTTTGTTTCGTCAAAGTTAATGTTGGGTCGAAAATCCATTACTAGGCTCATTTCACCATAATTGTAATTTATTTTGTTACACCATTAAGATTAAAATAAAATTATTTCTTCAGAAAATGCATGTAATGCTAAATATAGCAATAAAAAGACTCAGCTCACTAAATATTCTAGACGCCTCATAAGGTGCCTTAGCCAATGGAGATACCACATTTTTAACTCATATCAACTTTAAAGACATTTAAAATGGCGAGCAATGCCGGTATACGTATTGTCCCGGATGGCACAGGGTTTTCCTTTTACTTATTTGGACTTGAATAAATACACTGATGTTAAGCAACATTTTTCTTTTCACTTTATTTTCTTCTCAAAATTATCACTAAATTTTCAATTACAGTGTTATCTTACAACTATCCTTCTTTTAAAGTTTATCAGATAATCACTTATCACACAATTACAGACACGGTACTTCCTCACAGTTTCACTTACAATTTAACCTCTCGCCGTCCAACACACGACTGGGGGGTCGTTCCGCTCTCACCACAGTTTATAGGCGAGTAAACGGAAATTTCCAGGTCCATGAACGAGATGTTTCGACATGGAATCCTCTCGTCTTCCGATGTTTCTCGAATGGGGGAACAGATGTTCTTAGAACTCTCTGGCTCTTTAGCCTAGAAATATCGGTGGACCCTGGACTCGCGATTGATTACTCACCAATCCAATCCACCAATACATAACAGTATTTTGTCAAGTGTCACCAACATTAATAATAAATGCTTAATTTTTATAGAATGCTTATATCATCATCATATTTGACATAACAACCTGGGTCGAGCTGTAGCCTCCTTAAGCGACCTCTCTATTCCTGGTGACTGTCCAGCAATTTTTTCCTTGCATTTAGTCGCCATGGTTTCATCAGTCCGGCTTCATTAACTTTGGGCTTCTCAACGGACTTTTTTACGGGGTGGAATTATTAATCCCACGCTCACCCCCAAACTTGAGGTCCAGGGACTCTTCTGTTAGGGTTACCACGCCTTAGCCGAGAGGACCCTGTTTTTAAACGACAGGTACTCGTCCTCACCCTTTCCCCATAATGGATACAATTCGCTGGTAGCACTGCCAGATAACCTGACAGCTAAAACATTCTTGGGTTTTTAACAGTTATATCTACTCGACAGTGATACAGCCCCCAAAAACATCAACTAGCCATAAAAGGTTATATGGTTGAATATATTTAACCCATTCGCCTCAGAAGACGAGGTACACTCGCCGGCTGTTAAAGGGTTTTTAACTCAGAAGGTGAGTTACACTCGCTTAACTCTGCCTGTTCTATATTTGGAATCATGTGTACATTCCTTGGCAGTGTAAAATCTTTTGTTAACATTTATGAATGGTACAGGAATATATTTTGGTCTTAACCCTTATTGTGATCTCAAGTACCTTTAACTTTTTTTCGTTTTGAATGTCTGAAAATAGATAATACAATTTACGGTGATTTAAATCTAGGGAAATACCTTTAGCATTAAAACTCGAAGCGAATGGGTTAATGCATTGTTAATAATTTTGTTTTAAATATATTCTATAACTATTTACATGAAAAATCATTTTTTTATTCTTTGAAGTCTATTCTAAAAGTTGTATATTACATTCTATGATTCACACATTGTTGTCTCGTATCACTAGGATACAATCGGTCATTAATGAGGTGTTATATGTGTCTCATTGTAGACAAGAGAAGACAAATGACTCCAATTCTTATACTTTGCTTGCCTTAATAATTATCTTCAAATAGGTTACATCAATATAATTTTTGTAATATATTAATGATTTTAAGGGTTGAAAATTATAGCAGGGCAACCAAACCATCTCAACTATACCAACAACAACCCAACCTAGGATTTTCACTTCGGTGAAAGCCCATCCTAATGTTTCTTTCTCTCAAACCTTACAAACTGACATCTCTTCCCAAACCAAAACGTTGAACAGCAATGTTCAAGGCCAGGGCCAGCTTGCCAGCAGTAAAATTAGGTCAGCATGCTGAGGAATATCTCCAGGGTCTTCAGCCAATATTGACTGAATTACCCACACCCATGGAGAGATTCATGCATAAAATGCATAAAATCTTTAACCTATTCAATATAGGTTAAAGTTAAATTTTGAAATTCCCGGGGAAAAGGATTTGATTTACAAGTTCTTCGGTCAACCAAAAGATGGAGTGGGATTGGACAATTAGGGCAGCAACATAGAATTCAACAGTGTGGACAATTTAATGATGGTTATGCAATGCATATTGAAACATGCTCAGGAAGAACACAACGATTTATGAGATAAGATAACATAGAATCACCTCATTTATTAAGAACTGCTACCTAATGTAAACTTCCTGTCGTAATTTATTAATTCTCTAAAAATTTTAAAAAGTATTTATAAAATACAAAACAGAAGAAAGTTCAGGTTTCAGGATATGGTTACTTATTTATCAGAAAAAGGCGATTTTTTTATTTTCGAAATTGCCCAACATTTATAAAGTATAGAAGTTGTAAAATATAATGCTCATTACAGCGAATTGACCAATATAGAATATAATATTCGTATATAGTTAAATTATTATAAGTTATGTTTTAGGTAGCATAACAGTAGACCTATATCAAATTATAAACTGGATATAGGTCTATTACGTTGCAATAGAGTCTAATCTGATCTCAATCACGTACCGTATGATTTCATAACATAGTGTCCAATGAAAATGTTTAAATTACGACTGAATATAGAGAAAGAAAAATTATCTGGAGCGTTTTCAGCCCAGTTTTCGAAAATAATTTATGTTAATAAGATAAAATAATAAACTAAGCCACTTAACAAAGTTTCATGTGATAACGGATAAGTGTGTATGCAAATACTGTCAACTAAATTGTGAAAAATACCATATGTTGTGATTGTGTTATATGCCCAAAATCGGTGACAAACTTAGTGAGGAAGACTAGAGATTTCCCAATTCTTGTAATCTTGTGCGCATTTCATGTATTATTATAAGATCTAATAAATAAGTTGAAATTGTGTACGGTAAAAACAAAAATCTTAGCAGAAGTTAAAAGCAAAAGAATCTCCTGGTTGGAATATGTATGCAGAGCGAACTATAGTAGAATTAATAAAAACATTTAGTGGCAAACCTAATGACAGTAGGAAGATCAAGACTTAGATGGTCGTACAACGTGAATGACGATTTAAGAATAGCGAATGTTAAGACATGGACACTTAAGTATTTTTGAAAGAGAGAAATATAATGTCATTATAAGAAATATTAGGGACCTACATGGACTGGACTATAACACCATAAAGTAGTAGTAGTAATAGTAGTAGTAGTACAAGTTGTAATAATAGCAGGAGCAGGAGCAGCAAGCAGTAGTACAGTAATAGTAGTATAGTACAATGCGTTGGCCGGATCGTTTCGCGGCGGCCTTGGACTGGGTGAGTATTGGCTCGCTTGACGCCAGAGTTACACGTACACGACCAGCAAGTCATTGGCACTACCTACTGTGCTAAAATAATTATCCATCCATAGTAATGTTCTCGAGGGCAGGTTTTTCATTGCAATCATAGCATTTTCAGGCTATGCTTTGCATTACTAGGGAAGTTTAGGTGTGGTAGCTTCCCGTTGCTCTCCACACTGGTCAAGGATGATGATGATTATTATTATTATGTCAAGGTCATCACTTTCAACATATGTTGCGATACAGGTAGACCTAATGTAAGTTAGTATAGTAGTAATTTGTAATGTTAGCATAGTAGGTAGTGCTCCGTACCAATGACTTGCCGGCCGTGCACGTGTAACTCTGGCGGGAGGCGCGCCAATACTAACCCAGTTCAAGGCCGCCGCGGAACGGTTCGGCCGAGCTACGAACGCATTGTAGTAGTAGTAGGGAATTGATAAAACTACATAACAGTGAGCTGGTAGATGATCTTTATGAAAAACCAGGTGCAGTAAGAATAGTTATGTCTCATTGACTGCGATTGACGGACATTTATCACGAATTGGAAATGAAAGAGAGGACATGGAAAATGTCTTTGAAAAAACCCAGAAAGAAAGCGCCTAATAGATAGGGCAAGAACGAGAGAGAATAACATTATTTATTATTTGCGGCAGGTCAATAATTATACAAGAAATGTTTGAAAAAAATGTCCACCTCTGTGATCTCGGGGTAGCGTCGCTATCTCATAGGCAGCGGATCCGTGTTCGATCCCCGCTCTGGACAAGTTTCTTGGGTGATTTTTTTTTTCGAAGTTTTTTCCTCACCTGTAAGATAAATGTCAACAAACTTTAAGGGTCAGTTTGTCCCCGAAGATTATCTGGCCATCATAATCATCATTACCACATTCGCCATGTTTAGTATGAATGTGTGTGGAGTGTTTCGTCTTAATGTTGCATTGTCTCGGACGAAGCCCTGACATTAAGCGCATCATTCATTCGGGGAGGTCCTCCGTGCCCTTGTGTGGTCAAAAAACGTATTTTAAATTCCTCTCCCGACAGGTCGTGCCATTGTAGATCCTGGGTGGAGTGTTGCATATGAAAAGTGTATATAAGGTAAGAAGTTAAATTAAGTTAATGGGATGGATTGGATGAAGAGGAAAAGAACTAACTCACTGACACTATCGAACCTATAAGTTCATGGCCGTGTGGACTTAAGCACTCCACATATCCCTACCCTGAATAAATACACTTCCCCTCAAATCATGGTTAATGTTATTCTGCCACCTCATTCTTAGTCTACCAACTTGGCGTTTTCCCTCTGGTTTTCCTACAAGAATATTCCATACTCCTTTTTTCATTACCCATTCGTGTCATATGTCCTGCTCATTGCAGGCTACTAAAATATAAATGTGCTTGATATATCTGGGTTCCCATAAAGATCATGCATCTCACTATTATGTAATCATCTCCTTTGACTGGCCGATAGCGAGGAGATACTGAAGGCCAACACGCACACACTATTAAGTAACACTAAACAATTAGGACTGGAAGTAAATATCAGTAAAACTAAATATATGGTCACACGTAAAAATTCAGTATATAATGGAAATGGACAGCTAATGACAAATGAGGGAAATTTTGAGGAAGTGGCTGAATCCAAGTACCTAGGAACAATACTCACAAATAGGAATGAGATGCACAAAGAAATTAAACATAGGCTCAATTCTGGAAATGCATGCTATCATGCTTTGCAGAGACTTTTGATGTCCCAACTCCTTTCAATAAACGTTAAGCTGAAAATATATAAAACTATTATTCTACCAGTTACATTATATGGGTGCGAAACGTGGACTCTTACTTTAAGGGAGGAAAGGAGATTACGAGTATTTGAGAATAAAGTACTTAGGAAAATTTTTGGACCAAAGAGAGATGAACAGACAGGTGAATGGAGAAGACTACAATTACTAACAATGAACTACATGGTCTTTATAGGAAGCCAGATATAATAAGAACAGTTAAGTCTCGTAGACTGCGATGGGCAGGACATGTTGCGCGTATGGGGAATGAAAGACGTGCATGGAAACGTCTTATAGGAAAGCCAGAAGGAAAACGCCCAGTTGGTAGACCAAGAATGAAGTGGGAGAACAACATTAAGTATGATTTGAGGGAAGTAGATTATACAGGGAATGATTTGAAACCATTAGCTCAAGATAGGGATGTATGGAGAGCTTATGTCCGCGCGGCCATGAACCTACGGGTTCGATAGTGCCAGTGAGTAAGTAAGTAAGCCTGTCTGTTCAATCTCTCTTTGGTCCAAAAATTTTCTCACGAACTTTATTCTCAAATACTCGTATTTTTTTCCTTCCCTTAAAGTAAGAGTCCATGTTTATTACAAACTGTAGGTTTACTTAGGGCTTAAAGGACCTTTGGGACTTGGATATTTGGTAGCATGAGGTTCTAGCCGAGCGTTAGTATGTGGATGTATTAGTTATAAAGGCATACGTGTTTTTGAACATAAATAAATGGATTCTTAATTTAAATTATTTTATTTCTGTGACTATAATGATTATCCATCCATAGTAATTCTGCCCGAAGGCAGGTCCTTCACTGCAATCATAGCATTTTCATGCTATGCTTGCAGCTTTACTAGGGAATTGTGTACGTGTGGTAGCTTCCCGTTGCTTTCCACACCGGTGAAGGATGATGATGATGATAATGATAATGGTAAGGATGATAATGATAAGGATGATGGCCATATGTTTTCGGGGACCGTTTAGGCCTTAAAGTTTTCCTGACATTTGTCTTACAGGTGAGGAAAAACCCCGATAAAAACCTCACCCAGAAAAACTGCCCCGACCGGGGATCGAACCCGGGCCCGCTGCGTGACAAGGCAGCACGCTACCTCGAGACCACAGCGGTGGATGGACATAATGATTATAATAACCCTAATTATTCTAACCCTAAATAACTAATCTAAGCTTATATTAAGAAAACGTACATTCGAACTTTCTTGAGTTTTTTTGAGAGAGGGAGATGGGGTTTATCCATCTACCCTAATTTACATTTTAATAAGTATCTAATAATTCCTACACTTTGAAAAACAGTATTAAAATATTTAATCTACTGGATTCCCTTTCCAAAAGTCCTAGGTACATTATATTAATAAAAATGGTATGCAGACTTACCTATCAAAACACTCAACAGACAGACGCGAGTCCCATATTTTCCAAGGTTTATATAGCCTACTAAACTTCTGACATACAGCTATAACTTAACTGTATTAACATTCCATTAGCATAAATGCAGATATTTTACAGTTAGCCCTGAAAACTTTGTTCTGCCATAATCAAAATTCTGTCCTGAAATATAATATGTCTAAGTGCTTTATTTCAACAACTGTTTTTATTTGGAATACTTAAAATAGTCCATGAAATAATTAAATATCTATGTAAAATACTCTATGTATTCGTAGCAATGTTTCGCATCCATAGAGAGGAAAATAAGAAGAAGGAATTTATAACATTGTTATAAGGGTAATCCATAATTGCATTGGTCGACAAAAATGAACTTTTTTCTTTCACAAGAATAAAAATATGAGATTTTAGAAATATTTTTCATTCTGAATTGAAATATCATTTTAGTTTTTTTCCTATCAGGCAAGAGTTTTCTGTGTTATTCATTAACATTTTTATTAATTAAATAAAAATAAATCGTAGTTTTATTTGATTTTCATATTTATTATATAATTCATTGACAGCTGTTTCGGTACACTGTACCTTCTTCAGACATGTTAACAAATTATGAATTGTGTTCCAACTGATCTAAGCAACAATACAACAATATTTATTTAAATTTTTAAACAATACAACAATATTTATTTAAATTTTTAAATTAAAAAATTTAAATATTGTTGTATTGTTGCTTAGATCAGTTGGAACACAATTAATAATTTGTTAACATGTCTGAAAAAGGTACAGTGTACCGAAACAGCTGTCACTGAATTATATAATAAATATGAAAATCAAATAAAACTACGTTTCATTTTTATTTAATTAATATATATGGATTTTCGTCAAGTAAACACCAACTCAATTGATTAATTAACATTTTTTATAATTTTTAATAAAATCCATCTAACTCTAACTCATTCTGATTTACCCAGAAAGTGGTAGATAGTGATTTTCGGGCATATTTTGCATCCAGAACATCTCTCTTCTTGGTCCAACAGTAGTCAGCCTGCATAGCTATTAGAACTCCACTTACCTTGGTACCTCTTTTCCATTGTAGAGATTTGCTGATGAAAAACGCTCAGCGTGCTCATTAGGAGACAGCGCTTTAAATACAGCTTGAATGAAATTGCTACATATAAGGTAAAGTTTCTTATGACAGGTCAAAGAGAGTGCTAAGATCAATTTTAAAAAAGTAGCTGTCACAAAAAAAAAAAAAAACTGTGCCTGATGAAAAAATTCTCACTACATATCTGAATTCAGTATGAAAAAATGCACTAGATTCACTAATCAGATTTCTGTGAAGAAAAACCTGTCGACCAGTGTTTTAACTGCATTTATATACTCTGAATCTTACACAATACCATGACTAGAGCATGGAACTCACTTCCCAGTCATGTCAGGGACTGTCAATCGGCTATCATTATTTAAATACAAATTGATGTGATATCTTAAGTTCCATACAATTAAAATATTAACTGCCTAACAACTATATTCAGCATTTGGTGTATATTATTAAATATAAAATAAAACTTAGTTTTATTTGATTTTCATTTTTATTAAGGTATATTCAGTGACAGCTGTTTCGGTACACTGTACCTTCTTCAGACATCTATAATATTAATCTAGGAAGCTTCTCTTACTTAATTTTATTTTTTAATATTTTTTATTTATTTTATTCCATGTTTTGTTTGTATTAGCTAATATTAGACCACGTCTCCATTGTCTTTTGTTTAGTCTATATTTTAATAATATTTTTAAATTGTATTAAGTATGTAATTTTTGTAAATTTTACTATTCGCTGGTTGAGGGGAAGAGAGGCCTTTTATGGCCTAAACTCTGCCAGCTGAAATAAAGTAGTATTAGTATATTACTATTATTATTATTATTATTATTATTATTATTATTATTATTTATTAGTATTATTATTTATCACTATTACTATTATTATTATTATTATTATCACTATTACTATTATTATTATTATCACTATTACTATTATTATTATCACTATTATTATTATTACACTATTACTGATTTTATTATTTATTATTATTATTATTATTTATTATTACTATTTTACTATTCTTATTATTACTATTATTATTATTCTTAATACTATTATTATTATATTACTTCATTATTTGAGGAGTATGAGTATTATTACGATGATTATTATTATACTATTATATTACTATTATTATTATTTAATACACAAGTTGATCTTTGGTGATATAATATTACAATATATAGTGAAATATCAATCGTTTCAGTCAATACTCTGGTCTGAGAATTGACAGCTGGGTTTGTGGAAAACGTTGGACCAGGGGTAAACATGAAGGGGGGAAAGGGGCAGAGGGACGCATAGAGCGGGGAAGAGGATGTGAGGGTTAGGGGAGGAGGAGGAGGAGGAGGAGTACGAGTAGGAGGATGGAGGAGGAGGAGGAGGACGAGGACGAGGAGGAGGAGGGAGGGGGAGGAGGAGGCAGGAGGAGGAGGAGGAGAAGGAGGAGGAGGGGGCGGAGGAGGGGGAGGAGGAGGAGGGGAGGACGAGGAGGGGGAGGAGGAGGAGGGGGGAGGAGGGGGAGGAGGAGGAGGGGGGAGGAGGGGGGGGAGGAGGGGGGGGAGGAGGGGGAGGAGAGGAGGAGGGGGAGGAGGAGGGACGAGGGAGGAGGACGAGGAGGAGGAGGACGAGGAGGAGGAGGAGGAGGGGAGGGGGGATGAGGAGGGGGAGGGGAGGACGAGGAGGAGGAGGAGGCGGAGGGTGAGGAGGAGGAGGAGGGGGATGAGGAGGAGGAGGAGGGGAGGAGGAGGAGGGGAGAGGAGGGGGAGGAGAGGAGGGGGATAGGAGGGGGGGAGGAGGAGGAGGGGGAGGAGGAGGAGGAGGAGGGGGAGGAGGAGGGGGAGGAGGAGGAGGGACGAGGAGGAGGAGGAGGAGGATGAGAGGAGGAGGACGAGGAGGAGGGAGGAGGGACGATGAGGAGGAGGAGGAGGACGAGGAGGAGGAGGACGAGGAGGATGGACGAGTAGGAGGAGTATTATATATTATTGATTATTATTATTGTTGTTATTATTATTGTTATTATTATTGTTATATTGTTATTATTGTTTATTATTATTATTATATTATTATATTTATTATTATTATTATTATTATTATTATTATTATTATTATTAATGGAGAAGCTACCATTGGCAAAAAGTTTGAAGATCTAATTTTTGTTTATTCTTAAGTAACTCATAACACTTTTGGATAATTTTGTCTGTATCATTTTCCCTTGTTTTACAGTTCTATGGCACAGGAATGATGCATTCGAGCAATCCACCTAGCGGTCACTATTCCTCAGTTAATCAACAAGAATTGTATTCGATGTGACGTCACGCTGTTCGTATGCGACATGGGGGATGTCACGATCAGCATCTAGCCATGACACTTCAGCGGACGCCACCATCACGAACTTGATCCATCTCTCATCAGGGGGGTCGCAGAAGGCTAACGTAGTCCAGCAGGTGAATAGTGGCGCCATGTGTGGTGAAACTGTGAGTTAAAATCAAAGATTTTTCGTACGTACTTTTAAGTGCAGTATTAATACTCTTATTGAATAGTATTTTGACAGTGTGTTAAATTGGTATTGGCCTAATTTTCATGATGGACGCGTGTGATTCGATTTTCAGGACCTTTATGACTCTTGATAAAAGACAAAGTAAAATCAAAAATAATCTCAATTTGTGTAATGATGAATTTACCTACAGGTGTTTAGAAAACGTAAATATTTTCATTAAAATGACATTTTAAATTGAACTCCAGTAGCATTCGCTGATTATGTAAAATGCGTTCCTTCAATAATTCACTCTCTCGTATTTAAAAAAAAAACCTCCATTAATCAATAATAATAGGAAATTATGCTATGATGTAAAGTATCAGAGAGACTGGACTGGAAATACACACTTCACCTCATATCAACATTTCTCACCAGGATGTATCTCGGAGACTAAATTCAGATCTACTTGAGAAGGGGATGATTTCCTCCGAAATCTGTCCTGATAAAAATATACTGGTATATAATCGGAGGTGAGGTGATATTCCGGTTCAATTCATGATTGAAAAATGCAATTTAAAATGTTTCATGTCATTCTATGCCATTATTATAATTACGTTTCCATTAAAGAAGCTTTTAATATAATAATGTTATTTTTAACTCTTATTTGGCCATTTGGTTTACCTGAACTCGTGGTTGGGTTGTTCAAAGATCCACTCAGCCGTAAGTTTAACTATAAGCACAATGTCATAGGGATTTATACAGCATATAAAGGCTTGTCAACTTCAGTCCTGAAATATAGTTACATTTAACACATTGGAATTTTTTTAATGTTTTTAGAGCGCAAAATTATATTAATTTTCATAATAAAAGTTGGAGCGCGCAAAGCAGGATTCTAACTAACTAAACTCACTGGCACTATCGAATCCATATTGTCATGGCCGCGGCGGACAAAAGCTCTCCATACATCCCTATCCTGAGCTAATGTTTTCCAATCATTCCCTGTATAATTACTTCCTGAAATCATGGTTAACGTTAATCTCCCACCTCATTCTTTGTCTACCAATCGAGCGTTTTCTCTCTGTTTTTCCTACAAGAAGCTTCCTGGACGTCTTTCATTCCCCATTCGTGCCACATGTCCTGCCCATCGCAGTCTACGAGCTTAACTGTTCTTATTATATCTGGATTACTATAAAGACCATGTAACTCACTGTTATATAGTCATTCACCTTTCTGTTCATCTCTCTTTGGTCCAAACATTTTCCTAAGAACTCTAATGTTTCAGTCAATGGCATGGGTTCCCTGAAGTAATCCCCGCCCGGAGAACCGAATGGGGGACTATTTGGCCGGAAAATGTTACCCCAGTGGAACCCATGTCCACATTTCTTGACGGTTGTATTTTTACGGTGAAAGATCGTCACTCTTTCGACCAAGGTACTTTTTTCGTCTGGCTTATCACCTTCACCGGCATGGGTAATCCTATATCGGCAGCAATGTTACCGCCGGCAGAGGGTTTAAGCACGCAAGACACCCCACTCAAGAATTATAATTTTGTTGTTGTGTTTAACGAGTTTCCGAGCAAATAAATGTAATTAGAGCTATTCACAAAATTAATGGATTTACTAATTTGATCAGAATTGGATGTTTATCATTTATGATACATTAGATAGTTATGAAGAAAGCAAAGATTTATATGTAATAAAAACAGTTAAGCCTGTTAGACTGCGATGGGCAGGACTATTGGCGCGAATGGGAAATGATAGAAGGGCATAGAAACTTGCTTGCAGGAAAAACCAAAGAGAAAGCCATCGATTGTATAGACAATTAATGAGATGGTGTAGAATACAATTAACCATTATTTCAGGAAAGTCAATTATACAGGGATGATTATGGAAAACAGCAGCTCAGGATAGGGTTGTATGGAGAGCTTCTTCTGTTTGCTTGACAAAAATTGTGATTCGATAGTGCTAGTGAGTTAGTTGATTATTAAAAAAATATACAGTGCTACCACAATACCATAATTAACTCTATCGAACGACAGACCTAGAAGCCCTACCATCAGGATGGTGATCTCTAAACCGAATATGTAAATTACATAAGTGGACGATCATCCTGCTTGTAGAGGGATGACGTGTGATCAGCACATCTTGTTCCAGCCACGTTTTTTCAACCTAGAGCCGTAACTTATCCTAGCTACCCAAATTCCTTACAATGTTGGGTGGGCAATGGCCCCAAACAGACCGAAATCCCATGAGAATATTTCTCTCTCGTATGAAATTAATATTAATGGAGCGATTTTTTGAATGGTTATGAGAATAAAACAATTATTCCATCTTAATCCTTCTATAACTCTAGGAAATCATCAATGAAGAGGGGCTGCACCTCTTTTTAGGAGACTCGAACCAGCGCAGCGCGACCCTAACTCTGTATCAGGCATCATGCCATATACCGCTCGTCTACAGAGACCCATGACATCATCAGTTAGAAATAAAATTGAAATATGACCCAGAATACAATCAACCTTGAATTGTTTATAGAGCGAAGAAAATCAATGCCCTCATGCATCATGTACGATAAAAAGGGATTAAAGCGGATATATTTAGTGAGGCAAGTAAGAGGAAGAGGTTAAAATCAGGTAGATGTCATTATATGTTTAGAAATGATGTAAAGTTTCGTCATCATCAACAACAACAACAAGGATTAAGCCCAATGGCCTGTTCCGATCTCATTATAGGTCGAATTGGTCCTTCCATCTCTTCATGGTATTCCCAACAATCTTCTCCCTTTTGGTTATAATTATACATTCTTCGTGTTATGCGCTGTTCATTTATTCGTAATACGTGCTGAAGGTAAGCATTTTGATAGTATTTATTCTTTCACAGAGATTAAATATATTAAGTTCTGTTCTTACATCTTCGTTTTTCTTTTTTTCGATCGTTTGGTATCCTTCTATCTGCTCTCAATATCTTTCATTTCTGCAGCCCCTTATTTGTTTCCTCTCTCCCTTGTTAATGTCGAGGTTTCACATCCATAAATAAGCAATGGAACTGCCAGTACGTAATAAAATTTTTAAATAGTTTCTTTTTTTAGTTTTATTCAATAAAGTACGTTTAATTGTGCCACATAGATAATTGAATCGTTGTATCTTAGTGTGTTTATCTAAATTTCTCTCATTACCTAAATGACATCCCAATAAATTAAAATTCTGAACTTGGTCTATTATACATTGTTTATCACTATTTTTGTTCTTATTACACATTTTCCTTTCAGAGCTAATATTTTTGTTTTAGATGTAGATATTCTTAAATTTTATTTTTTGAGAGATATTATTTAAAGTATAAAGGAATTGTTGTAAAGCATTTTCTGATGCCGTCATTATTACTTGATCGTCTGCAAAAAACAGAGTTGTCAATATATTATTATATTAATTTGTTCTTGCCATTGAGACATGGATTATGCATAGGCCCCATGTTGGGTGGCAAATGTGATAGGGTTATAGGTCAATCCCAGGTTTGTTTGGATAATAAAGGATTTGGTGGGCGCTGGATTTATAAAGGACTTCCCCGGTTTCACTGGAGATTTGGGTATTCGGTTTTGCTCAGGTCTAATATCGGTAGACATGAGGTTCTTATTCAGGATTCGTCGGGCAGAATTAATTGTGTCGAATGTAATTTATTATGTCTTGAAAAACACTCGAAATGGATAACACTGTGCATGTTTTAATTGTATTCCCTCGCACTGATCTCACAATCGGCGATGGCGTTTATCGTGGGTTTACCGCTTTAATAATTATTCAATGGCGTACTAGCTCACTGATTTATGTATTAATTTATGAAGTTTAAATAGTCAGTCGATTCCCTATGATCAATTAATCTCTTACGTGGTTACTAACAGTCTAGAGAATTGCTGCGTCTTATTTTACTAGCGGATACTATCAATTATACTTGCAATTAATAAAAATGTTTAAGTCCCAATACTTGAGATACTGCGGTGTGAAAATCCTAAGTCCCTAAATTTACGTTACCACTGGGACCATGCTGCCAGTGTTTGACGAAGATGTGGGCAAGGCCCGGAGCACAAGTCAAGTAGAAGTGTCTGAGGTTCGTCTCCCTCGTCTATTACGTAAATTAGGTTCTCCCACTATATCGACCTCGCGGACCTGAGATTAGTGCTTAGGTGCACGTAACACTAATATGATTGGTTAATGTATCCTAATAGTATAATCTAAGACGGTTTACACAAATTTGTTTATTGGTGTTGGGCCCTATCCGTGCTGGCTTCACGTACGGTCGGGTCACAAGTTTGTTACTTAGGCCACTGGGTTTTTCCTAGGTCATTGATCTTTACTTCTAGTAAGCCACAATGCTAGAGTTTTCTCCCTTCCCACACTTTTTACTCGCGTTGTTTGTCCAACTTGAAATCCCCGGTCATATATTCAGTTATTGTGTTCTGATTGTCAACGCAGATCTGTTAAATTCTGCCTCACAAGAGATTGCCAGTTAAACCTTGATAGTAAAGGATTTTGTCAACATTCTAACTCTTTGTGTATGTGTTGGTCACTACCGCCTTCACAGAAGAAAGGGTGGCATTACCTGAGTTCTCTCTACCTTGATAATGACTAATCATTTAGTTCCCATTAATGCTAATTTCGTCGGATCATTTTATTTGCCATTTATCCCTTCATAATCGTATTTTACTCGTTTTCCTGATTAATTTAATTATACTCATGACCTAAGTCAGACAATTGCTTCTCTAAATAGTATTTCTAATTGTTTATGATTTTAATTGCCTGGCATTGGGATTTATTAATTTATTCAGTTACTCTATGCAAATGAGGCTGAGTGAATGACTTGGTACACCATTCGTTTATGGCATGGTCGAAGAATAAATAAAATAATACTGGTGACAACGGGCACCCTTGTCTTACTCCCTCGTTTATTTACATTTTTTGTTTATTAATTTTATCTCCGCAGTCTATTTTAAATTTTGTTTCTATATATAAACTCTGAATGGCTCTTATAAGGTGTTTAATTCCTTTCATTTCTAATATATTTCATCATTCGTGAATACAAGATATTTAATATACAGCGAATAGACTTAAGTAGTAGCTCGTATTGGGAAGCTCTCGGTTTTAAATAAGTTGCAAATTAAGGATCATTCTGTTCTATGAGATATACTATTTTAATAATGCAAAAGATCAAGTTCATAAATTAATTTAATTTTAATATATCTGTGCTGTTAGAGGTTTATCTTTTTTACTACTTATGATGGAGAATATAGATCATGGCAGTTATAATATGTTATTTATTGGTTAGGTAATTTAATAGATTTGCTGAAATCAATTTGATTTTAGCGACGGCTCCGTGGTGCAAGCTGTTAGACGCTCGCCTCTCACCGCTGGGGTCCCGAGATCGAGTCTCGGTCACTCCATGTGGGTCTCGTGGTGGACGAAACGGAGCATGGACAGGTTTTTCTCGTGATTCCTCCCGTTTTCCCCTGCCACAATTTTATTCCACCATTTTTCCATACTCATCCATTTCGTTCATCTGCTCCTGTGATGGTGCGTCAGGCGTGGTAGACCGGCACCCTTGTCATTCACAGACCTCTATATCTAGGGGCTCATCTCATCTCATCCCTCGACCCGACGCTGAGTTGGACACGAGTTGAGGATATTTATTTTTTATATTTAATTTGATTTAACAGTTAAAAAAGTTAATAGTACAGAGAAATTGAACGAGGCATCATATTAGGTATTCAAACATCCAAAATGTTTGTAGTCAGAAGTGGGGATGCCTTTTCCTATTTTTTTTCAGCACAATGTTCTGTAATAATAATGTTTTCGTTATATTCAGAAGTGTTGTAGATTAATATAGCCTAGTAGTTTTATAAAGAATATATGTTTTCATGAAATACATAAAAGGAAAGAGTAATATAAAAAATGCATATTTCGAGAAAATTATTACAGAATTTTGTACAAAATGTGAGACATATACTGTACTCAATGAGAAAGTCGTAGGAAGGAATGCAGCTTAGCCAAAAACCACGCGAGTCTAGGTTGTATTATACACTTCGAAAACATAATTTGGCAATGCACTACAAGTATAATTAAAAACTGATATAACACACATCACTAATATAATATTTAAAACTAGTGTGACGTCATATGAATGTAATAGTCAAAGAAACGCTTCAAAACTTACTCATTAACTGGAATCTGTGTCAACTAATCTAATTTGTTACGAATTAGTACAACGGTACAGCAATCACCACTTCCTCACTAGCAAATGGTATTCGAGAAATCCACCTACATGTAAAGTCAACATCCCCCCCGTTCCGCACTATACCGTCATGACCGTTCCATCCAATTAAAATTCTATTTGGGCTGATAATTAAAATCATTATAGATATTACAAATAAGAGAACAATAAAAATAAATCTAATGCCAATTACAATTTAAATCGGTCTGCCCCTCGGGTACTTTCTTTCACTTGAGTACAATAATAGGGAGATTATAAAATACCACTTTACAGCAAATAAAAAAGTTAGATATTTGTGTACCTGAGATAATGCCCCGATGAATTATTCTGCACTATTGATTTTTTACAGTTAAATTAAGTAATCAAGTTCTTCACATGCTTGCTATTCAGCAGGAAACTTTCACTATAAAAAGAAATCATACAGTAAGAAGATTGCAAAATAATTGGTACAAAAATCACTTTAAATAAATGTACATAAACAGTAAATCTGGGAGGAGTACCCAAAAGATTACAAGAGACCGTAACGGGCCACCAGGCCTAATACATGGAAGGAAGATGATGATGATGATGATGTATGAACAGTGTCTATAACTTCAGCTTTGAGAGCAACAATATACATGTTTATTTTAGCACCTCGAACAGTTTCATGACTACAGTTCATGAGGCCCCGAATTCGATTCCCGGACAGACCGTAGGAATTGTATCTTAAAGGGTGTAGTTGTCTATGGTCTTGAATTTAGGTTAAGAACACTCCTGGCGCTTCATTATTATTTATCACCCATTATTTCATCGGGGTAACGTAACTCCATCTTCCGGGTGCTCCTATCTATCTATCTATCTATCTATCTATCTGTCTATCTACCTACCTACCTACCTACCTACCTACCTACCTACCTACCTACCTACCTACCTACCTACCTACCTACCTACCTACCTACCTATCTTCGGGTTTTTTACAGCTGCTGTCGTCTTTCCGTTCCAAACCTCCAAAGCCTACGATTTTGGGCATCTCCATTGCTTAAGCCTCTTGCTTCCATTGCTGTCTTCATGTTTTCCTTCCATGTTAACTTTGGCCTCCCTCTTTTCTTCTTTCTGGTCGGTTGCTTTGGCCATCGCTCATCTTCCATTCTTAAAATATGTCATAACCACTTAATTCCTTTTCCTCAATTCTTTCAATTATGCTTTCTTCTCCTTCGATTATGTTTCTAATTTCCTTATTTGTGACATTTCTAGTTTTGACTTTCTGGCACTTCTGCGTAAACAATCAATTTCTAGAGCTATTAGTCCATTCTTTTAGTACTTACTAATTGTCCATACCTCACTTCCCAACCTAAAAATGGATCACAATTCCGTCAATGTCATGGGGAGAAAGTAAAAAATGTCATGAAAGACAACCTATTGGCATTTAACATATATAGGATGGCTAAAACGAGCTTAATATGAAAACTCCCAAATTTTTATTACAAATATTAGGTTTAATAAATAACATTTTAAAACCACATCTTCTACAAAAACATTCAAGACTCAAATTATAAAAAGCTCACGCCCTCTCGACTTTCCTGTACGGAAATGAAATCTGGGTTCTAAAAAGGAAATCGCCAGATGAAGAGCTGCAGAAATGAGATTCATGCGTCGAACTGATGGATATACTCTACTTGACCATCAGAGGAATGAAGATATTTTAAAGGAACTCCACATGCAACCATCAGAAGAAAAGATATCCACCTACAGAGACAGATGTATCCCGAATGTCACCAACTAGGATCCCTAATGCAGTTCTTCGGTATCCTCCAAGAGGACAACCGCGACTTTGTCTAGTTTTACCAAAACAGATCAACATTGATCAGTATTCATGAAAGTTGTATGATATATATATACAGGGTGTTTCAGAATAAGTATTACAGACTTCTAAGGGTTATAGAGGGAACTTAGTAGATAATGCTCTGATAATGAACTCATGTTCGGAAACGTACCATTTCGATGTAAAATAAGTTTGAAGATCGAAACACAATGGACTGATATAGTGTGTCTTGTATTTTATAGAATAAGTATTACAGACTTCTAGGGGTTGTAGTACGCCTGTAGAATCGGAGGAAGATCTTGCACGAATTCTGGCTGCAGCGAAATTATTGAGCCACGCCAGATCTTGTGGGACGTGTGTATGAAAACATGCATCGCAGGTACAGTTTGTGCAAAGAACAATAGGATCGCCACGTGAAACCACACTTGTAATACAACCCTAGAAGTCTGTAATACTTATTTTGAAACATAAGATACACGATATCAGTCAATTGTGTTCCGATCTTCAAACATATTTTTTTATCGAAATGGTACGTTTCCAGACACGGATTCCTTATCAAAACTTTATCTACTAAGTCCCCTCTGCAACCCCTAGAAGTCTGTAATATTTATTCTGAAATACCCTTTATATATACAGGATGTATCTAAATTAGACCGACACATTTTGGGAACAGATAAATAACTTTCATTGAAGCATATTTTGTTAAGGAACATATGGGCTGAGACGCTTTGTTTCAGTGTTAGAGGGAGCTTGCAGGAAAGGATTGAAGGAAGCGGATAAACACTCATTTCAGTCCAATAGTCAGGAAACCTACTACTGTCGCTTCGTTTGTTTACTTCCGGAGGTCAGTAGCATTCGGAACTTATTACAGGAAGTTTGGTACGATCTGTTGGATAGGTAGGGGTGGGCCGGCACGCTCGTCTGACATGTCCTGTCTAGATTCTTTTTGTGGGACTACATGAACGCAAAGATTTATGGAACCAATATTTACTCTGAAGAAGAGCTTACAGCACGATTGTCAGCGCAGCAGATGAAATAACGGAAACCCGTGGCATCTTTGGAAAGATACGACAAAGTATGGCACATTGATGCACTGTTTGTCTGGATGTCATTGGACATGTGTTCTAGCATTTGTTGTGATGGACCAATAATCTGGATCCATCCTGACAATGCAATTCTCTAGTGTTTTTCTAGAATTAAGTATGTTTTGTTTCTGCTTGTCTGTAAAGTATTTGGATTAACAGACAGAATTATGCGTCATAGAATGACTTGATATTTGCAGCTACCAACTTCCTTCCATCCCTTCCACTAAGACCCCTGTTGCACGAAACGAAGCGTCAGAGCCTATAGGTTCCTTAACAAAATATGCTTCAATGAAGGTTAACTATCTGCTACCAAAGTTTGTCGGTCTAATTTAGAAACACTCTCCATATATTAGCGCCTCAAGTTATACAGTATTATCTATTACAAATTATTAAAATCTTCAATATAAAAGGGGGTGTTTGTTCACGCGTAATAATTTCTCCTCGACTGTCGAACGGATTTCGTACTTAGCTACTGGAATGGAAAAAAAGTCCGTCATCCAGATGCTACGTAAATTAGGCGAATTCCTCATAAAGTAAAATATATGGTTCGATTTTACTGGTTTACTGAATAGGCTATATCTTTAATTTGTTTAATGCCCTTTAATCTAGTTTCATTACGATGAAACAAAAATTGCGGCCGCTACAACAATTTTCAAATTTTGTGCTCCAGATCAGCTTCCAATCTTAATGGTCCGATAAGAGTATTACTGATTAACTCAGTCGATCTTACTTTACATATATAAGTGTTACATATCAATATTCACTGTGAAACAAACATGACGGCCTAAAGAATGGTTTGTAAATTTCGGCATTCATGTAAAAGCATCCTACTTCCTAATGATCAGCGTTTGTTGAATCTGGGAGAACGTGTCTTTCGTTTTATTTCAACGGAATGTACCAAGTTTCGTTGCTGGAAAATAAAAATTGCTGCCGCTAGAGCAATTTTTAAAAATTTTCATTTTAGATTGCCCCTCCTTCCTCCTAATGATCCGATTTTGCAGATTAACGAATTCGATACTCCTTACTTTATTTTATTTCTATTCTATGTTTTGTTAGTGTTAGGCTAATATTACACCACATCCACGGTGTGCTTTGTTCAGTCCATGTTTTAATATTTTAAAATTGTGATAAGTGTTTAATGTCCCGCGCCCTAGCCGAGTGGTTAAGGCAGGAAGCCTTGGCGCAGAGCTACAGGACTTGCGCTGGTTCGAGTCCCCATGGGTAGAGAAATTTTATCATAGTATTTCGGCCAGTATGGGGCCGGTGCCCATCCAGCATCGTGAGGCATTTGGGTAGCTACAATAAGTAGCGGTTCCAGATTGAGAAAATCGGCTATAACGGCTGGGGGACTCGACATGCTGACCACATGTCATCCCTACACTGGCTAGATGATCATATACCTCTGTGATTGACACGTGTGGATGTGAGGCCAGCAGCCGGATGGTAGGCTAAGGGCCTTCTAGGCCTGTCGCACCATGGATATTATTATAAGTTATTTAATGTTCGTAGTATTTTATTATTCGCCGGTTGAGTGGAAGAGAAGGCTTAACTGCTGTCATCTTAAATAAAGAATTTATTATTAATATTATTATTTTATTATTATTATTATTATTTTATTATTATTTTATTATTATTATTGTTATTATCATCATCATCATCATCCCATGGTATGGACATCTAATAAGAATGGAAGAAGAGAGAATACCAAAGATGATCATTAATTGGAAAGCTAATGGAAGAAGTGCAAGAGTCAGACCTATAGAGAACGATGGAGGATGGAGTCAAGAGAAGCATGAAAGCTAGAGTTTTGAGGGAAGAAGATGCTTTAACAGGAACTTCTGGCAAGAAATACTTTTGGTTGAAGGAGAAAACACTGTATTCTGGAATATTCCTAAATCTAAAGAATATTATTTATTATTATTATTATTATTATATTATTATTATATTACTATATTATTATTATTATTATTATTATTATTATTAATTTATTAATTATTACTTTACTTATTATTATTACTATTACTTTATTATGTATTACTATTATTATTATTATTATTATTACTATTATTTATTATTCTTATTTTATTATTATTATTATTATATTATTATTATTATTATTATTATTATTATTATTATTATTATTATTATTATTATTATTATTATTATTATTATTATTAATTATTATTATATAGTACATTTCTTAATTGATATGTGCCCACCGCAGTGATCTCGAGGTAGCTCGCTGCCCTTGTCACGTAGCGGGCCCCGAGTTCGATTCCTGGTGAGGTTTTTCCGTGGTTTTTCCTCACCTGTAAGACAAATGTCAGGAAGCTTGGGGCCCAACGGTCCCCGAAAATCATCCGGCCATCATCATCATCCTTCACCGGTGTGGGAAAGCACCTATAATTCCCTAATTACCATCAAAGCGTGGGGTGCTCTATATCAATTAATATATTGATAATAAACAGATATTGGTAAAAGTAAAGTCTCTAAGAAGAAAATGTAAAAATCATAAAAAGCACCCACTCTTGTGATGGTAGAATTATTTTCTTTTTGTTGGCAACTCTAGTTTTATTCTATATGTGTTGGAGATGATTTGTTTGTTGACCACTTTAATTTTATCCCAAGCGTGTTGGAAATTAAAATTATTTTTTCATTTTTTTTAGTTCGGTTTTTCTAATAAAGCGTGTTGTTTTAGTTTTTTAAAACTATTATTTATTTTTTATTTTTTAGTTTTAATATTTTACAGAATAAGATAAAAATGTAAATATCTTTAAATTCGATAGGCTACTATTGTAGTATGAGCTAAAAGTAATACTCTTCTAAAAAAAAACCTCCCAGCCGGATTTTAACCAGCGACCTATGAATTACTGAAATTATATACCACTAAAATTCACTGCTCTACCAACTGAGCTCTTATAACGATTGACTAAAAAGTCGACAAGTCTGCAACCTATTATAACAGTTTTAATTTTTTTTTATTTTCTGATGATTCTGGCCAGGATTTTAGAAACAAAATATGGAATTATTGTATTGTCACGGGTCCTTTACAAGTATCCAAAGTTTTGAGTCGATCCAATTTTTTCTAAGTGGGTGAAAATCGTGTTCAAAGATTCCGTTACATAGATACAAAGACACTTTTTTTGATTTTCTGACGATTCTGTCCAGGATTTTAGAAACAAATATGAAAATATTGTATTGTCACGGGCCCTTTACAAGTATACAAAGTTTCAAGTCGATCCAATGATTTTAAGTAGGTGAAAATCGTGTTAAAAATCCGTTACATAGATACAAAGACATTCTTTTTGATTTTCTGATGATTCTGGCCATGATTTTAGAAAATAAATATGAAATTATTGTATTGACACGGGTCCTTTACAAGTATACAAAGTTTCAAGTCGATCCACTGATTTTAAGTAGGTGAAAATCGCGTTTAAAGATTCCGTTACATAGATAGATAGATAGATAGATACAGGTCAAGCTAATATAAAGCATGTAAAAACAGTATAACCAACAGAAGCCAGAAGATTAAAATTCTTATAATATACGATAAGAAATTTTAGCGATCTCATCATTACTTTTTGCTTTCTGTTCAACATCTCTCATTTTGAGGTTAACCTTATATTCATCTTTTTTATACCTTGAATTTGGGGTACGCCTTACATTCAAACATATACGTATACGTATCTGAAATTATTGTTAGTTTCACTGATATTCAGGACTCGGAAATGAATGAAGGGCAAGAATGCTTTTGATTTTTTTCTGGGAACTCTAAGTGTCGTAATTCGATGATAGAATGCCAGCTGTAACCTAAACAATTCTTTGTTTCTCTCTCTCTCTCTCTCTCCTCTCTCACTCTCTCTCTCCTCTCTTTCTCTCGCCTCCTCTTCTTTCTCTATCCTCTTCTGTTTCTCTCTCTTTCTCTCTCACTCTCTCTTCTTTCTCCTCACTGTCCTGTTTCTCTCTCTTTCTTTCTTCTCTCTCGCTGCTCTCACTCTCTCTTTTCTCTCTCTTTCTTCCTCTCCCTCTCCTCTCTCCCTCTCCGCTCTCTCTGGCTCTCTGTTTCCTCTCTTTTCGTTCGCTCATCTCGCCCTTTCTCTCTCTTTTTCTCGCTCTCCGCCTTTCTCTCTCTTTCTTTCTCTCTCTCTCGCTTTCTCTCTCTTTCTCGCTCTCTCTTTCTCTCTCTCTTTCTCTCTCTCTTTCTCTCTCTCTTTCTCTCTCACTATCTCTCTCTCTCGCTCTCGCTCTCTCTCTCTCGCTCTCTCTTTCTCTTTCTTTCTTTCTTTCTCTCTCTCTCTCTCTCTCTCTCTCTCTCTTTTCACTTTCTCAATTTTTAATAAGGAGCTTCCAAGAATTTACCATAGACTATAATAATTATTGTCCCCGCATTTCAATAAGGTCAGGGTGACGTAGGGTACGTAAATGTAGCCCTACCTACAAAGGGAGAGATTAAATTAAGGAAAATATAGAAAAAAAAAATTTTGTACAAAATTCCATCTTGCGGGTTCGCAAACTGTTTAAATCATTATCAATAACTGGAAGTATTAGGCCATTTGGGCTACTCCTTCTCCAGAATGAAGCTGTTATTTGGTCTTTTCGTCGCTGTTAGATCGTCTGATACAAACGTTTCCCAGTCGCCCGATGGTGCCAGTTGCCCCGGTAACTACAAATTGTGTCAATGATTAAGTTCATTCTATATAATCAACAAATGTAAATGTAATACAAATATATAAGTGTTTACTTCAGCAATATTTCTGAAGTTCTCATGAAATATAACATTAATTCTCATCAATATTGATTTTACTGTATAAAATATATTTTAATAATAATACCTTCAAATTATATTTATAATTACTTCCCAATTATTTCTCTTCTTTACCAATATCTCCAAAATTACTTATACCATTATTCTATTATCTTTTATTAACTTTGTTTTAGTACAATCTGAATGACATAAACATTGTAACGAGAGTGCATCAGATATGCATTTTAATGTATTACAATTATTATTTATTTAAAAATGTATTTGATAATATGTTATAATGCATTTCAATTTTAAGTTAAAATTGCTATGCCACTCACTGATACTTATAAGAAAAATTATCAGACAATCAAATAAATGTTGTCCAGCCACATATTTTAAAATTTGTACAATATTACATATTGTGTATGCATTTTGAATTTAATATACTTGTATTTAAGATGATAGATGCAGTTTATTTGGATATCATGAGATTGATAGAAGTTTTAGCAGCAAAATAAATTTAAATTGTGATTTATAAATATTATTTAACTATTTTTTTATTAATGAATTGGCCAAGTTAATAATGTCCAAAGATTTTCACGAATATTTTATATTGGTTTATGCTTTCATCGATTATGTTAATTTACGCATTAACATTACAATTTTATTCATAGTTTGTATCAGAATATATGTTACCAGTACTTTTTTCTCAAGTTTTATACAATAATTGTTTTCCGTTATATCAAGAAACGTTAAGTCTCCTAGACAGCGATGGGCAGGATATATGGCACGATTGAGAATGAAAAAGGGACATGGAATTTCCAGTAAAAAAAAATCAGAGAAAAAAGCCCACTAGGCAGGCAAAGAATGAGGTGGCAATGTAATATTAAGCATGATTTGAGGAAAGTGGATTATACAGGGAATTATTGGGAAATTAGCTTTCAATACAGATGTGTTGAGAGATTACATCCGCGCGCGCGGCCATGGACCTCCGTGTTCGATAGTGCCAATGGGCTAGTTAGTTATATGAATCAATGTGCAAAAAAAATCAGTATTAAAAATTGTTATACCTGCCAGTTTACACATTTTCGGTTCAGTCAAATGTATTTTAGGAATTTTTAAAAGCCAACTTGTGGTGGAGTTGAATCAGAATATTTTTCATTTAATACCAGTACGTATTATCCATCCACAGTAATTTAGCCCGAGGACAGGTATTTTACTGCAATCATAGCATTTTAGATGCTATGCTTTGCAGCTTTACTAGGGAATTGTGTAGGTGTGGTAGCTTCCCGTTGCTTTCCACACCGGTGAAGGATGATGATGATAGTGATAAGTATGACTATGATGGCCGGATGATTTTCGGGGACAGTTGGACCCAAGCTTCCTGATAATTGCCTTACAGGTGAGGAAAAATCCCGAAAAATACCTTACCCAGGAGACTGTCCTGACTGGGAATCGAATCCGGGCCCGCTGCGTGACAAGGCAGCACGCTACCTCGAGACCACAGCGGTGGACGGTAACTTACGTATTATATATTCTGTCTATGTCAGAGATGTATTTAAAAACAGAAATTTAGTACTAGAAGAATAGAAAGTACAACGTAAGCAAAATGAGGAAAAATGGTAAATCGATTGTGTAAATTTTATGCAGTTTTAGGGTAAATACAAAAATCCGTCACGTAGGATTTATGTAAACCAAGCGAATTCCTTAGTACGTCTAATTTATGATCTCATTTTGTTGGTTTACGAAATAAATATTTATTTTGTTACATTGGAAAACTCCATTCCTGATGCCAGCTCATGTAAAAGTATTTGATTGCAGTGAAAAGTTATAATGCATAACAGTAAGAAGTCACATATTTGCATATTGTATAATTTCACACCAATTTAAATATCTACCGATTAATTTTGCTATTACTTCATTAAAAATATTTTAAAATTTGAACTAATATATTTTATAGGATACGTTCCGAATATATGGGTAAATTAAATTCTATGGTATATATTTCGATGAACCAAACGAGGCGGTTACTAGAGTCAATTCATAATTTCAGGTTTCAGGCAAACCCCCACTTCTAATTGTGGGATTTCGCTGGTGTTTGGAGAATACCCTCCTCGGTTTACTTTAAAAGCTTATACTGAGTTTCGTTGTGAAACATAGAAAATTGCGACCTCTAGAGCGATTTAAAAGTTTGGTTTCATATCTAATTTTGCTGGTTAACGAACTCGACATAGCTTCTTTAGTAAAGTATTGCTATATGCCAGGTTTGGTGAGACAAATATTTTGGCCGCTAGAGCATTAACGCACACAGGCAGATATATACATAATGTTTTCTTACCTCGAGCCGACCTTTCCGCGGAGGCCTTGGACTGGGTGAGTATTGGCGCACCTTCCGCCAGAGTAACACGTACACGACCGGAAAGTCATTGGTATGGAGCACTATCTACTGTGCTAAAATTATTATTATTATGTCAAGGTCAAATCTTTCAACGTCTGTTGTAATGCAGGTAAGCTTAACGTAAGTTAGTACAGTAGTAATTTGTAATTTTCGTACAGTAGGTAGTGCTCCGTACCAATGACTTGCCGGTCGTGTACCTGTAAATCTGGCGAAAGGCGCGCCAATACTCACCCAGTCCAAGCCCGCCGTGGAACGGTCCGGCCGAGCTATGAACGCATTTTGTGTGTATAGCTATATATATAATATATAAACTCCAAGCGCGACAGGCCTAGAATGCCCTTGGCATACCATCTGGCTGCTGGCCTCACATCCACATGTGTTTATCACAGATAGACGATCATCTAGCCAGTGAAGGTCTGCATGTCAGGCCCTCCAGCCGTTATAGCCGGTCTTCTCAACCTGGAGTCGCTACCCAAATGGCTATATATATATATATATATATATATATATATATATATATATATCAAATCATGGTAATTTTAGGTGCTCATTAGATATGGATCGGTGAAGATATGTAAAAAAATTCAACAACATTTTCACTAGAACAACCTCAATAGCTTCATTGCTTTGGAATTTGCTAAAAATAGGTACTCATTTTCGTTTGGTGTTTAAAAGCTTAATGAAATGCTTCCAATTTTACAATGTTTCTGCGAATCATACTTACTATATAAATTTAAATCTAAATTTATTTCTAAGTATTTTTGATGAGGCTATGAAATCTATATATATATATATATATACATACGTGTGTGTGTGTGTGTTCGTGCGTGTGTGTGTGACCACCGCTGTGGTCTCGAGGTAGCATGCTGTCTGGTCACGCAGCGGGCCCGGGTTCGATCCCCTGTCGGGACAAGCTTTCTGAGTGTGGTTTTTTCTCGGGGTTTTTCCTCACCTGCAAGACAAATGTTAGGAAGCTTAGGGCCAACTAACCCCGAAAATCATCCGACCATCTTCATCATCCTTATCATCATCATCCTTCACCGGTGTGGAAAGCAACGGGAAGCTACCACACCTATAATTCCCTAGTAAAGCTGCAAAGCATAGCATGAAAATTTTATGATTGCAGTAAAAGGCCTGACCTCGGGCAGAATTACTATGGATGGACATATGACATGAAAAGAAAAATAAGTGCCTGAGTTGAGATTTGAACCCGAGATTCTAAGTACCGAGTTTAGAATCTCGAGTTCAAATCCCGACTCAGGCATTTATTATTCTTTTCATGGCATATTTGTCTTCGTTGCCAAATGCCAAAAGTATAGTTATAATATATATATATATATATATAATATATATATATATATATATATATTCCTAAAAATCTTGTGCGTTACCACTTCAATTTCAACGTATACAACCAACAGTAGGGCGCGGGTGTTTCGGAAGTGAACTTTCATAGCTCCGTTTCTAAGCTCACTCTAAATAGGAGGATAACATGGAGGTTATTTTATAAACTGTGTACAAAACAACCAACTTTCACAAAACTTGTACAGTGTCTTCCATAATACCTATATTATAAACCTGTATTGAGTACAAACATTTGAAACCTATTCAGAACTTGACTTCCAACTTGAATAAGCTGTCAGAGGAAGGGGTTAAGGTTTCATGAACACATTATGTAACACTGACTTCACAACAAAACACGTATTGTAGATGTGAACGAAATACGTAATATGTCACACAATTCCTATTCAATTTACAGAATTCACCGCAACCATTGTGTTCAATAATATAGAGTACTTAAGAAAAGTCACTCTCCAAAAAATATATTGGAATGTATTTATTTTATTCAGTGCCACCAATTTGTCATTTCGACATTCCTGGATATTTTCTCCTGGCATGGCGTATTTTTAACCCACTTCTGAGGTTGGGGCATCTTAAATGCGAGGTGACGATTGTCCTGATGATATGAAAGGTGATGATGGTGGTATAAACAAAACTAAAATTTTATAAAGTAGTGGCAGTCCCCTTACTATTGTATGGTAGTGAATTTTGGGTTTTAACTAAAAGAGAAGGGAAGATCATAGAAGCAGCTGAAATGAGATTTCTGAGAAGTGTGGCTGGTTGCAAACTTCTAGATAAGAGAAGAAGTGAAGGTATTAGAAATGAGCTAAATATCTTTAAACTCTTAGATAGAATAAAAAAATCTAGAAAAAATGGAAAGAACATGTTCAAAGAATGGAAGATGATCGCATTCCCAAAATTATACTTAAATACAAACCAAAAGGACGCAGGAATGTTGGTAGACCGAAGAAGAGATGGATCCAACTTTTGAATGAGAATCTATGAGACCGGAACAAGCCAAATGGGCTTAATCCGTGGTTGTTGATGATGATGATGGTGGTAATGATGCGCCAGGAAGGGTCATCATCTAAACTTAATCTAATGAGGTGAATATGATATTGATGATAATGATGGAAAGATGGTGTTCGGGGACAGTTTGTGCCTTAAAGTTTCCTAATTTGCCCTAGAGGTGAGGAAAACCCCCGAATAAAACCTCACCCACGAAACGTGTCCCGACCAAGGATCGAACTTGGACCCGCTGCTTGACATGCTAGATGCTGCCTCGAGACCACAGCGGTGACCTATATTATATATATATATATATATATATTTTTAAATGCCCCAGGTTTGTCTTTTCGACATTCCTAGTTTCTCTCCTGGCATGGCGTATTTGTAACCCACTTCTGAGGTTGGGGCGCCTGGAAGGCGGGGTTACGTTGCCCCGATGATATGATGGATGACGATGTGATGGTGCGCCAGGAGAGTTCCTAATCCTAACCTAAGATGAATATGAATGATGATGAATGCGATGGCCATATGATTTCGGGGACCGTTTGGGCCTTAAAGTTTTCCTGACATTTGTCTTACAGGTGAGGAAAAACCCCGATAAAAACCTCACCCAGAAAAACTGTCCCGACCGGGGATCGAACCCGGGCCCGCTGCGTGACAAGGCAGCACGCTACCCCGAGACCACAGCGGTGGACATATTATATAATATTATTTCATTGAATTTTATGGGTAATACTGTTTCGGTAGATTGGTCTTCTGCGTTTTGTTCTGCAACTACCGAATAAAGGAACATCAGAGTATAGAAGTATTAAGGATTTTTTTTCACCAAAACTTAACATACACAAAAAAAACTAGTTGCTGATTATTATGGTAGATCTCTCAGGTGTAGGTCTACATTCATTTTTAAGTCCACCTCTGTGGTCTCGAGGTAGCGTGCTGCTTTGTCACGCAGCGGGCCCGGGTTCGATCCCCGGTCGGACAAGTTTCCTGGGTGAGGTTTTTTCGGAGGTTTTCCTCACCTGCAAAATAAATGTTACAAAAACTTTAAGGCCCAAACGGTCCCAAATCATCATCCGGCCATCATTATCTTCAATATTATATTCGCCTAATTAGCTTAAGTTTAGTTTTAGGCCTCTCCTGGCGCATCATTACCACCACCATCAACTCACCTATAATCGGGGTAGCGTAACCCTGCCTTCCAGGCATCCCAAACTCAGAAGTAGGTTACGAGTACACCATGCCAGGAGGGAACACCAGGAATGTCAAAATGACAACCTGGGGCTTTGAAAAATATATATATATATATATTCATTTTTAACAAATCCCTTTGAAATCAGTGTGTGTGTGTGTGAATTTAGATGTTTACACCAAACAAACAAAAATAAAAATTTAGGAGGTATGATTTTTGCCTTCTCGCGAAAAATTTAATAAAATGGTTGTGTTCAGTTTTAAAAAAAATATTCTCATTTTATATTAACAGAAATGACAATGAATTTAATGTTTGCTTTTAGGTCCTAAAGAAAGTAGGACACTTTAAATACATATGGAGGCTAATTACAAGATACCTAATATATGCAATCATATATATACAAATCAGAAGCATTTAGTTATCATGTTCGACAATTTCCGTGTAATTCCGCCACCAAGTCTGGTAATTTAATTTCGACAGTATTTCAGTGATAGTCGACCGTGATTGTTTCAAACTGACACGAGCAATATTCTGATGTTAGCGTATGAATAAAATATAGTCAAATCATTCCTACTACTTTTTACAAACAATGAACTAACAAAAATAAGAGAACATTTTGATACAAATACAGTTTAAATTTACAGAATTAAATACCTCAGCATATAGCAAAAGTTACAAAAAATTATCTCTCTCTTCCATCATCAGCATGTTGCTCTTTCCTCTTCAATACATCCCACCTCAAATGTTCTATTATACAACTTCTTCTTCTTCTTCTTGGTTTATGCTTATTTACTAGTCTGTTCCGGCTCCAAATTGCTGTTCTTTCCATCTTTTCTTTGGTCTTCCCAAACTTCTTCCTCATGGTTAATAGCTGTATGCTGCCTTTGGTATTCTATTCTCAGTCATCCTTGCCAAGTGTTCTTTCTAGTTTGTTCTGTATTTCTCTATTGTTGAGTTTAATGCCTCTACTTTTAGTTGTCTTATTTCTGTGTTACGTTTTTGTCTGTTCTTTCATATCCTGCTATTGGTCTGAGGAATCTCATTTCAGCAGCTTGTACTCTGGCAGATTGTTGTGTTGTTACCGCCCATGTTTCGGATCCACAAGTAATAATAGGCATTGCCATTGTCTTGTATAATTTCATTATAGAGTCTTTCCTGGCTTTATTTTTCAAAGTTCTTTTTAGTGTTCCTGTTATATAATTAAACTTATTTATTTTGTTGTTTATATCTGTTTCCGCTGTGTATGATATTTCGCAACCTGGGAAGTTATATCTTACCACTTGTCTATTGGTTTATTTTCTAATATTATCTTTGTCCGAACTGGATGAGCGCCCTTGAAGGTCATTGTTTTTTGTTTTTTGTGAGGACATTTCCATGTTGTATTTTTTGATAGTTCATTTAGTTCGTATAGCATTCTTTGTACTTCCTCTGTTTTTGCTATTAAAATCTCGTCATCTGCAAAGGCTACTGTTTTTATTTCTATATTTCGTAAGTTAATTCCCCAAGTCGTTATTTGCTTCCATGATCTTGTCATGTCGTCGAAATAAATGTTAAAAAGAGTGGTTGATAGTGGACAACCTTGTCTAACTCCTCCTGTTATATGTATTGGTTCCCTTCGATTTATTTTTATTTTTGTTTTCTCATATATTTTCTTAATTACTGCTATCAAGTGTAGTGGAATTCCTTTTTCACTTAATATGTTCCATAATTTTGATCTAGACATTTTATCAAAGGCCTTCTTATAATCTATTATACACCGTGTTCCAAAATGATGGACGGGATTTTAAGTAGTTGATATAGCTTTACAAACGAAATTGGATGTGTGATTGTTTGCTATTATGAAATAAAAACTGTGAACGTTTCATATCCTGTATGCAGCAATTTGTTTCTTTGTCATTATTACGTCATCAGCGTTAAATTTGTGAAAATGGCGATTCCTGTACAGAAGCCATTCTGTGTGTTTGCAATTTGCGAGGTCTGGTTCCATTGTTGTAGTTCAGCAAGCGTTCTGACGGCAATTTGGAATTGATCCTCCGACAGAGAAAATTATCCGTCGATGGTATAAACAGAAACAACTAGATGTATCTGTAAAAGGAAAAGTCCAGAACGTCCACGAACACCAAATGACGCGTCGGTCCGGATGACATGATTCATTCCCATACCCTCAACGCTCTCCCGATCTCATACCTTGTGATTTCTTCCTGTGAGGGTATGTGAAGGACCATGTGTACGTACCACCACTTCCCGTCGACCTTCCAGACTTAAGAAGAAGGATTGTTGCTGCTGTTGAATCCATTACTCCAAATATGCTGACCAAGGTTTGGGAAGAATTCGACTATCGGCTAGATGTGTGCCTTGTGACGAAAGGTGCTCACATCGAACACTTATAAAGTATGTCATGAAAACTCGAAGAGTTTATCTATAATCCCATGTAACTTTTGTTCTCATGTATATATATTATATATATATATATATATATACCATGTAAGGGAAATTAAATAACTTTGAAACCCCGTCCATCATTTTGGTACACCCTATAATGTCCATTCTATTATATGATCTGTGTTTAGTTGTATAAGCATGAGTTCGAAAATTCGAAATTACTAAGATATTACTTGAATTTACCGTAGTATGCACACTGTTAAGTTGTTCAAAATGCCACCCTTCTTCCATACTGCAGACTTATGCTCATTGTAGTGTAAACACACTCTTTAATGACTGAAGTTCTTACGCAGGTGACAATTTTCTTTCACGAAATATTGTTTCATCCCCATATGCTATCAGCCATATACAAGAACTTTAAATATACATTATGCAATTAGTGTATTATTTGTTGCTATATACCCTCCATGCGGGCAAAAGCTTAGCTCTATGTAATTTACATAATTCCGCAATAGTTACACAATATATCATATAGAATTAATATAAATACTTCTTTTTCTTAAACTTAATTTGTAGGATTTTCATCCTGTTTATTTCCAAAATCACTCCTCGGAGGAAGACGTACTGGATGTACATTCACTGTCTATCCATCTCTTGGCTAGATACTAATTAAATAAAATAAAGTAGGGCAATTCTTATAATATTTTATTCCATATAAATGTTTCTTGATATACGGAAAATCTTTATAGTTTCTTGTCTGAAATACTAAATCTGATACATCTCCTAAATCTGCTAAAATTATTGTTATATTTTATCAAATTTATGAATTACTCCTGGTAATACTATTTTGTTTGATATTATATGCTGCATAATAATATAGGTGATTTAACAACGCACAAAGATATTATAATGGTTAGAAACTAGAGATGGGACGATATTACATATTGACCATAACCGATACTCCATATTGATGCAAGTATTTGAATTACATCATTCGATACTGATTTGAATTAAACAAACAATGGTTTACTACCAATCCAATGTTTTGGTTTATTCCATTAAATGTTTAGAAAAATATTGGACTAAAGAGACACGAACAGACAGGTGAATAATGAGCTATATGATATTTATGGGAAATCAGACATAGTCAGTTCAGTTAATTTTCATAGTCTGCAATGGGCAGGGCATGTGGCACATAAAGTGTATGAAAGAGGGGCATGGAAACTTCTGTAGAAAACCAGTGAAAAAGCTCCCAATAGGTAGGTCAAGGTGGGAGAATGAGATTTCCTTGGTTTGAGGAAGATAAATTATCCAGGGAATGATTGGAAAACATTAGCTGATGATAAGGGTGTATGGACAGTCTATGTCCGCTAACCTCCAGGTTCGGTAGTGCCAGTGAGTTACGTTGGTTAATTTCACGGTATATAACTATATTATTGTTTTTAAAACTATAGAGTGGACAATAATTTTTGAACATTTAATGAGTCTTAAACTCATCTTATCTTAATTGGAAAGAAGAGCACGCCGTAGCGTAGTGGTTAAGGCAATATGCTATAAGCCGGATGATCGAGGGTTCGAGTCCCGGTCGGGTCAGGATTTTTAAACTGAACCAAACCTTCTGGCGGCACTGTGATCGTGGGGTCGACTTGGCCTCTAATGGAAATGGGTACCAGACACTTGTTGTGGGAGTAAAGGCGGCCATCGCGCAGGGCTGACAACCCGGCTGATACCAAGTGTCGATTGTCTAGAAAAATTGGGAGCCATTACATCCTCCTACTACTCCAAGGGCCTTCTAAGGTCTATAGTAGAGTTACTTTACCTTATTTTACTTTAAAACGCAGAAGAAAATGTTCTATTGACTTCATGTTTCGAAAAAGAACACAATGATGGTTTTGTCTGACTCTCAGATTTTTTTAAACTAGAATGAATGAAAAGAGATACCTTAAAAATGTATACTTTTCAACGAGGATGAAGTATGCTTTTTAGGATTAAACGTGCATATAATCATGTACATTATGTAAAATAAGTTAAAATATATATTTTTAGTTCAATTTACTCTGAAGCACCGAGTACTAAAGGTATCGAGGATGTCAAAGTCTCATCCCTATGTAACCATTAAAGTAAACATGTTTGATAGGTAATTTGTATACATGAATTTAATTTAATTTAATGCCATAAGACTTTCAAATGATAAGTAGTGTGACTGAGTTAGACTGTAACATATCAACATGATAGTAATATTGATTTATCAGAAGTGTGAAAAAATTGTGAATCTGTAAAGAATAATGTGTTCCAAATGTTATAAACTTTTTTTTTTGTACAGAAAGGGGAATATTTAAAACGTTTAATGTGTAAATGTAAAATCGATATTGAATTTATATAAGTGAAATATATTTAGTGTTTGTTCAAATAAAAATGATTGAATTTCATAAGACCACTTGCATTATCACCAAACTCAACATTTCTGGACTTGACAGATGAAATCTAATACCTATGTACAAATATAGGCTACAGTAAAAGCTCCCTATTCGAAATTCCCTTATTCACGTTTTCATTATTCGCGGGTTAAAAAATTGCAACACAGTTTCTATATTCGCGGGTAAAAATGTCTTTATTCGCGGATCCAGTCGGTATATTAGAAGGATTAGTATCCTTTATTAACGCATCGGCAACTTTTACTTCAGGCACGTGTCATGGTGGCTTTTACAAAGAGTGATTAAAACCAAATGGACAAATTAATATCAAAGTAAAACAAACCTTATTGTTACTAAGCATAAAGTTATTTTTTAAAAGCCACCGCCGTCGTATGTCACGTGCCGATATGTTCGTTTATAAACGCCGCCCTCGCCATGATCGGGTTTTATTGTTTCCACTTGTCATTCGTTGCAATAATTTCGATTGAAAAAAAGGTGTCTTTTCTTGATTGCCAATTTATAATATCGAGTAAAAGGAAAGAAAATTAGTACCGAAGCGAAAAAATGTAGTGTAGCCGTTCAAAGTAATAACAGAAATGTTTGACCGTTTACGCGTTGGCGAGTAGTTTTGCGCCTAATATCACGCTGTTTCAATGTTAATCTTCAAGGAATTCGAAGACAAAAAAAAGGAATTCTATCGCTGTTTTCACAGCTGAATATCAATCTGAATTGGAAGACCTTTTAAAAGCGGCAAAACAGGAAAAAAATACTAAGTTCTTTAAGCCCTTGCCTAATCCTGACAGTAATAATTAATAGAAATTATTGAAAGTTTCTCATTTTATTTTAATTTTATTTTGATAATTTTTATTCTATTTTGGAACCTTGGAACGTATCCCCTATATGCCCATACAAATTCCTTCCTTCCTGTTTGGCACTACAACCCGTTGTGAGTTTTGGCCTCCTCCACAATTTTCCTCCATTCATCTCGATCCTGTACTTTCCCTTTCAATCATCTTATTCGCATCGTTCTCAAATCTTGTTCCACGTCCTGCAGCCTGCTCTTTCTCAGTCTTCCTCTCCTTCTTACTCCTATTATGTCGCCATGTATTAATCGTTTTGGTATTCTTCCATCTTCCATTCTTTCAACGTTCAATCCCAATGACTTGATGTATCTTACAAGATCCTCTACTCTGAGTATTGATCAATTTCAGAATTTGATCTAATTCTCCATGTATTGTTTTCCAATACTGGTCCATATATTCGTCGTATTATCTTTCTTTCGAATATACGTAAAGCATTTTCATCTTCTTTATTCTTCTTCTTCTTCTTCTTCACGGTTTAGGCTTATTTACTAGCCTGTTCCAGCTCTAAATTGCTGTTGTTTCCATATCCGTTGAACAGCCGGCTATATCTTTGGAGCTTGTAAGTATTTTGAAGTGTCCCCTGAGTACGCTACTAACGTTCTGCAGGGTTAGTCCTTTGGAGGGGCTGCCTCCTTAAACCCTTTCGACTTGCTTCCTTGTGTTTTATCCCCACAAGGAGGGTTGACTCTTCCGTCTTCTGCCGTTGAGGACTTCACTCTTGTTTCCTGAGCTGGGTCTCTTATTTCATCCCAAGAGATGGGTTGCCACTTCCGCCATTTTCGCCGTTCCGATATTTCTATCTCCGCCGTGTCTGCCGTTGTGGTCTTCCGTGTTTACAGCTTCCAGTGTGGTCGTTAGTTCCCTCTCCTCTTATCTAACCGCAAGCCAAGGCTTCCCGCTTATGATCGTCTGGGTCATTGGTACTAAGCCTCCCTACTACACCAGGTGATAATCCACAGGGAGGATCTTCTTTATTTAACACCGATGTTTATCATTCCATATTCACGGTTTCTGTATTCGCGGCATATTTTCGGAACAAATTCCCCCGCGAATAAGGAGCTTTTACTATATAGATAGGCCTACTTAAATGGCAAGTGTATAATCTGGGTAAGCAACTTATAAACGTTATTTATTATTTTTAATAGTAGAAAAAACGATATCACGGCCGGTTGTACAATGATGAACATTTTCCGGGCTGATAGGCCGTGGTCGCTGTTGCGGCCGGACGTTTCGTCTCCGGCTGCGGGAGACATCTTCAGTGGCTAAGGAGGCTCCTAACTACAGATTCGCCGGAGAAAGTTCATCATTAAATTTAATAAGTTTATTTATATATTCGCCTGATCTAATGTTAAAAATACCTTCTCACCAATTACAAATTTAATTTATTGACAAAATATTTAATAAACATTGAGGTGATAGTTACAAAATCTTAATTATTCCACTGCTATTATTACGTATATTAATGCAATGTATTGTAAATAATAATTTAATTGTATTATGGAAGAGAAATCCTAACAAGAGTGGTCATTGACAGATTCAAATAATTTTCATACATGAAACATTATTTTAAAGACAATAATAATAATAATAATAATAATAATAATAATAATAATAATAATAATAATAATAATAATAATAATTTTTATTCATCATCATCATCTTAGGCACGACAACTTCAAAAGTGAAAGATTTCGCCTTCTCAACAATCCTCCTCCATGCCAATCTGCTCTTGCCATATTCAAATTAGTCACTTTCATTTTCCTTATATTGTCCATTGTGTCATCCTTCTATCTGATCTTCGGTCTTCCTACAGCTCTGCCTCCTATAGGTTTCCATTTGTAGAGTGTTTTGACCAGTCTCTGATCATCCATTCTTATCAAATGTCCAAGCCAACCAATTCTGAGAGATCTTACATGGTTTACTATGTTCCGATTTTTGATTAATTTGTTTAGTTCGTTATTTGTTTTGATTCTACAACAGTTATCAGTTCCTCTATTTGGTCCAAATATTCTTCTTAAAATTTTTATTTAAAAAATTTGTAATTTCTGTTTTATTTTCCTTTTAGGACCCAAATTTCACAAGCATATATAACTACTGGTCTAATAAGTGTTTTGTATAACCTTATTTTTGCAGTTTTTGATATTAATTTGCTCTTAAATAAGGTTCTAATGCAAAATAAGCTTTATTTCCATTTACCAATCTTTCTTTAATTTCCTCTTCTAATGTATTATGTTAATTTTTATTTATTTACAGATATTTAATGTTTACACATCTTTCTGTGCCTGAAGTTTTATTTTTCTTCTCCACTCATCTCTATCCATCCACTACGTGTCCTTCAGTCCTCCAGTCCTCTTGTTGTCATTTCAGTTCTTATTTCTTGTATCCACGAGTTTCGAGGTCTTATTTTCCTTCTTCTTCCAGGTGGACACCATTCCAATGCTTTCATGGGCAACTTTTCCTCTTGCATTCGCCGTATGTGTCCATACCAATTTAATTGCTTATATCTTATATAATCTACTATTAAATATCTAATATTCATTTTTTCTCGTATGACAGTGTTTTCTTATTTTTTCTAATTTTGAACATCTTGCTGCTCTCCTCAAGAAATCCATTTCCATCGACATATGTCTTTGTCCTAAGTTTTTGTTGAATTTCCAAACTTCGGCTCCATATGTGACAGTACGTCTCACTACTGAATTATATATTTGTAATTTTTTTTTCTGCTTATATATCTGTTCCATAAGACTCCATTCAGTATTGCTGTTATTGCTCTACCTTTATTTATTCTGTTCTTAATATCACTTTCTTGTTTATCCTCTTTATCAACTATTACTCCCATAACTCAAATTCTTCACATCCTCTAATATACCCCTTTTGATATTCCAATATTAAATCTTCGGTTTCGTCTCCACATCCTATTTAAAACATTTTTTTTTTTCTAAATTTATTTTCAAACCCCCGGTTATCGTATTCGTCCAATAATTTTCTGAACATAAACTCCAGTCTTCATATTCTTGAGCAATTATTACCTGGTCATCCGCAAATAACAGTGTATATATTGTATCTGTTGATCCACCTTCTATTGGTACTCCCGTCCTTGAATAATAATAATAATAATAATAATAATAATAATAATAATAATAATAATAATAATAATGATAATAATGATAATAATGATAATAATGATAATAATGATAATAATGATAATAATGATAATAATAATGATAATAATAATGATAATAATAATGATAATAATAATGATAATAATAATGATAATAATAATGATAATAATAATGATAATAATAATAATAATAATAATAATAATAATAAAGATCAGCCTCATGGGCTAGCGGTCAGCGTTTCTAATTACAGTTCATGAGTCCCAGATTCGATTCCCGGTCAGACCATAGGGATTTTTTCCTTAAAGGAAATGTTTCCTATAGTTGCCCATGGTCTGAAATTTAGGTTAATGACTCTCCTGGCGATTCGTTATCATCTATCACCAATTATATCATCGGGGGTAACGTAACTGCGCCTTCCAGGTACAGGTACCTAAGAAATGGATTATAATTCCGCCAATGTCAGGGGAGGAAGCCATAAATGTCATAAAAGACAACCAGGTGGCATTGGAAAAAAAATATTTTATATACTATTAATAATAATAATAATAATAATATTAATAATAATAATAATAAATAATATTATATGCTAATAATAATAATATTCGTATATATACAGTCAATATGCCCAATTCACCAATTAATGTTTTAAAATGGTGAACACGTTTCCACAGCCAAGCTGTCATTCTCAAGACCAGATATTGACTGTCAATATTGACAGTCAATTATTCATAGTAGTAAAGATAAAAATAAACTAAAAATAGGGGCAAAATAATAAGAAATATAGTTAGAAGTTAAAGGAAATGTTTGTTCCTTGTGTTCACCATTTTAAAACATTAATTGGTGAATTGGACATATTGACTGTATACATATTTTAATATTTTATCACCAAGAAGATCACTTGTGTATTAAATAATACTCGTGTATGCTAATAATATATTATTATTATTATTATTATTATTATTATTATTATTATTATTATTATTATTATTATTATATTCCAATAACAGTAATAACTTTGAACTTATGTAAATATTCTTATAGATAATGTTTAGTTTTTGCTTGTGGCATTGTCTCAATGAATAAACTACACACATAATTTGAATATTTCTCATCTCAACAAGATGTTTTTGAGCTGATTAATTATTATTGATAATTCAAATTGTATACTATCACATTACTAACATTTAAATGCCTAATCTTGAAACGTAATATCATTATTAACAGTGATAATTTGTTTAAATTAATGTGGGAATATGGGTTCAATTACAAGTCTCTTGGGCGTGATTCAAGTTTTTTAACATTATTCTGCTTCTTATTATACAAAGTAATTAACTGAGTTATAATGGAGAGTCAAATCGCATGTTGTAATTTGTAATTTCTTACATCAACACAAAATTGGTAAAGCATTAAGTTATAGTTCGCGCTCTCTAAACTTGACGCTCCGTGACGTCATCGTTGTACTTGGGGAAACAAGAGGTGAATTGATACTACAAACTGACTTACAAATATAGACTCATTTCATATTACTGAAAACTCTTTTCAAATATGAATTTGTATTAGAAGTGATTCTAATATAAACTATGCTTCAAATTGACTGAAAACTTATTGCGTGCACCATACGACAGGAAGCATCTCAACACCGATACAAACAACAGAGACAGTGTTTTCTTTCTTGTCTAAACTAGGGATTGAATTGCAGAGGAAGAGGTATCTCTTAGGCTTTAAGACGACAAATAAGTAACGGCCCCACCCTCAGCTTACAATGCGCGAATTATACTCTACAGTAATTAAATAACAATATAAGTTGCTGCCAGAATAACAAAAATCCTACCTACAACTAGAAGAGATAACATTTATAGACATCAAAAGACAGTATTACCAATTATAGTAAGCAACTACTTTTTTATCAAATGAATTGTACTATCGTGTACCAGTGTAAAATATTGTGTGTTGTACAATGCAGATAGCAGTATGTAGAGTGGATATTACAAAAGTCCTAGGAACATTTTTTTAGATTTTTATATTTATATTTTAATCCTAACCCTTGCAAGTTATTTGTGCATTTCATATACCATCAGGTTTTATAACACTTGCTACGTGATATTCAAGAAAATATTTAGAGCTATGTTAATTTTACATATCATGTTATTCTATTCTTCATATATTTTATAATTGGTACTTAGACCTTTTAAATTTCAACTCTTCATACAGACTATAATGCAAATATGTAAACACTTCTTAATATAAAATTATTAATAATTTATCTGTCACCCTACAAAAGTTCTTCTTTTGAATGTTGGCATCAAATATATTCTGGAACAGGAAGAAGATTGATTGTTTTTTCAGGTTAGCGAAAATCACAACTTCAGGAGATGTTTCAGCTAAGCATCCTGGTAAGTAAAAAACATATTTGTTAATATTTGTTATTGTTTCTTTACAAAATTATCACCCCACACATATTTTCTTATTTCAGATATGATATTGGTGCTTAAATGCTTTTGGACCCTAATTTTAATTGTAGTATAGCAAGTGTTAAGAAATGATGTTGATGTCATTGTCTAACACTGAAGTCATTAGCAGTCTTGCTCTCCAATACTTTGAGGTCTAAGAAACGTCATCTTTGACAGCGATACAGTTGTTCAGATGATCTTCGTCCATTTCTTCATCTGGTATTAACAAATGTATGACGTAACTAGTAACACTGTCATCTAGTCAACATGATATTGAAATCAATAAAAGTATATCCACGATAAATAAACATATACAGATTTAAGTTATGTAGATAGGAAATAACACTATGAGGTTTTTTAATATTGTTTATTTTTTATTATTTCACTCACCTCATACTTCATAATTCATAGCAGACCCTGGGTTTCTTCACATCTTTTGTGACATTCTCAATGCTGCGTCACGTTCACAACTGACGTCCAACGGCCTTCTATCCTGCAGACTGACCTCCGCGCCATCTGGTGGCCGACCGAAGAATTTCCAAATCAGTCCTCTTTCTTTATAACCGGGTATTTCAAAATTCATAGTTGTATTTTCATTCTTGCATATGTAAATTTTTTCCCAAATTGTGAGTTCCTTCGGTTTTCCCAATTGTTTAAGTAATTTTGTTTTGGTTTCTATTCTATGTTTTTCTGACCAGGCATGTGCAGCTATTGCAGATTTTTCGGTTTCTCCATTTTTAACATTTCTGAGGTGTTCTTTTAATCTTGTATTTAGATTCCTTTTGTTTTTCCTATGTAAAGATTGTGAAAAGATATACATAGGAAAAACAAAAAGGAATCTAAATACAAGATTAAAAGAACACCTCAGAAATGTTAAAAATGGAGAAACCGAAAAATCTGCAATAGCTGCACATGCCTGGTCAGAAAAACATAGAATAGAAACCAAAACAAAATTACTTAAACAATTGGAAAAACCGAAGGAACTCACAATTTGGGAAAAAATTTACATATGCAAGAATGAAAATACAACTATGAATTTTGAAATACCCGGTTATAAAGAAAGAGGACTGATTTGGAAATTCTTCGGTCGGCCACCAGATGGCGCGGAGGTCAGTCTGCAGGATAGAAGGCCGTTGGACGTCAGTTGTGAACGTGACGCAGCATTGAGAATGTCACAAAAGATGTGAAGAAACCCAGGGTCTGCTACGAATTATGAAGTATGAGGTGAGTGAAATAATAAAAAATGAACAATATATACAGATTTAATTACTACTCTTACTTGAATTAAAAGAAAGCTGAGCCAACCAATCATAACAAATTTGAGTTGATTCAATCTGTAAGCTTTCAAGACTCATACTTGGGCGGATCCTGCTTCAAACCTTAACACAGATCAAACTAACTGAGGTTATCTTCCTTGTTTTCCTCAGTCGTTAAGGAAGTGTTGGGTTTCAATACCATCATTTGATCCGTTTCAACATACCTTTCCATAGTGTTATTTAAAATAGACGCTGTTATGACCTATAGCAATATATTATGGCGACAAGTGGATTGCCCCAATTGTAGGAGGATATTTGGATTTTGATGAAGTGCGATGAGGTGTTTACTGCTCTTTCAAGTTCGTTTATTATCTGCGTCGCTTCGTTGAGTTATTATTGTATTTGAAATTAGCAGGATTACTATCACTTGAAGGACACGGATGAGATTATGTTTGATAGGATCATCCGGTTGGCTTCAAGTAATCGTTTGGTCAGCTCAAGGTTCACACGAGGCTCTGTTCAAGGGAATTAAGGTATCTTAAATAATACATTTTTATGAGAAATGTCTTACATTTATTAAAACATCGTTTTTCCTCTTCTTCCAATTTAACTTAGTTTAACCAGTGGAAAATAAACATCACCGCACTATCCCATATTCTTCTTTATCAATGCCGGTACTATTTATTGTAGAATTCGACGTCTGTGTTATATAATATAAATTTATTATTATTATTATTATTATTATTATTATTATTATTATTATTATTATTATTATTATTATTATTATTATTATTATTTCCGAAAATGATTTGCAACGATCAATTTATAATTTACAAGAAATAGGTGCCAAATTTAATATGGAAATATCAATTAACAAAACTAAAATTATGGCATTTCATGGGAAGGACCCCATACAAAGTAAAATCTGTCTCCAGAATAAAATTTTAGAGATATCTAATAAATTTAAATATCTTGGATATTATCTCTCTATCTGGGATGAAAAGGATATCCCTGAAAAAGTTACTAGTTATAATAAAAGTTTAGGAATTATTAATCAAGTTATGAAACCATCCCTTGTACAAAAAACACCAGATTACGTTTATATAACACTTTGGCTAGACCAGTGTTGACCTATGGTAGTGAAGCATGGACACTAAAAAAACAACATGAAAGCAGAATAACGGCTTGTGAAATGAGATTCATGCGCAGAACGGCGGGTTACACCAGATGGGATCGGAAAAGGAACACCGATATCTTAAAAGAATTGAAGACTACGCCAATTTTGGAATATATTAAACAGTACCAACTAAATTGGAAACATCATCTTGAAAGAATGAGTTCAAATCGGATCCCCAAAGCTGTTTATAATTATATACCAAGAGGACGAAGATCACTGGGCCGTCCTATGAAACGCTGGAGGGAAAATTTTCTATAGGATCGTAACAGGCCTTGGCCTAATACTTGGAAGGAAGAAGAAGAAGAGAAGATTATTATTATTATTATTATTATTATTATTATTATTATTATTATTATTATTATTATTATTATTATTATTATTATTATTATTATTGTATGTAATCTACCCGATATAGGGGATTAATTCAAGTAGGACCGTGGTGCCTTTACAACCTACCAGGTCAAGTTCTACTGAAGGATTAGACCAGCATCATGATGTAGGGGTCAGCGTTCCTGACTACTGTTCTAAGGTCCCGGTCAGATCATTGGGATTTTTCCTTAGAGGGAATTATTCCTGTGGTTGCCCATGATCTCCGCATGAATGGAAAGAATCGATTATCGTTCCAATTTATAAGAAAGGAGATAAAACTGATTGCAACAACTACAGGGGCATCTCATTACGTTCAACTTCGTACAAAATTCTAAGAAATATAATAGTAAGCAGACTTACTCCATATATTGATGACATTCTAGGAGATCATCAATGTGGATTTAGAAGAAACAGGCTTAAAAACAGATCAGATTTTTAGTATAAGACAGATTTTAGAAACGAAATGGGAGTACAGTGGTACTGTACATCAACTATATGTAGACTTCAAAAAAGCATATGATTCAATTAAGAGGGAGACGTTAAGTAGTATCCTGCTGGAGTTCGGAATTCCTAAAAAAGTTAGTTAAAGCTATACGAATGTGTCTAAATGGCACAAAGAGTAGGTTGCGTGTAGGCAAACAGTTTTCGGACACTTTTAAAATCCAGAATGGGTTGAAACAAGGAGATGCACTATCTCCTCTACTATTTAATTTTGTACTAGAGCATACCATTAAATCTTTAGAGGATGAGGAAGGCCTACAACTCAATGGTATTAATAAGTTGTTCGTTTATGCTGATGATGTAGTACTATTGGCCGATGGCGAGGAGATACTAAAGGACAACACGCACACACTATTGAGTAACACTAAGAAATTATAACTGGAAGTAAATATCAATAAAACTAAATATATGGTCACACGTAGAAATACATTATATAATGGAAATGGACAGCTAATGACAAATGAGGGAAATTTTGTGGGAGTGGATGAATTCAAATACCTAGGAACAATAATCACAAATAGGAATGAGATGCACAAAGAAATTAAACATAGGCTCAATTCTGGATATGCATGCTATTATGCTTTGCAGAGACTTTTGATGTCTCAACTTCTTTCAAAAAACGTTAAACTGAAAATATATAAAACTATTAGTCTACCAGTTATATTATATGGGTGCGAAACATGGACTCTTACTTTAAGGGAGGACAGGAGATCACGAGTATTTGAGTATTTTCGACTTTCAGCTCATTTATGCCAGGAAGATCGGGGATAAGTAGATTGCCGGGCAACGGCGGTAATTAGCACGAGGTATCTAAAAATAGTTACGATATAAATTTTTCCTTCTACATATTCAGAACACATCAAGTTTAGTCTTTCAGCTCGTATATGCCAAGACGTCCGGGGCAATGGCGGATAATCTGCACATGGTATCTAAAAGTAATTACGATATAAATTTATAATTAATTTTCCTTTCGCTTATCCAACTAAACATGAAAATATATTAATTTTCATTTCTTTAGAGGTAGCAGCGCACGCCGGGTGTTAACTAGTGTACGCCGGGTGTTAGCTAGTGTACAATAATAACTTCAGTTTTACATTATCTTGTTTTCATTGTGGTCCGGAACATTTAAATAACAGGCAGGAGAAATTATTGTTTCGCCAATTTAAGGTTCCGATTGAGGGTCTTTCCACTTTCCAGCGGTTGCCCTTTTACCAGCCGGCTGCTGGCCCTTCACATCCACATGTGTCAATCACAGAGGTAGATGATCAACAGCCAGTGTAGGGGTGACATGTGGTTAGCATGTCGAGTCCCCCAGCCGTTATAGCTGGTTCCTCAACCTGGAGCCGCTACTTATTGCAGCTACCCAATTGCCTCACGATGCTGGGTGGGCACCGGTCCCATACTGGCCGAAATACCATGAGAAAATGTCTTCCCCCATGGAGACTCGAACCAGCGCAAGTCCCGTAGCTCTGCGCCAAGGCTTCCTGCCTTAACCGCTCGGCTACGGCGCGGGATTTAAGGTTAAGACTATTAATATTAACTCCCAGATGTACCTTAATTGAATAAGACTGTGATGGTGTTGTTAGAATTGGCGCTTCATATCAGCGAGTCCAAATAAAGTATTTGAATTCGAAATATTTAAAACGTGAATAATGAATCACATCAGATCTCTGAGGATTGGATGGTTTGGTCATCTGATAAGAATGGATCAACAGAGATTAGTTAAAAACCATATAGCCTAAATGAAAGTTTACAGGAAGTATAGCTGTTGGTAGACCTAAGACGAGATCGCAGGACGATGTGTGGGAGGATTTGAAGAAGACGAGGGTGACAAACCTGAAATTGGTAGAAGATAGAAGAGTCTGGATGAAGATTACTGATAAAGCCAAAACATTCAATTTTGAAGCTGTAGTGCCTTAAGATGATGAAGATGAAGATGAAACAAAAACCAAATTGTATGAAACACTAATGGGGGCACGCCGTAGCGTAGTGGTTAAGGCACTGAGCTACAAGCCGGAGGGTCGAGGGTTCAAGTCCCGTTGGGGCCAGGATTTTTTAAACTGACCCAAACCCTCTGGCGGCACTATGGCCCCTGGGGTCGACTCAGCCTCTAACTGAAATGAGTACCAGACGCTTGTTCTGGGGTAAAGGCGGCCGTCACGCAGGGCTGACAACCCGGCTGACATAAAGTGCCGATTGTCTAGAAAAAGTGGGAGCCTTAACCTCCTACTACCCCAAGGGCCTCCTGAGGCCTGTTGTGGGATCACTTTACTTATGAAACACTAATTAAACCAGTGCTAACTTAAAAGAGTGAAAACTGGGTTCTGACTGAACATGACAAATCTCAACTGGCTGATTTTGAAAGAAAGATAATCAGAAGGATATATGGACCTGTAAGGGAAAATGCGTTATATAATGCAAATAACAATAAGAAATTGGGACTGGAAGTAAACATTAATAAAACTAAATATATGTTCACATGTAGAAGAAATACATTAGGGCCTATATAATGGAAATGATCAGTTAATGTCAAACGAGGGAAATTTTGAAAAAGCAGATGCAATGTTTCAGACAAAACATAATCTAAGTTATAAGCTGTTTATTTTTTTAAACTCACGCCCCATTATTAAAATAGGTGTAGGCCTACTGAAGAGTGTGAGATGCTTCGAACTTTAATTAGGGATTCAATTAAACTCGACGATTAACAACAAATAACCAACTGTATTTACAAAATTTAGCCTTTACTGAATATTTCAGCAAATAACGGACTACACTTTCAAAATATATATTTTCAAAATACGGTTGGCTGAATTTTATCAGCTGGGTGTCCTGTAATCTCTAAAAAAAGGTCTAAAGCTATCCCATTCCATTCTATACATCTAATTAAATTAATGATGGATATGTGTATCACATCTATACGACTCCAACAACCGATAGATTAATTTCAGCAAGTTTCGTTTAACTAGATCCTTTATCTAAAATTCCTAAGTTGCAATGCATTCGTAACCACATAAATGTATCCGTTTAAATTAATTTAGAATGTTTTTGTGTGTGTCTGATTGGGTCCCTCGATGGTTTAGATTCACAATTGGACCCTCTAAAACCATTATGTATAGGAGTTCACTTGACGTGAATATTTAAAAATCTCCCTAGCGGTCAAATTGTTCGATGTTTCACAACGTACCTCAGTATATTCTTTAAAATAAAGCGACGTATGTATTATTCAATAATTAACAGAATCCGGCAATTAGAAGTGGAGATTTATCTGAAATCCGAAACTGCCTAAACGACTGGACCGATTTTGATGACTATTTTAACTCATGCCCCAAGTGGGAGTCAATGACCAATCACGTTTCAATGATTTCTGTTTTACAGCCAATCACAGTCGTGTTTCACCAAATATTTATCAATGTTAAATTTACCATATTAAAGAAAGCTCCTCCTTTTTAATATTCTGAACAAGTCTGACCATTATTTTGCAGTGACTGATCCTATAAGAAATACGGCTACCAGATTGTATATATAGTGCATGGATGTCAACACATAGCGCTTGCAGGAGTTAATATAAAAATATTTGTAGAAATTGATTATACCATCAAAAAAGAAACCACTGTTTGCACTTTCTTAAATGTGTTTTTTTCCCAGGTAATAATCCAGAAAAATATAATTGTCATATTTACATTATACGACATCAGAAATGAATTAATATACAGTTTGATGTGTTTCATTTTTTCTCCACTAGAGAGCATTCTTACAATATTGCGTTCCTTTGGCAATAAATAGTATGATCTGGTTGCAGTGATAAACAAAAGAAGCAGATGAAGCGTAACAATCGTTTCACATTTGTTTTCAAACATCGCCGTTTACATTAAATACATAAATATTTTAAAATAACTATAGTTAAATAATGATTTGTGAGTAAACAGCTTAATTTTATTCATTAAATAGTCCTAACAAATGCCACTCTTGATTTCCAAATTCTCTAGATAAGTTGGAAATCACTCGTGGCATTACTTATGAGAATTTGTGTGTGTGTTTAAGTGGGTCCGGGGATGGTTCTTAAACCATCAGGTGTAGGAGTTCACCTGATGGATAAATTTAAAAATCGCTCTAGCGGTCACAATTGTCGATGTTTCACAACGAAACTCAGTATATCCTATTAAAATAAACCTAGGTAGGTGTTATCCAAAATAAGTGAAATCCGATCATTAGAAGTCGAGGTTTACCTAAAATCGGAAATTAAAAACTAACAGCTTCCATGTTTGGTATGTCTCAGTGTATACCATACAATTTAATTAATCTTTAATATTTAATTTACTTAGGCGTAGGAACGCACATCGGGTATTAGATAGTAGTAAATAAAATTTCATCTTCCAAAAGGTAATATTCAAGCAATCGCTATATGTAAAGCCATATCATAATTAATTTTAGATATCCCGTGCTGATGACCCGGCGTTGCCCGAGAATCCACGTATCCCAATGTACTTGGCATAGATGAGCTCAAAGACAAAATTCGTTATACTGAGTTAACCATAAAAGAATACCTGCCGTGCGCTGCTATGCTTGCCCGGGTGTCTACTCATCCGATCTTCTTGGCATCAATGAAAGACAAAATGGTTATTGTGAGTTATCCTTAAAACATAAACATATGCTGTCGCGGACTTTTTTGTAGAGTTTTTTTTTTTTTTTTAGGTATTCAGTTCTGCGTACATTAATTTGGTGCATTTGTTATGGTTTATATGGTTTAGGCATAGTAAGCCATTTAACCGTACAAAAGCAATTTTTTCACGTTATTCACTAGAAAGGGTGATTTTTAAGGGTGAAGGGCATGCGCATTAAAATTCCTTTATAGTCTATAACCCACCCGGGAAAATCCTGAACACTTTGCAAAAGGCCCCATCACCATCGGATGAACGGTATGGCAGCACACGGTTGCCCGGGAACCTACTTATCCCGATCTTCTTGGCATCAATGAAGGACAAAATAGGTTATTGTGTTATCCGTAAAAGATAAACATTTCTTGTAGAGTTTTCAGAGATATTTAATTCTGTGTACATTAATTTGACGTTAGTTATGTTTTAGGCAGCGTAAGCCATTTGAGCGTCAAAAAAAGGGACTTTTTTTCACGTTTTTCACTTCAAAGGGTGATTTTTAAGGATATAGGAGTTGCGTATCACAATCCTATGTTCATCCCGGGTATATCCTGAACATTTTGCAGAAAGCCCCATCGCAATCGGATAAGCAGCGCATAAAATATGAACAAACAAATGAAAATTCATTTTTATATATTAGATTATAACAATCGATAACACTTTAATTATTAGTTACTATAGGTAACAAAACCTATACTTTATATTCTAACACAACACGCTATCAAAACATAAAATACAGGTTCAACAAAACCTAAAATACACTTTAATGGTGATTTCGTATAATTACATGAATAAACGTTCCTTGACTTTTCTGGAAGTATATTAATACGTAGTTACATCTTACGTAGTTACATCTTGGACCCTCCATGGTATCTTTACCTGTCGTGGTGGAGTGGCTTGCGTGCTTAAATGATCCTGAGAGCTATGCTGGCGGTAGCATTGCTGCCGATAGGGTTGCCCATGCCGGACTGGTCGAAGGTGACGAAAAGAGTACCTTGGTCGAAAGAGTAACGATCTTTCACCGTAAAAATACAACTGTGAATAAATGCGGACATGGGTTCAACTGGGGTAAAATTTTCCGGAGGTCAAATAGTCCCCCATTCGGTTCTCCGGGCGGGGACTACTTCAGGGAACCCATGCCAAAGGTAGATTATACAGGGAATGATTGGAAAGCATTAGCTCAGGATAGGGATGTATGGAGAGCTTATGTCCGCGCGGCCATGAACCTATGGGTTCGATAGTGCCAGTGAGTAAGTAAGTAAGTTACATCTTAGATTGCTCTTAAAATTTCTCCTGATGAATCGTGACAATGTCTTTCAACGCTCATTTTTACTTCAAATTCACATATGAAACCAGCACCCAAAATTGCAGAATATAACAGCAATGATTGTTGATTTACCGTGTTTTTCTTTTATCTGCATTACTCTTTCTCTAAACATATCGTTTCTGCAGTAAATAAATTTCATTAAATACACTAAATTACAACATATAGTAAAATATTCTAAACGTAGATAAAATATTAGAGACATTACGTTACAAAATTAGGTTGCCGAATAAACAACGTTTCCTGATTTGTCGTTTCCCATTTTTTTTTCTCCAAAACCCACATTACCCTTTCTCTAAACATAACGTGTCCGCAATAAATAAATTTCATTAAATATACAGCGTGTCCACAAATATAGTATCATACTTTATACTACTACTACGTCGCTTTGGATAATCGTATCTAAATGAAATTGGTGACAATCAAAAGAGAAACTCAAAACGTTTTTGCTGTACCTCATAAGACATTGAATGTGAATTACTACTCCAGCATAAATTTTTTAATTCATAAATAATAGGGTATCTAATCCTAGTTTATTAATTAGATTTCATAGCCTCATCAAAAATAATTAGAAATAGATTAAAATTTAAATTTCACCCAAAAACTTACCTTTTAAATCTCCAGCTAAAAGATTAACCCACGAGTGAGGCTGCAGAAACTGAATATCTAAATATCCAACAATGAACCCATATCGACCACAAAAAACATGATTAAATTTAGTTTAGTTTCTGCATTGTTGTCCATTATTCTCCATTGTTGACATTGTTAACATGCACAAAACCTTTTTGAGTTTCTCTTTTGATTGTCATCAATTTCATTTACATACGATTATCCAAAGCGACGCAGTAGTAGTTTAAAGTAAGATACTATATTTGTGGACACGGCGGTACAATATTTACTAAAATACTCTGAACACAGATAAATATTGTAAAAAACACGTTCCAAATTAGGTTTAGTAACTCAATGCTCTCACAAGTTACGAACTCTCTCTTTGGTCGTGTTCTAACTTGAGCATCTCGTTAGTAAACATCTGCTTTTCTAACTACAGTAGTCTAAATGCCTATTTTAAACTCGCATCGAAAGACATTAACTTTGTTAGCATTCCCTCCATTAAAAGCAGCCTATATGGAAACTTAACCTTGTGTACTTACTTCTGGTTACTTACTAATTATTTCTTCTATTATATTAGCTACCGGTAACGTATTTCATCATCATAGTACATTCACGAATTTAGGCCATTTGTTGACCTGTTTCGGCCTCAAGAGAAACACCATCCAAAAGTCTTTTGAGTGGACGTCCTGGTCTTCCTCTTCCTGCAGGTTGATATCTTAACATTTGTTTGGGTATTCTGTGATCTTCCATTGGAAGAACATGTATCCATCTTGACTTATAATCAGAAATTTTGTTTTCTAAAGACTCCATGTGTAATTCTTCTAAGATGTCTTCATTTTTTTTTTGTGGTCTAGTAGTGTGTATCCTGCAGTCCTCCGAAGATATCTCATTTCAGCAGATCTAAGTCTCTGTATATCCTTCTGTTTCAACGTCCATACTTCGCGGTAACGTATTTCTTACTGTTAATCTCAAGGCATAACCTACTTACAACAATGCACGCTTGATACAAACTAAAAAATAGTATATTATGGTGCGAGGTTGGGAAGTTGTTTTTACAGAATCGAGGAAAATGTTTAAAAACCGAGCGATGGCGAGCTTTTTAATTTCCGAGATTCTGCAGAACACCTCTTATGTATACATGCGTTGTACATTATTTTTTGCGCGATGGTATTTTCTTCTTCTTGTTGTTCCTTTCCAGGATTAGGTATTTTCAAAATAATAAATAATAGTAAAATAATAACATATTTGTTGGAAATATTTGCATTCATTATAAGCAATTGACTAACGTTAATAGTGTGCCAATGTTTATTAGTTGAAACTACAAGAGGCTGTGATACCAATCAGTGATAAAATTGCGCAAGTACGTATTTATTGTTTTATATTGTTTCAAATAAAGTTCAGTTCATTTAAAATGCAGAGATTTGTTTTGTGTAATGTATATTAACACTACCTTTTGGATATTTTTTGTATATGCATTGTATGTAGTATACATAGAGGGCAGTGGTTTTACATCCCATATGAGTTTTTTAATATGTAATATTACAGTATAGTTATTTTATTACAGTATAGTTATTTAGGTTGGCAACTCCGAAATGTAGGATGTTGAACTTTTAATCATGGTGGCCATTGCTGTAAGTACGACAAAACGCACTATCGCGCAAAAAATAGTATAGCCAACAGAAGCCAGATCATTAAACATTTTCTGTTCGTAACTTTTTGCTTTCTGTCGTACATCTCTGATTTTGAGATTAACCTTACATTCGATTTTTTTTCTGTCTTATACCTTGAATTTAAGATGCGCCTTACATTCGGACATGATTTCATATACGGTACCTACAACTCGCGTCGAACTATTAAGATGGCGATTCTTCTTTGCTGGTCTAAGTTTAAAGGTTTTAGGCAGCTGAATACTAAAATTAACTTAAAAGAACATTATCATAAGTAATGCCACGAGTGATTTCCAAATTATCGATAAATTCACGACTCACGAAGTGAGGAGTAAATTTATCTAGAGAATCTGGAAATCAAGAGTGGTATTTGTTAGGACTATTTAACGAATAAAATTAAGCTGTATACTTACAAATCATTATTTAACTATAGTTATTTTAAAATATTTATATATTTAATGTAAACGGCGATGTTTGAAAACATGTGAGAAATGATTGGTACGCTTCATTTGCTTCTTTTGTTCGATCACTGCAAACTGGTCATAATATTATTTATTGCCAAAAGATCGCAATGTTGTAAGAATGCACCCTAGCGGAGAAATTTATAACCAACGCTATAGGTATTAATAATTTCTGATGTCCTATGATGTAAATATGTCAATTCTATTTTTCTGCGTCATTTCCTGGAAAATAATTCGTTTAAGAAAGTACAAACAGTGGGTTTTTTTTTGTGGTATAATCAATTGTTGCAAATGTTTTTATATTATGTCTCGTATCCGCTTCGTGTTGATATTCATGCACTATATATATATATATATATATATATATACATTCTGGTAGCCGTATATCTTACAAAGTCAATCACTGCAAAATAATGCTATGACCTATTCAGAATGTTAAAAAGGAGGAGCTTTCTTTATTATGATAAACTTTAGTTTGTAAATTTTAGGCGAAACACAACTGTGATTGGTTGTAAATAATAAATCATTGAAATGTGATTGGTCATTGACTCCCATTTGGGGCATGAGTTAAATAGTCACACTTAACTCTCTCAGCATTACTATGCCTCAAAACACTCTGTAAAATGATAAATTCTACGCCACTGCTTTATTACATCATTCGCCCTATTTATAAACACATGCCAAGAGAGTTCGCTACAACTGCACTAGTTTAAAACCAACTCCATAGAAAACATCTTGTGTTTCTGTTACCACGCCCTTTAATTGAGTATAATATAAGTTTACAAGTTGTAATGGGAAACTAGGATATTTTGCGCTGCGTTTTTATCAAGGAGCGAATTTGCAGCTTCCGCAGGCGCATGGTACAGTTTGTTATTGTGAACTGCAGACAACCAGTCTGGCATCAGTCCCGCGTTAAACTGGCAACAAATGTTTTCCTGCGAAGGTGAGTTACCTGCTTCAGTTTTTAGCGATTCTAAATTTACACACTCTATGGAACTGTACATAATTAACACATTTTATTGTGGTACTTAATCAATGACGTGATTTATTTATAATATCTAAAACAATACTATTATATTTAACAAAATAATAATCATTATTTATTTTGAATTTACCTAGGTTAAATTACACATGTATTCACAATTAACTAACTCACTGGCACTATCGAACACGTAGGTTCATGGCCGCACGGACATAAGCTCTCCATACATCCCTATCCTGAGCTAATGTTTTCTAATCATCCCCTGTATAATCCACTTCCATCAAATCATAGTTAGTTATTCTCCGACCTCATTCTTGGTCTATCAACTGGGCGTATCCCTCTGGTTTTTCTACAAGAAGCTTCCATGCACGTCTTTCATTCCCATTGGTGCCACATGTCCTGTCCATCGCAGTCTACGAGACTTATCTATTATTATTATTATTATTATTATTATTATTATTATTATTATTATTATTATATCTGGCTTTCTATAAAGACTATGTAGTTCACTGTTGTGTAGTCTTCTCCATTCTTGTATTAACAATTATGAACATAATTCAAAATTATTGTTAATATTTAGTCCTTTTTTACGGCAAAGTGTCATATTAATTTTAATTAATAACATGTTCTATCTCTTATTTTGACTATCTTTACACATGTATGTACTTGTTCTCGTTTACCTATTGATACCTACTTGTTTAGCCTAGATAAGGAAAGGCAAATCTCTTATATTCAACCAGGACAAGTAGGCCTACATTATCTTCTTCTTCACATGGTCTCATGTCCCCATCCCGGGGGTCAACTTACGATAAATATTTATTAATCGTAATAAAATATAGGTAACATAAATGAAAATTGGATGAAACTAATTAAAACAAAGATAATATAATCATAAGTATTATTATTGTTAGTATTATTATTTTATTTTGTATACAGATTTTCAATTAATATTTACATGTCTTTCTGTGCCTAAAGTTTTATTTTGCTTCTCCACTCGTCCCTGATAGTACCATGTGAGGCGCCCTTACAGATATTTGTCATTAGTTTTATAAAGTCTAGAGGAAGAAACCCTTGACCAAAAATCACTTGGTGTTCCAATTTGGTGGTTGATGCATCAGGTCAGCTCCTTTTTCATCATAAAAAATAAAAATACTAAAAAGCCTAAATATTTAAAGCCGGAAGGAAATTATATTAATAATAATAATAATAATAATAATAATAATAATAATAATAACAAAGAAAAATAAAAGGAAATACATTATTAATTACTAAAATAATATGATATCAATGAATTGTCATTTATTATTATTATTATTATTATTATTATTATTACTAAATAACTGTTGAATACAATTTTGAATATTACCGTTTTACAGCCCCGTTTCACAGCCTCTGACACAGGGAGAAAGTAAATTCCATAGTCTAAAAAAGAGCTAAGCTGTTGAAGGAGTGAATAATTTAGTCTAAAGAGGACGCGGAGAGTATCTGAGAATATAACGAAACATTTTGTGATAGGTTATTAAGTGTGGATGTTTGTATATAGTAAATTATTTCTAGAGCAGAGATAAGGAATTGACGAATTTCCGATCTCAAAGACGAAGCCACGATAATTGTTTCCAGAGACGGTGTGACGCGATCAAATCTACGAATACTGCACACTAGCAGATATCGATTTTTCTGATTCAAGAAGAAAAACAGCGCAAGGTCGGAAGTCAACCCAAATATTGGATCTAAAACTGGTATGACGGATATCTCATCATAAAATAAAAATATTAATGTGTTACATATTTAATAAAAAATTACGTTTTAGTGATAGCATTTTTTTTTCATTATTAAAACGCATAAATATATTCATTTAAACATTACTAAATTTTGCTATTTTATTTCACACACTATTTTCAAAAGACTTATTTGAAACAATCACTTTACATTATCACAGTTTTTAATATAATGCTACAAACTTCGAAGTAGCAATATGTATTTTAAAAATGATATAATGAAAAAGATATTTTCTTCCCTAAGCTAAATAAAGTAAATTATTAACTTCAACAAGTCAATACTTTAAAGACGTTTAAATTATATGAGACATTATAGGCTATAAAGAAATATTTTAGTGCATTTGTATATTATAATGTTGAGTGATTCCGGGTTATGTGGCCGGGTCCATAGTTGGTGTTTATACCAGACGTTTCGCCCTTAACTGCGGAGGGCATCTTCAGTGGCGAGTGCTTCTAGGCGTGTTTCCTGGTCGGAAGATCTAAGTAGATCTACTTAGATCTTCCGACCAGGAAACACGCCTAGAAGCACTCGCCACTGAAGATGCCCTCCGCAGTTAAGGGCGAAACGTCTGGTATCAACACCAACTATGGACCACGGCCACATAACCCGGAATCACTCAACATTATGATTACCGGCCGTGAAAGCCTGCATTCAACCATTTGTATATTATTTTCTTACACAAGTTCGATTTTTTTAATATATTACAGTATTATAGACATTGCTAAAAGCCAACACATATATTCTATTAAAATAACACTAAGAAAAGGGTGGGGGCAAGAAATAGATTACCATGAAACTAAAAATATGGCCAAACATAGGAGTAATTTATTAAAGTAGAATGGACAATTAGCAACAAATGAGGGACATTTTGTATAAATGGTAGAAATCAAATACTTCGGAACAATAATTGCAAACAGAAATGAAGTGCAAAAATAAATTAAGCATAAGCTCAACTCTGAAAATGCATCCTATTATGCACTACAGTTGCTCTTGTCATCTCAATTCCTCTAAAAAAAATTAAATATAAAACTGTTATTCCAGTTATATTAAATGGATGCGAAATATGGACTCTCACTTTAAGGGAGGAGAATAAAGTACTTGGGAACATTTTGTGTCAAATAGAGGCGAAGAGACAGGTAAATGGAGGAAAGCACATAACAGTGTGCTGCATGATCTTTATGAGAAATCAGGCATAATAAGAGTTGTTAGATCTCGTCCGACTGCGGTGGGTAGGACATGTGGCAAAGGGAATTGAAAGAAGGGTATGGAAACTCCTTATAAGGAAGTCAGAGGGAGAGTGCCCGGTAGGTATGCAAAGCATGAGATGGGAGAACAGTATTAATTATTACTTGAGAGGTAAATGATAGAGAATTGTTATAAAACATTAGCTCTATATAGGGATACATGGAGACTTAAGTTCGCTCGACCACGTACCTCCGGGTTCGACATTGCCAGCGAACTAGTTAACATTTTACTATACAGTGTTGTTCTCTAAACATATCAATAGATCCATCCATAGTAATTCTGCCCGAGGGCAGATCTTTCACTGCAATCATCGCATTTTTATGCTATGCTTTGCAGCTTTACTAGGGAATTATAGCTGTGGTAGCTTCCCGATGCTTACCTCACCGGTGAGGGATGATGATGATGGCCAAATGATTTCCGAGGACCGTTGGGTCCTAAGCTTCCTGACATTTGTCTTACAGGTGAGGAAAAATCCCGAAAAAAACCTCACCAAGGAGCCTTACCCGATCAGGAATCGAACACGGGCCCGCTGCATGACAAGGCAGCACGCTACCTTGAGACCACAGCAGGTATCAATAGAATTGATGCAAATTATTGTATTTCTTCTTGAATGAGAAAAATCGATATCTGCTTGTGTGCATTATCCATAGATTTAATCACGTCACACCGTCTTTTGGAAACAATATTTAACAACACAATTATATTCATCAATTATTTACGAGTTAAGTTTTTTTTTAGGGCGTCAGTTTTTGTATTAATATTTTCATGTAGGCCTACATGTCAAACTGATTTTGAATCCCAAAAAAATGTTCTGAGGATAAAATTAAGTTTAGCATTAGCCAGCCTATATAGTTCATTATTAATTTATTCCATTAAATCTACGATTAGTCCTACAAATGTTTATTTTGTTATAGTTTCTATTAGGTAATAAAGAATGCAATTAATTAAAGACCCTTCCACTTCACAATGAGTTATTGTTACACATATTCTATAATTTAAACTAAACTTTAAATTTACATATAGCGCAATTTTCTAATCTTCCATATTCCAGTGATACTTTAAAAGTTTAAAAGTTTATTCAATTATTGTCTATTTTGCACCAAAATTCAAGTTTGCGTGTCTCCATTCTTCTTAAGTTAATACTATATGTATAAATATCGTAATTTCACTCCAGAATGTGTTTCTAATTGCTACAAACATGTGTTAAAAGTGATTATTGCAATTAAACTGACTCTTGTTCACAGCGAAATTATATTCTATCTATAATGGCGCAACCCATTGTTGAGCCACAGCCTCTCCTTTGTAAGGAGTTACTAGACCAAGTTAATTTTTAATTACCTTATTTGCTCGTAGATGTCATGGATGGCATGTGGTCAACACACCGATCCAATGAGACATCTAACAGGCAATTAAGGTATTACTAGGACATTGAGATCGGTAAATTTTGCTTAGAGACCTCTTTATTCAGGCTTAAGGATCTTTTATGAGCCTCAAAATCTTCAGACTCGGGACCCAAGACTTAAAGTTCATCCTGGAGGACTTGCCTCTTGGATTTTTTCCGTCCTAAAAAATCCATCGCCCACGGCCGGGTTTAATCCCACGACCCTCGGAACCAGAGGCAAGGATAATAACCACTAGTCTACCGCGGTCGACATAAAATTAGATTACTTCCCATAAATTTATGAAAATGGTCTGCAGACATTTTGAAAATAAGCTCCTCAATTGCAAGTTTTCTTTCTTGGTGGTCTTTTCATTTGTTCATGATTATGCAATTAAAAACTTAAATTATTAATTTTTAAACTGTAAACAATTAATTTTTTTAACACTACGCGTTCGAATTAGTCACAAGTTTGGTCTTCCAAATGTCATAGAATTAATATAAAATCTATGCCTATAAAAAAAGGGCGATATTTCAAAAGTGACAGTCCAAATTAGGGATGAGAAGTAAAAATAAAGAGAGAAGAAAACGTTTTCCACTCCACATGAGTCAGGAAAATTAACCGGTTAAAAAGTTTTTTTTTTCTGTTTGAAGCTCGCTGAATACTAACTTCAATAAAATCAATGACAATATATCAATCACGAGATAAACGCCAGCATTCAAGTGCAAATAGAAACAACCACAAAACATAAACATTGGTCTGCAGATTAATGGTTCATGGATAAGTATTCATAGGATCACCAGTTTATAAGCGTCTGGTCACTTAGGTTAGTCTCAACACTAATATTTTGGGATCGATTACTGGTTTTTTACGCATCTACGGTAACTTCCATTCCTCATTTGTTGAAATGAATACTTAGTATTAGTACTTAGTAGTCGGGCGCGGTGGACTAGTGGTTATGCCCCCTTGCCTGTAGTTCTGAGGGACACGGGTTCAAACCCAGCCGGGGACAATGAATTTTTAGAATGGAAAAATCCAAGGTACAAGTCCTCCGGGAGGAACTTTAAGTCGTGGTTCCCGAGTCTGAAAATTTTCAGCCTCGTAAATGAACCGCAAGTCTGAATAAAGAGGCATCTGTGCAAAATTTACCGACCGTTGTTAGACCAATTAAGACCATAGTTGCCCGCTACATGTCTCACTGAGGCGATATGCCGACTCCATATCACTCGTTTACATCTATGGGAAAATAAGCGTAATTAATGTAGCTTGGTTAAAATACTCCCACTAGGGAGCGCCCTAATCCCCACACGGGGAAGTATTTAGTAATAATTAGACAAATAACTTTATCTCAAAACTAACAGGCTATTTTCCGGACCCATACATGTTTATTCTTTTTTATTCTTTCGCTATATATCAATCACTATCTCTTCATTTTTGCAACTCATCCCTAAATTTTGGCCATTTTAACCACTCTGTATTAAATAAAGATTTAAAAACTTTAAGACATAATCTAAACGAGAAGGTGAAATAAAATTTATTTCACTCTCATTGTCCTAATAGTTAAGCCAGTCATTTTTCATGTCTGATCCGTCGTTGAGTCAGTAGTGTAGTCGTCCGATTTACATTCCAGAACTTTCTGCGCCTCGAATTTTCCAATTTAGCTTTATCCGAGAATAACAAGTTATTTTTAAAAGGGAAAAACTTCTGGATCACATTTGCTTACACAAATACACGTCGACACTCTCATGATGTGTACAACGTCCATGGTAGTGCTATGAATAAACACTAAAACACGATACAGCTCATAGAAATATTTTTTAAAAGTATAATCAAATACTAAAATATAATTTCTTAATTGCAGATGGCTGCAATACTGATCCTACTTATCTACTTAAGTCTGAAAGATGTAATGTGCAACGAACTGCAGTCTACAAACTCTTCCATTTCCTGTGTCAGCATTATCTCCAATAAGTCCAAGCCATTGAATTGTTTGCTTTTCATAAACGCCGCTGACTTTTTGCACTACGAGAGCAAGTTCGATTGTAACGAGTATTCAGATATGGCTGAAAATTTCCTTTCTACTGGCGACGTAATTTATGGTTTCAAAATGTTAACAGCGTGTCAAGACACATACGAATCTCTGGAACGATGTAGGGATGTGAATCCACGGGAACTAGAGGAACTTCAGTACGATCCAGACGAATTACTTTATGTGTGCTCTTTTTATAAACAGGCTTACGATATTGCTCTTCAACAGAACGTGTGTCTCCAAATTGCGGTTGAAGTTGATATTCTTAGATCTTCAGAACAATCTGTATATACTACAGAATTCATGAGAGCAAAATACGTCACAGAGCTCAGAAAGTTATACACTGAAGCCTTGAGTTTAAAGAATAAAATGGACTTTTACAACTTGAGTCATGTGTTAGACAATTCATTTATTTTAAATGTGACAGGAAGTGAAATGAAACGAATCGTTGAAGAAGGAATGGAATTCAACAAGGACCTTGATGAATATCGGACCCTTCTTTATTATGTTTATGGACCTGTGGATTTTGTTCTTTTTATTATTGGATTTATCGGTAACCTTTCATTGATCATGATATTCGTTAGATTTGATAATGTTCGTACACCCCAAAATATGCTGTTGCTCAATTTAGCGCTGGGAGATATTCTAAATCTTCTGTCCAATATCATGACTGCTTTAATAGTAGAAGTAATATTTGAAAATCACTTTACGTATTTTAGTCCAGCAACATGCAAGTGCATAGCTTGCATGCAGCACCTTTCAATTGGTCTTAGTGTGTATGCAGTAGTTTTTCTCAGCATTCAAAGATATATTTTTATTAGATCGTCTTCAACGTATACCGTGTGCAGGTTACCTGTTAAAACTGTAGTTACTCTTAATATCTTGGCTGTATGGGTTATGTCCTTGGGTTTATGCATCCCTGTTACAGTGTTGTCAACTTCTGACAGTTATGGAGTATGTTTTATTCCTAAAGATTTTGATCCGACCATGTGGAACGTTTTATTTATTTGTATCATTCCTATAGTAACTGTCTCGCTGTTTTACACTTTGAGTGCATGCCGTTTGGCACATAGTGCCAGAAACATACCTGGCGAAAAACAAGGATCAGAAAGAACGAGAAAAGCAAGAAGTAGAGGAGCGGGAGTGCTATTAGCTCTGTCTGGAGTGTTTGCTTTCAGTTTTTTGCCTTATGTCATATATTTGTACCTAATACATTCTAAATACATCAGTCCATCAAGTGACGGATGGGAATATGTGTTATTCAAACTGACTTTTCTTAATCCGGTAGTAAATCCATTTGCGTTATATTTTGGTAGTGGATCGTTCAAACGGCATTTTAAAAATTGTTGTTCAAGAAGGCGCCATAGTGCACTCTCATTGACAGAATCACACCAAACAAGAATTACTAAATCTAGCAAATGGACAACTATTTGACAAACGATGGTCTGCATGCGTATGCAGGAGGTCTAAAAGTAACTAATACTTGTCAATGAGTCTTAATTCCATGACATTCATTACTAGAGCCCGAATTTGTATGCGAAATGCATGTTTTGTTTTACGCATTAAAAATTATGCATAAAGATTTACATGTTTCACAGACAATTTTAACAGTATTTGATAATGCATAGAAATGCATACTCCCGGGGGGGAAATGTTTATTTTAGATTTTTAATGCATAAATACGTATTTTACTCCTAAATGTGGTATTAAATAATAATTTTCCTTCAGCTAATTACTGGTAAGTAATTAATTATTAATTAATAATTATTTTAAATTAACAAAGTCTCTCCAATCAATTGGATCTAAGCATAACGTGTATATTTATATCTGTGTAAGAGGAAAATACCCGTGGGCCTTGAAAAATAATATCACAGTATTGCTAAAATTTCATTTGATAAGCTTAGTGAAATATTAAATAAAAATACTGGCTACAATAGAATTTTTCAAATTAGCAAAATGCTCTCTGGTGATAGTGAAAAAAAAAACTGTAAGCGAAGAGGAATTCACTGAAGAAGAACTATGATATTTTTCACATGCACCTGTAACATCATGTACTGTAGAAAGGACATTTTGATTGTATGAACCCTTCTTCACTGACAGACGAAGGAGCTTCACACAAGAAAACCTCATTAAAAACCGTCCTTATCTCTGTAACAGCCAGTACTAAGCTAAGATTACACACAAAGCAAATAATTTACTTGATTTTATTACAATCTGTTTTTTTTTTTTTTTTGCATATTTAGGGTGCATACTTTCTACATTTTTCATGCATATTTAGTATTTTATTTTGCATATAAATCCGGGCACTAATCATTACAGCTAATTAATATTTCAATATATATGTAAAATTCTTCACGACACAAAACATTGTAACAGTCGTGTTCTGAGAATCTCGAGAAACATAAAAATGTCGATCGTAATTATCTAACATAAGATGTTTGAAATCCTGTTTTTTTTTAAGTTTTTTGTGTTATTGAACTTTGAAAACATACAATACACTTCTATCCGGTAATATAAACTGATACAGTGAAATAATACAATATTGTTAAGGACCTGCTCTGTGAATTAAGCTTCATTTTAAATATCTTCTTACACTTTTATGTACATATGATACAATAAATGTATACTTTATTTATATTTACGTTTTATGAATTTTCCATTTCTTGAATAGATGATATTCTGACAGAATATTCGAATATATCTCCTATATAAAATAATAACATGATATTGATGTAAATATATTCTGAGATAATATTTACAATCACTTGATTATTCATATATCTTAATGTGAATGTTTTGCCAGCACACAAAAGAGAAGGAATGCAACGAGTAGAGTTTGATTATATCGTACAACATACTTATATTTCATAAGAACTTTTCAAAAGTCGATTATATATAGGATTCCTAAAACACTAAACATATTCCAAAATTACCCAAAGCCAAACGATAAATATCTGGATTTTTAACACATTTTGTCTGTTTGCCAAAGAGACCACATTAGTAGATTATATTGTTTTTTTTTCTGTGCAAATCTCGGTGATGGTAAACAGTATCTCAGAAAATGTTTTTAAAAACTATGTTTTTTTTCTTACATATTACTTCGTACATACATTTCGAGACTTTTACAACACTCTAAATAGTCTCATTACCAAAACCCTAGTGTTGCAGATTCATTTTTCATAATGCGCTTCATTTCTTTTTAATCCCTTATTTTCATACACCGTACTTATTTACATTTATTAACTCATAATTGTTCTCCTTCTTCTATATTATATTCTTTCTTCCATTCTTCGTATTCCTTTTCCTCTGTTCCTCTTTTATTTTTATTCATCATTTTATTTATCACGTATTAATTCTTTCATTGTGTGCATAATATTATTTTATTCTATATTCATGGGCTCGTCCACCGCTGTGGTCTCGAGGTAGCGTGCTACCTTTTCATGCAGCGGGCCCGATTCGATCCTTGGTCGGGGCAAATTCCCCAAGATCTTTTTTTCTAGATTATTCCTTACCTGTAAGACAAATGTCATGAAACTATAAGGTCCAAAAGGTCCCGAAAACATTATCATCATCACATTCGCCTCTTTTCGATTAAGTTTAGTTTAAGGCCTCTCCTGACACAGTATTACCATCATCATCACCTTTCATATAATTGGGGCACCGTAATCTCACCTTCCAGGCGTCCCAACCTCATAAGTAGGATACAAGTGCTATGTCGAAAGAGAGATGTAATGACAAACTGATGGCATTGAATAAAACATATTCATGGGTTCATTTTTCCACTTGATTGACAACTATATTAAATATTTTATTATTGCAACTAATGTTTACATAAGAAGCAGATGTTTAAAAACATCAAGGCCATGATCTCATATCCATTAAATGCGTCATAGGAGCCTAATGTCTTACTCTAAATTTGTACACTTTGAAGTCGCGGCTTCTTAAGAAAACTAAGTTGATAACAAATTGCTTGCATTTAAAGATGTAATAAACTACACAAGTAGGAAATGAAGTGTTAATATTCTTATCATTAACAAAATCAACAGCCAGATAATTACTTAATGTAATTAGGGCTCAAGTAAATGTACAAAATTTTCAGTGGTGCTGAATCCAGACCAAAGCTTAGGCCAAAAATTTACTTACTCTTACTTACTCACTGGCACTATCAAACTCGTAGGTTCATGGCCGCGCGGACATAAGCTCTCCATGCATCCCTATCCTAGCTAATACTTTCCAATCATTCCCTGTATAATCCACCTCCCTCAAATCATAGTTAATGTTATTCTCCCACCTCATTCTTGGTCTACCAACTGGGCGTTTTCCCTCTGGCATTCCTACAAGAAGCTTCCATGCACCTCTTGCATTCCCCACACGTGCAACATGTCCTGCCCATCGAAGTCTACGAGATTTAAATGTTCTTATTATATCTGGCTTCCTATAAAGACCATATAGTTCGTTGTTATGCAGTCTTCTCCATTCACCTGTCTGTTCATCTCTCTTTGGTCCAAAAGTTTTCCTAAGTACTTTATTCTCAAATGCTTGTAATCTCCTTTCCTCCCTTAAAGTAAGAGTCCATGTTTCGCACTCATATAATATAATTGGTAGAATAATAGTTTTATATATTTTCAGTTTAACGTTTTTTGAAAGGACTTGGGACATCAAGAGTCTCTGCACTTCATAATAGCACGCATTTCCAGAATTGAGCCTATGTTTAATTTCTTTGTGCATCTCATTCCTACTTTTGATTATTGTTGCTAGGTGCTTGAATTCAGCCTCTTCCTCAAAACGTCCCTCATTTCTGATTAACTGTCCATTTCCATTATATAATGTATTTCAACGTGTGACCATATATTTAGTTTTATTGCTATTTACTTCTAGTCCTAATTTATTAGTGTTACTCAATAGTGTGTGCGTGTTGTCCTTTAGTATCTCCTCGCTATCGGCCAATAATACTACATCATCAGCATAAACTAGCAGCGTATTAATACCATTGAGTTGTAAGCCTTCCTCATTCTCTAAAGATTTGATGGCATGCTCTAGTACACAATTAAATAGTAGAGGAGATAGTGCATCTCCTTGCTTCAACCCATTCTGGATTTCAAAAGTGTCCGAAAACTGTTTGCCTACACGCACCCTACTATTTGTGCCATTTAGACACATTCGTATAAGTCTAACTAACTTTTTAGGAATTCCGAACTCCAGCAGGATACTATATAACTTCTCCCTCTTAATTGAATCATATGCTTTTTTGAAGTCTACGTATAGTTGATGTACAGAATACAATTTATCTACTATTATAGGTATAATAATCAGTGGCGCCTTAGTTCGGAGTTACTAGGAAACAAAACCTATACTCTATATATTCTAACAAAACACGTTATCAAAACATAAAATACAGGCTCAACAAAACGTAAAACGCACTTTAATGATGATTGTAACATTACAATCATTGCAATTTGAGGCAGCTCCGTGGCGAAAGCGGTTAGACGCTCGCCTCTTACCGCTGGGGTCCCGAGATCGAGTCTCGGTCACTCGACATGGGTTTCGTGGTGGCGAAACGGAGGTTGGGCAGGTTTTTCTTGGGGTTTCTCCCGTTTTCCCCTGCCACAATTTCATTCCACCATTTATCCATACTCATCTCATCCATTTCGATTCATTTCGTTCATCTGCCCGTGTGATGGTGCGTCAGGCGTGGTCGGCCGGCACCTTTGACATTCACAGACCTCTATATCCATCCATCCATAGTAATTCTGCAACCATAGTATTTTCATGCTATGTTTTGCAGCTTTTCTAGGGAATTGTAGGTGTGGTAGCTTCCCGTTGCTTTCCACATCGATGAAGGATGATGATAATGATAAAGATGATGATGATGGCCGGATGATTTTCGGGGACGGCTGGGCCCTAAGCTTCCTGACATTTGTCTTACAGGTGAGAAAAAACTCCGAAAAATACCTTACCCAGGAGCCTGTCCCAACCGGGAATCGAACCCGGGCCCGCTGCGTGACAAGGCAGCATGCTACCTCGAGACCACAGCGGAGGACGACCTCTATATAAGGGGTTTCATATCATCTCATCCCTCGACCCGACCATGATATGGACACGAGTTGAGGATAATATTATTATTATTATTATATTATTATTATTATTATTATTATTATTATTATTATTATTGTTTATATTACAGTTTGTAATATTTATTGGATACACATTTTCTCTATTATCAGAAGTATTGTTTATTCTCCGCTAATTCATCATCATCACAGTACATTCACGAATTTAGGCCATTTGTTGACCTGTTTCGGCCTCAAGAGAAACACCATCCAAAAGTATTTGAGTGGACGTCCTGGTCTTCTTCTTCCTGCAGGTTGATATCTTATCATTTGTTTGGGTATTCTGTGATCTTCCATTCGATGAACATGTTGCATCCATCTTGACTTATAATCAACAATTTTGTTTTCTAAAGGTTCCATGTGCAATTGTTCTAAGATGTCTTCATTTTTTTGTCATCTAGTAGTGTGTATCCTGCAGTCCTTAGAAGGTATCTCATTTCAGCAGATCTAAGTCTCTGTATATCCTTCTGTTTCAACGTCCATACTTCGCTACCATATAAAAGAGCTAATTGATACTTTAAATTCGTATATGAAACTAGCACCAACAATTGCAGAATATAACAACAATGTTTGTTGATTTATCGTGTCTTTTTTTTTCCAAAGCTCACATTATTCTTTCTCTAAAAATAATGTTTCCGCATTAAATACATTTAATTAAATATACTAAATATACAACATATACTAAAATAGTGTGAACGTAGATAAAATATTGTAGACAACACGTTACAAAATAGGTTTAGTAACTCGCTGCTCTTGTTACTAAGCCTCTGTTTTTGTAACTAGTTGTAAGTAACTATTGTTAACGTGTCAACAATAGACTTTTTGTTGCCAAAGTCACGGGCATTTTGTCAAAGTAGGTTGCAACATGTTAATTTTCGACGGAAGCAAATCGGTGAGAGGAAAACCACAGAATAAGATTATGACGTCTTATCTTACAAACTAACGGTCTTATTGAGTTGGTGTTCAACGGAAACGCAAGAGGATGCAATCTAATTCGAAGAGCGGAAATAGGTAACGGTGCAAGTGCCACAAACATATGTTATGATTGGAATTAATACAATGTTCTATTGCCAATAATATGTCAAATATTTAATATATCGTAACATTGACGTAAAAAAAGAGGCCACAGATTTTGTGATATAGGTAATGATATTCAGAGATTAATAAACGGCCAAAATAATACATTTTGACTCTTTTATACTTGATTTATTTCTCATTATTCCGTATGATCTTAAAACTCGAATGAATATGTAGTAAAAACGTAAAATTGACAAATAGGCTCTGATTTAAGTTCAAATAGGCGCGTATGAAAGCCCTATCTATAATTATAACCATTAAAGTAATCATTAAATAATTTATTCTCAGTTGTGTGTTTTTATGACAAACGCTGCGAAATAAATTGCACATTCAGACAGAAAGTTTCACGTTTGCACATACAATTTCACTAACAAACGAAGTAACATTACAATACATTTCTATTCAAAAAAAATCTCGGGGAATACAATTCTATCCCGTTAGTAAGTTAAGTTAAAATCATTGAAAAACACTGTGGTTACAATGGGAGGCGACAGGACGGTGCAAGGGGTGCTCTTGCACCTGTCCTGTCGAGAAAGAAAATACACAGAAAAAAAAATTAAGATATATTCAAAAAATTATGGAATATTTTTTTATTAAGTCACGCGAATTTGGCATTAACATAATTGACATAACATGAATGTATAATTATAAATTATAATTTATTAGTTAATATTATAGTGGGTAGATGCACATGCACCTCCCTGAAAGTAATCCTGGCGGCGCCCATGATGATTACGAACTCTCCTAGTGCTTCATTATCATTTATCATCGGGGTAACGTACTCCGCCTTCTAGGTGCCCCAACCTAAGAAATACATTACAATTCCGCCAATACCAAGAAAGAAAGCTAGATATGTCATGAAAGACAACTTGGTGGCATTAAACAAAAAAATCTATTCACAGTGTTGTTTTGAAAGACACAATTTATAATTAAATACATTAATATGAGCTCTATATTTCAATCTAAATTAATATTGAATTTCGAATTATTATATTCATATATCCGTAGTAGTCCACCGCTGTGGTATCGAGGTAGCGTACTGCCTTGTCACGCAGCGGGCCCGGGTTCGATCCCGGTCGGGGCAGTTTTTCCGGGTGAGGATCGGGGTTTTTCCTCACCTGTAAGAAAAATGTCAGGAAAACTTTCAGGCCCAAACAGTCCCCAAAATCATATGGTTATTATCATCATCATCAGCAGCAGCATCGTCATCCTTCATCGGTGTGGAAAGCAACGGGAAGCTACCACACCTACAATTCCCTAGTAAAGCTGCAAGCATAGCATGAAAATGCTATGATTGCAGTGAAGGACCTGACTTCGGGCAGAATTACTATGGATGGATGGATGGATCCGTAGTAAAGGTAAAGTGATCCCACTACAGACCTCAGGAGCCCTTGGGGTTGTAGGAGGTTAAGGTTACCACTTTTCTGGACAATCGGCACTTGCTGTCAGCCGGGTTGTCAGCTCTGCGTGACGGCCGCCTTTACCCCCAGAACAAGCGTTTGGTACTCATTTCCGTTAGAGGTTGAGTCGATCCCAGGCCATAGTGCCGCCAGAAGGTTTGGTCAGTTTAAAAATAGTGATCCCACCGGGACTCGAACCCTCGATCTCCGGCTTGTAGTGTAGTCCCTTAACCACTATGCTACGGCGTGCCCTCATCTCGGTAATAAAACATTAAAATAGTTTGTTATATATATATATATATATATATATATATATATATATATAAATTTCAATTTTTCTGGTTTACAATAATATTGACATAAAATTATTAATAATTTTATTAAGAAGATGTTTGAGAAATAAAACCACAAGAAAACTCAATTGAAATTTTATAAAACAGTAGCCGTTCTTACGTTAACATACGGGTTGAGACTTGGCCTTACGATCTCTGATTAACATAAAATTGAGACAATAGAAATGAGATTTCTGAGATCCGTTGCAAGTGAGATCAAAAGAGAAGTCATGATATCAGAGATGAATTAAAGTATATAATATAAACGAGAGAATACACAGCAATAAATTTGATTCGAACATGTACAAAGAATGCCAAATAATCGGTTATCAAAAGAGATGTTACATTATAAACCTCCAGGCCAAAGAAATGTAGGTGGACCAAAACGACGTTGGGAGGACAATCTGTAGTATATTTTGCTTCGGGGAGCGGAACGGGTCAACAAGCCCAAGATGATGATGAATTATTTTAGCACTTGTTGTGAACCCCGTATTATTATTTAAGAACTGTTTGTACTGATTTCAATTAACTGCTGGACATTTCATTTTTATACTACACCTAACACTGCAGTAGCAAAAAAAAAAAAAATTCAACTGAACTTGTAAGTATTAATTGATGTATGTTAGCTTGTGCAAATGTTTGTGTATGTTCCAGTATAACTCTGGAACCCCTGTAGAAATTTCAATCAAATAGAGATCGAAGTCATAATTTTCAGAGTCGCCGAAATGAATAGTGAAATCCATTATTGTAGGCTTTCACGGCCGGCGTCTTGATTCTTATTCTGTTATTCTTCCGGGTTAAATGGCCGTGGTCCGGTTTTCTTGAAACCCGATGTTTCGTCTACTACTGCGATAGATATCTTCAGGAGATTCCGCGTGCTCTCTGTAAACTCCTAAACAGTCATCTTCCGGGCTAAATGACCATGGTCCGGTTTTCTTGAAATCCAATGTTTCGTCTACTACTGCCATAGACATCTTCAGGGGATTCTGCATACTTCTCAACAGTCGGCTGCAGACAGTTGAGGAGCACGCAGAATCTCCTGAAGATGTCTATGGCAGTAGTAGACGAAACATCGAGTTTCAAGAAAATTGGACCACGGCCGTTTAGCCCGGAAGACGAACAAAACGGGAATCCATACTCACTACATCATGATGAGAAGTGGTATAAAAATAAAATGTCCAAAATTACCATAATTACTGTTTAATCCATTGTTGTCCATAGTTAATCCATAGTTTAATCCATAGATCGCTAAGTTAATTTGCGACATTTAAACCTAAGTTTGACACCTAGCACGCCAAGATTGTGATACAGGGTGACATGTAAAAATAATTTGAAATGACCGATATTAGTATCGAATGATCATGAAGTCGCTGAAATGATTAATAATAATAATAATAATATAATTGCGCACAATCGTGCAAAATTAATTAATTGGCGTATTGCACTAATGACATTGTCACTTTGGAACACAATTCCAGATGATATCTTGTACACTTTAGTCCGCACAGTTTACATCTGCAACTGTCTTCGATTTGGTGGTAAAGTGATATTCACACACACTTTGTGATGGAAGCCGTGGACTGCATAGTGGTTTATCTGGTACCTTAGTTCCTTGTTTGGTCCACACCAGCTCCTATCTATCATGGCTGGCGTACCGTAGAATTCTTCAGGAATGGCATCCCGCTTCTGTCTTCTCTCTTGCATCTGTTATTCGTAAGCTTTAGTGGATGGCAGGTAGTAGCGCATTCTGAGGTCTGCCATGAAGAACTGTTCTCTTGCTGGTACATAGACCAGTCTCGAAGGAGTGAATTTAGAGATTGCTAGAATTTTCTTCAGATAGGAGGCCTTGACGCTTTCCCAGATTTTTAAGTAATTTATCTTCAGATGTTCCCAAACTATCTGTATTCCATATGCGATTATTGGCATTATTTTTGCATTGAAGAGTCGCACAGCTGTGTCTGTTGATAGTAGGGCAGATGATTTTATTTCATTCATGGCTCTTAGAGCCGCTGCTGATCTTTCTCTGACGTGTATTGAAATGATTAATGATTTTCCTTATCTCTTTTAAGTACAAGTTAAGCTCCCATCGGCATGGGGGGATGCAAAGAAGTGAAAAAATAAAATCTCCAAAATATCCTAGATTAATTTCGAGTCCATAGTTTCTGGGATCGCTAACCTGACTGCTGACAAGAAGATTAGATGCCGAATAATTATCTATTCTATAGTATTCTGCTGTTGGACAGGTCTATCCCCACAGTCATAGCATTTCCATGCTATGCTTTGCAGCTTTTATTAGGGAATTATAGGTATAGTAGCTTCCCGTTGTTTTCCACACCGGTGAAATTATAATACTCGTAACGATAATAATGATGATAGCCGATGAGTTTCGGGAACCGTTGGGCCTTAAACTTCCTGATATTTGTCTTACAGGTGAGGGAAAACCACCGAAAGTAAACATTTTCCTCGATTCTGAAAAAAACTCTGGCATCGTAATATACTATTATAACATAATAATCTATCTTCTCCATGTGTATTGGTATTTTTCTCTAAAATTAGTTTACATCTTTACTACTCATTATTGTGAACAATATTAGACCTATTGAACATTAAACATAATTTGTAAGAAAAAATAATTGTATACAGGCTACATGTTCAAGAAAGTGTACAGTGGAAGAAAAGACTTCATTGCCTTACTTCTACTGATTATAATTAAATATTTTAAAATTATTATTCATCATCATATACCATTCATGAATTTAGGTCACTCTTCACCTGTTTCGGTCTCAACTAGACAGGATATTCTCTTCTTCTTCGGCTTTCCCCCACTTATAGGTTTGACGTCTTCAGTTTCCATTTATCTCTATCATTCCAATCTCCCTCTTCCAAATTCCTATCATCCATTATAGTTCTGACGTAGGTTTTCCATTTCCATCTTGGTCTGCCACGTTTATTTCTTCCTAGGGGTGACCATTGGTATATATTTTTTGGCCACCTTTCATTTTCCATTCTTTGTACATGGCCATACCATTTAAGCGTTTCATTTTCAATCCTCTTAACAACAGATGTGGTGACATTCATTTCTCTGCAAAGGAATCCATTTCTTATTTTATCCTGTCTCGTTTTTTTGGAGGCTTCTTCTAAAATAATCAAATTCAACTGTTCTAATTTTATTTTTTTGTAATTCCGTCAAAGACCAAGTTTCACTTCCATATGACAAAATATTCTGTATTATGCTCTTATAAATTTTCATTTTAGTTTCCTTTGTAATATTTTTGTTCCAAATTACTCCATGTAATGTCTTAGTTGCATTTTTTGCCATTGCAATTTTAGTCTGTACATCTCTCTCACAGATACCTGAACTTGATAATTATTGACCCAAGATATTTAAAAAATTCACATTTTTTTTATTTTTCCTGTTTCAAGTATGAGGTCATCCACATCCTTTCCCAAACACATATATTCTGTTTTCTGTAATTTTATATTCAGTCCCCATTTTTTATATTCTTCCATTAATTTATTTATCATATATTTCATATCATCTTCATCCCCTGCAAAAATTATTTGTCATCTGCAAACAACAATGAATGCAGTACTTTTCCTCCTATAGGAATACCCATTTCAGAACATTTTTTATACCATAAGTTAAGAGCCTGGTCTAAATAAATGTAATGTTAAAAAGAATTGGTGACAAACTGCATCCCTGCTTAAGGCCTTTATTCACTGTGAATTCCTCTGTTAAATTATTCTGTATTTTTACTTTAGCTTTTGTATTACTATAGATCCTCCTAAGAATATTAATCCATTTATCACTTATATTCATATTTCTCATTGCCGTCCATGACAATTGTTGAGGTACACCATCATATGCCATCTAAAAGTCGTTTTTGTGGACGTCCAGGTCGGCGTCTCCTGGGCGATACCGAAGAACTGCATTAGGACTTCTAGTTGGTGACATTCGCGATACAGTTGTCTCTGTAGATGCTTATCTTTTCTTCTGATGTTGCATGTGGAGTTCCTTTAAATGTCTTCATACCTCTGATGGTCAAGTAGAATATATCCAGCAGTTCGATGCATGAATGTAATTCCTGCAACTCTTAATCTCGTTACGTATTTCTTTTTTAGAACCTAGATTTCATTTCCATACAGTGAAGTCGGAATGGCGAGAGTTTTATATAATTTAAAGTCTGGAAAGCTTTTTTTGTACAAGATGTGGTTTCAAAATATGATTTATTAATCCTAATATTTGTAAAAATGTTGTGAGTTTTATATTAAGATCATTCTCGCCTTGATAGGAGATGTTATATCCTAGGTAGGAGAAGTTATTAACTTGCTCTAAAATCGTATTCTCAATCACTATTCTGCTACGTATTGGATGGGTGCCTCGGAATGCCTTGGTTTCATCAGTTGAATTGTTCATACCATAGTATTTTCTGATGTTTTGTAGAGTAAATAAGCCTTTTTGTAACATATTTTTGATTTAGCAATTACTGCCTGGTCGTCAACAAATATCATTGTTTTGAATTTTTATAGAATTGTTTATCACAAGTAATGCCACGAGTCATTTCCAATTTATCTAGAGAATTTGGAAATCAAGAGTAGCATTTGTTAGGATTATTTAACGAATAAAATTAAGCTGTTTACTCACAAATCATTATTTAAATGTAGTTATTTTAAAATATTTATGTATTTAATGTAAACGGCGATGTTTGAAAACAAATGAGAAACGTTTGTTATGTTCCATTTGTTCATCCACTGCAACTAAGTCATATAATTTATTGCCAAATAAATATTGTAAGAATGCACCCTAGTGGAGAAAAAATGAAACACATGAAACTATATTATAACCAACAGTATTGGTTATTAATTAATTTCTGACGTCCTATGATGTAAATATATCAACTATAATGTTGAGTGATTCCGGGTTATGTGGCCGTGGTCCATAGTTGGTGTTGATACCAGACGTTTCGCCCTCAACAGCGGAGGGCATCTTCAGTGGCGAGTGCTTCTATGCGTGTTTCCTGGTCGGAAGATCTACTTAGAATGAGCGATGTGGACGTAGAGGACGTTGTATTAGTGGGGGGTGCAGGGTGAGTGGGCGTGGCTCTTGCTGATTGGCTAATAGTCGTCTCCTTGTTGTCACTGGTGTTAATGCATTTAACTAAGAAGGAGAGACTAGCGCTAAAAACTTTAAATAATGATAATAATATCACTATTTTACCAGCCGATAAAGGAAACTCTACAATTGTTATGAATACACATGAATACAAAGAGAAAATAATAGAGATTCTGACACCAGATATATACAAACCTATCAAGCGAGAACCCTACATCCGGTATTCTTCGAAAAACCAACAATCTTATCAAGCAATCGTCCTTGCCAGAAGGAATTAAGAAGAAATTAGCGCGTATCCGAAGCTCAACCTCCAAGACTCTATGGTCTTTCCAAAAATACACAAGAACAACATTCCACTCTCGGCCAATTGTCAGTGCCATCGGTTCTCCGACCTACTTACTGGCAAAGCATCTTACAGGACTTCTGAAACCACTCCTTGGAAAAACGGACAGCTACATCAGAGACTCGACACATTTCATTGAGAGACTACGGAATATAAACGTAACATCTCAAGATATCTGGTTAGCTTCGATGTGGTTTCCCTTTTCACCATGGTGCCGGTAAATGAGACCATGGACTACATTAGACAGATTTTCACAGAAGAAATATCCAATTTATTCAGGCATGTACTAACTACTACTACTACTTCCAATGGAACAACAGCTACTATGAACAGACCGACGGAGTAGCCATGGGCAGTCCTCTAAGCCCAGTAGTAGCGAATTTTTTTCATGGAGAAATTCGAAACAGAAGCACTAAAAACAGCTCCCAAGTCTCCAGAACATTGGTTTCGCTATGTTGATGACACATTCGTAGTATATGGAGACATGGCAGTGAAGAATTGGAACGTTTTCCTTCAACACCTTAACAGCAGACACAACAAAATACAGTTCACTATGGAAAAAGAAGATAATGGAAGACTTCCTTTCCTGGATGTTCAAATAATAAGGACTGGCAATGGGGAAATTCAACATACAGTTTACAGAAAACCTACACACACAGACCGATATCTGCACAAAGACTCTAACCACCATCCAAGACAAAGCGAGGTGTCATTAAGACACTGTTTCGACAGAGCGACTAAGTTATGCCAACCACAACACCTTAAACAAGAACAACACCATCTGTTCAATTGTTTCCAGAAAAATGGCTACACATCCAAGGAAATAAGACAAACCATACATCCACGAAGACAGCACGTCAGAATGGATAACACACCCTCAACCAGCATAGCCTACTTACCATATGTACAAAGAGTCACAGATCGTATCGGAAAACTCCTACGAAAATACAACATAAAAACAGTTTACAGACCTACAAGAAAAATAGAAGACTGCCTTCGCTCAGCTAAGGATCCTCGGCCACCTCTCTCCACTTGCGGCGTATATCGACTTCCTTGTTCGTGTGGTAAACCATACATAGGGACCACAAAAAGAAGTATAGCCACCTCGTTTATCAGAACACAAAAGAAACTGCAGACAAGGAAAAATGGATAAATCGGCTGTAGCAGAACATGCCATTATGAATGGACAACCAGATTCTATTCGATGATACACAAGTTTTAGCCACAACTTCCTATTATTTCCCTAGATTATATCGAGAGGCTATAGAAATACACAAGCATAAGGAAAATATTAACAGAAAAGAGGAAGGTATTAAACTGTCTAAGGCCTGGTACCGTACACTAGAAAATAAATGCATCAACACTAGGGACAACAAGGAGACGACCATTAGCCAATCAGCAAGAGCCACGCCCGCTCACCCTGCTCCCACCACTAGTATCAACGTCCTCAACACCCGCAGCGTTCACTCTAAGTAGAGCTTCCGACCAGGAAACACGCCTAGAAGCACTCGCCACTGAAGATGCCCTCCGCAGTTGAGGGCGAAACGTCTGGTATCAACACCAACTATGGACCCACGGCCACAGAACCCGGAATCACTCAACATTACGATTACCGGCCGTGAAAGCCTGCATTCAACTATATCAACTATATTTTTTCTGGAACATTAAAACCTGGGAAATAATACGTTTAAGAAGATTCAAACAGTGGTTTCTTTTATTGTGGTGTAATAATTTGCTACAATTTTTTTCTCTTATATCTCGCAAGCGGTACTTGCTTATTCGTGCACAATATATACAATCTGGGAGTCATTTGCATTCTAGGATTCTTACATCTTAATATGTAAATTGCTATATTTAAAGTAATTGTTCGAGACTCAGTCACTGCAAAATAATGCTCTGTTCTATTCAGATTTTTAAAAAAGAGGAGCTTTCTTTAATACGATAAACTTAAGTTGGTAAATTCTAGGTGAAACATGACTGTGATTGGTTGTAAAACAAAATTCATTGAAACGTGATTGGTCATTGACTCCCATTTGGGGAATGAGTTAAATAGCCATAAATATCATTGTGCTAAGTTTTATGTTATTTGAAATCTGAATTCCGAATGCGTATTAAAATTATTATTATTAATATTATTAGAAAATGTATAATTAATTTTGCAACCAAAGTAGATAAAATGTTACTTAATTACTTTTTTAATTGATTTCCTTCTATCTATATAATTATCAACGCAAATTCATTGAACAGATATGTTTGGAGGTTTATGGTTTCCTTAGATAAAATATTCAAGAGCGAATTATTCACAAACCTCAAGACCATTTGTGGTATTATCAATCACCAATAAATTACACATGAGCAAATTGCTCCTCTGATATGCGAATAGCACATGCAGATTTTTGATAAATGTTTACTTCCTTTCGTTACTCGTAACACTCTCCAATAGGAAGTTTGTAACACTCTGATAGCAATAAACGGTACCGCTATCTCAGTGTTGAATTCAAAATTCAACTATTTGAAATGTTGAATGCATTCAGTTATGAATGTTAAAACTAACAACGGTACAGGTCAAATTAGGCAGAACTCGATATCCCCAATAGTAGAATTTCGATTGATTTATGGACATGATTAAAATTAATTAATATAATTACATACTTTATATTAAGCACTGATTTAATATATTTTCAACTGATTCATTATTGGCAACAATAAATTATTTTGCCGTTATTCGTAATCAAATTGATTCATCAACTGAACAGAGTTTTCAGTAGCCCTATAGTTCAAAATTTTGTAAATTATTATATATATATATATATATATAGATAGATAGATAGATAGATAGATAGATAGATAGATAGATCGATTTTATAAATATATGTTGGAAATTTGGATATATACCCGAAGAATGGAAAATCGCCAAAATGTACCCTATGTATAAAAAAGGAAACAGGCAAGATTGTTATAATTATAGAGGAATAAGTATATTAAATACGTGCTATAAAATGTATGCCAATATTCTAAAAAACCGCTTAAACATAATTATAGAAAATATCACATTGGATGTTCAAAATGGATTCAGAAAGGGAAGATCCTGCTCCGACTGTATATTCACAATGACCCAATTATTTGAAAAGCATATAGAATTTAACATCCCAACATATATAGGATTTATCGACTATGAAAAGGCTTTTGATATGGTAAATATAAATAAATTATGGGATATAATAACAAATTAAGGTATTCCACAACATTTCATTATGGCTATACAAAATTTATATGTAAATAATAAAATTGTAATAGACAGGGATTTTAAATCTATACATCAAAAAATGGTAACAATAAATCGTGGTGTCAGACAAGGGTGTCCTTTATCACCTTCTCTTTTTAATTTATATATAGATGAAGTTATGTTAAAGTGGCAGATTAATTTAAATAAACATTTTAAAATAAATAATAAGCTGTTGGATACAATATTATTTGCTAATGATCAAGTAGTTATTTTCAGTTCAGAAGATGATCTACAAAGAGCTATTTTAATTTTGGAAAAATGAGTGCCAATTACAATTTTAAAATTTCAAAGAATAAAACTAAAATTTTAGCATTTAAAGGACATGATACCTTAAAAGCAAAAATAATAATTGATAATAAAAATTTAGAGCAGGTGAACAGTTTTAATATCTAAGTTTCAATTTATCATATGTTAAAATTGAAGATATTAAATGACAAAATAAATAAATTTAATCTAATGTGTGGCACTATTAAAAGAACCCTTACAAAACAGAAGAAAATAAACAAAAAATAAATTTTATAATGTAATGACTGCTCCTGGATTGATGTATGGATCAAAATGTTGGACGATCACTAAAAGACACGAATGAAGAATGGAAGCAGCTGAGATGCGATTTTTAAGAAATATAGCAGGATATACTCTGCTGGATAAGAAAAGAAATGAAGATATAAGAAAGGAACTAAATATTTTCAAACTTACAGACCGAATAAATTAAATATATGAACGACTGGAAAGAAACATATTGATAGAATGCCAGAAGGAAGATTTCCAAAATTATTGCCAAATTATAAACGGCACGGAAGAGAAATGTTGATCGCCCACACAGAAGATGGTCTGAACAATTTTAACAATTCTAGCTTTCATGAAACCGGAACGAGCCAACAGGTTTAATCCCTGGATGATGATGATTATTATATTATTATTATTGATTGTTATTATTATTAATTATTTAATTATTATTATTATTATTATTAATTATTATTATTATTATTATTATTATTATTATATTATTATTATTATTATTATTATTATTATTATTATTATTATTATTATTATTATATTATTATTATTATTATTATTATTATTATTATTATTATTATTATTATTATTATTATTATTATTATACAAGAAAATCAAAAGAGGAGGAAATTCGGAACGAGAAAATTGGAGAAGCAATGAATGTTAAATATAATATTATAGTAAGTAATAGAAGGACGAGGATTGAAATGGTATGGACATCTGATAAGATGGAGAATACTGCAATTCCAAGAATGTGCTGGATTGGACTGTATACTCTTCTATTCCTCAAATAATACCCTTAACTGAATTAACTCTATTTATATTTTTCATATTTGTTGACTTAACAGGAGGAGAAGGGGGAAACCCAGGGAAACCATTTATGGATGAAGTGAGAAGAAACATGATCAGCAGAGACCTCAAAGAAGATGATGCTGGGGGTAGAAATCTGTGGCGGAGCAAAATACGGGCTGAAGGATAACTGCTGTAATGAGGAGAAAATCCTTAATAAAAAATAGTATTATTATTATTATTATTATTATTATTATTATTATTATTATTATTATTATTATTTTTATTACCATCTTTACCGCTATCTTTAGGGCCTATTATTTCTTATTCCCTTTTTATTTGACTTTACGGATTATGTAGCAATCCGCCTGTACCGGTCTGTAAATCTTTGTTCCATCTCTTCCTTGGTCTTTCTACTGATCATTTTTTACTTGGTCTTTAAAGGTAAAGTGATCTCGCTACACGCCTTCGGAGACTTTTGGGGTAGTAGGAGGTTAAGACTCACCTTTCTAGAGAATCGGCATAAGATTTCAGCTCTAAGTGACGCCCCCTTTACCCAGAACAAGCATTTGGTTTTCATTTACGTTAGAGGCTGAGTCGACCCCAGGGTCATAGTGCCGTCAGAGGATTTAGCCCAGTTTAAAACCTTAATCCTGCGGTTCCCAACCTTTTTCGATTCGCGAACGCCTTTCACGACGATCTGAGTTGAGTGAACCATTGACTTTTAAATGTGTATACAGTAGACATGCATAAAATGTAATTCCAAGCAAAAGATTTAATGGCCTTAAATTAACTTAACCCTTAAAGATTAATACCTAAAGTTATTCCAGTTACGGCTGAAAAGTTACACAATGTGTAGGCCTAGTTGTAGCGAAACCAAACGCATTCCTAACGTTGCGTTGTTACATAACTGTAAATCAGGCATTTAATATTAATTTATTGTGGAAATAATGTGATAAATTTCCGATATTACATATATGTAACAAGGGGCATTATAGGGTTAATTTAATTTAAAAAATAATAATAATTATTATTATTTTCATTATTATTATCATTATTAGTTATTATTATTATTATTATTATATTATTATTATTATTATTATTATTCCAATGTAGCAGAAATAAAAGAAACAATTATAGGCCTAACCTCGAAACCCGTCATAACGAAAAAGTTTTGGCGAACTCCTTGAAAGTTGGAAAACGATGTCTTAATCCTATCTTGACTTAAACACCAGTCTGTAGCGTACTGCCCTAATAGACTATGCTACGGCGTGCCCCCAGCTTAGTGCTCAAAATAAATATTCGGTAGCCTATCTGAATACATTCTTTTTTACACACTCTCTCGGTCTCTTTCTATAATATATCTTTAATTAAGCTTCCAGTTTTAATTTTACTCGTAATGACCTTGTTTTCCATCGTAACCAATCTTGTGAATTCGACATAGCATTCCAGTACTCTCGTTTTGGGAACTCCAATTTTCGTTTCATCAATTGTTCGCCATATAGAAGATTAATTTTCAAACCTAATTACTGACTTTCAGATAATTTTACAAAGTTTCAAAAATGTGCGCGAATTTGATTTCTTAATGTACTTTGTAAAATTTATATATTTCTTATGCATTTCAAACTCTTCTACTTTAAATCTTATTAATGACTATATACCTTATAGTGTTTATATGTGTATATATATATATATATATATATATATATATATATATATATATTGTCCACCGCTGTGGTCTCGAGGTAGCGTGCTGCTTTGTCACGCAGCGGCCCTGGGATCGATTCCCGGTCGGGACAGACTCCTGGGTGAGGTTTTTGTCGGGGTTTTTCCTCACCTGTAAGACGAATGTCAGGATGCTTAGGACCCAACGGTCTCCGAAAATCATTCGACCATTATCATCATCATCGTCCTTCATCGGTGTGGAAAGCAACAGAAAGCTACCACACCTATAATTCCTTAGTAAAGCTGCAAAGCATAGCATGAAAATGAAAATGCTATGATTGGAATGAAAGACCTGCACTCTGGCAGAATTACTATGAAAGTAATATATATATATATATATATATATTACTTTCAATTAATCATAAGGAAGTTTACAAAAATGTTATTATTATTATTGTTAATATTATCATTATCTTGTCTTATAAGCCCATGTTTCCCTTAACAGAGATTTAGACGCTCTCCCCCTACAGGGAAGAATTTGAACCATACTAATTTAGTTACACTTGTTTTCGTATAGATGTCATTTGAGTGGTTCGTGGTCAGAGTTCCGCCTCATACTGACATCTAGGAAACCAAGGTAGTACTAGGACAGGAAAATTCGTTAAATTTTGCTTAGAGGCCTTTTCATTCAGGCTTAAGGATCTTTCACGATCCTGAAAATCTTCAGACTCTGGATCCACGGCTTAAAGTCCCTCCCGGAGGACTTGCTCCTTGGATTTTTCCATCCTAAAAAAACCATCGACCCCGGCCGGGCTTGAACCCGCGACCCTCGGGACCAGAGGCAAGGAGCATAACCATTAGTCCAGCGTGGCCAGATTATTATCACAATAATAATATAATAATAATAATAATAATAATTATTATATTATTTATTATTATTACTGATAATAATAATTATTATTATTAGTAGTAGTAGTAGTAGTGGTAGTGGTGGTGGTGGTGGCGGCGGCGGCGGTAGCGGTAGTAATGGCGTACTTCCAACCCTAGCTAACCCAGCAGTGCTGGGGTAATTAGTATATTCAGTATATTCATAATTGTATTTGTGTAACATCTACACTTCACATACCCGAAATCTGTATGTATTATGTTTATTTATTCAATAAAGATTAGATAGTAGTTAGTGATATAGAGCAGACCCGGGGATAAGGGCATTCTGCCCGAGGTAACCCGGGGGGGTGGTGGTGGGGCTCTAAACTAAAAAATAAAAATAAAAAATGCATAATTGTAGATTAAAATAAACTAATATATTTGCCAAATTTCATTCAAATGAATTACGCGTGAACATTATATTTCAAATTTCCTGCCGTGTCAAAGTCATCTGTGGCATTCGGCTTGACGGAGCTTCCTGTGTTCACATTACTCCATCTAACACCAGCTACTGAATTACAGATGAATTCTCGCATGCGTATTGCGATGCGTGGCTGATAAACTATTGATAACCCGCAAAAGTGGGATATCGCTGCACTAGACGAGAAGCTTGTGAGGAAGCCCAGCTAGCTGGGCCTGACGTCACCACTCCAAAGCGAAGTATACAAGTTGATCAATAACCTTAAGGTCGAATGAAGTTTCGATCTATCGATTCATGAAGCAATCCTTTGCTGATGTGAGAAGAGAAATTCGATTGGTTGATTTGAAACGATTCAAAAGTACAAGTATCTCAATAATATAATTTTTCGAATTAATATTTTTATATTCATAATATTTTATGTATGCGAGTTATATTTTTACAAAACATAGAGAAACAATATAAAATCAAATTATGTGGTATACTTTGTCAGCTATAGTAACCTATTAATTTAAGAATATTATTGATTGCAAACGTGTATATATTATTTGTGAAAATCAATATTTGAAATAATTTAATATCGTCACTGAGTTTTTTTTTTTTTCAAATGCGGTATTAATTTGCTTTTACGAGTTGTAGTTAGTGTTACTGATAAATGTGATTTGTCAAATTACTAAAAATTGAATTGAGTTATAGTATAATATACACTAATATACACTATTGTATAATATACCCATTTTAAATGAGTATCACTCCATGTATTATTGAATTGTTCATACATGAGTATGAATTGTAAAATATTATTTTATATACTTTACTAACACGGTAGGTTTCTGGAAACACATTTACAATAATACATGCTCATACTGTTTATAAACTGAAGAATTTGGAAAAGAAGTTGTTATAAACCATAAGATATGAGTACATTTTTGTCTTACGCCACTGAGTAGTAATAGTGTTTATTTTTAATGTTTGTTTATTAATTTTGCTTTTTCAGTGTTGGTATCTTCCTTGCGCTTAATGACGTAGTTTTACGCCAATTTTTGCAGTTATTCCAGTCTTCATCTTTAAATACTGACTCCCTCAAGCTACTTAAAATGTTATCCATCCAGATTGTGTCTGATCTTACTCTTTTCTTTTTGTTAGGTGAAATGTATTCAAGATGTTTAGAGGAATCTATAGTATATTTAGTTAGATTTTTTGTGTCCTATGAAACGCTGGAGGGAAAATTTTCTATAGGATCGTAACAGGCCTTGGCCTAATACTTGGAAGGAAGAAGAAGAAGAAGATTTTTTGTGTGTAAAAACTATTTTAATTTAGATTTTTTTACGTAATCTAAAACCGATAGCGGTATATGTTATTGTAATAATAATAATAATAATAATAATAATAATAATAATAATAATAATAATAATAATAATAATAATAATAATATTCTTATATAAAAAATTTGCAGTGAATATTTAGAAGCTTATTATTATCCATTTACATGTTTCCTTTCTACAGGGCCTAATGTTAGTTCATATGATCTATGGCTACAAAACGTTCCTATAGATCTGAAGCTCGGCCAGGTCGATTCAGTGTTTCAGAGCTTGTGAATCTGAGTATGGTTTTCTTTAAAAGTGAAATGAACCAATGTATCCCGTGTCATATTTTTAAGATACGAGTACAAAAATTATCCTTAAATATCAAACAAGAATCCTTTGAGTAAAATTTGTCGGTAGTTTAATACCCAACTTTCATTTATGATGTTAAGTAACCTAAGTGGTTAAATATCGTCTCTTTATATATATATATATATACATACATAGTAATTCTGCCCGAAGGCAGGTCCTTCACTGCAATCATAGCATTTTAATGCTATGCTTGCAGCTTACTAGGGAACTCCAGGTGTGGTAGCTTCCCGTTGCTTTCCACACCGGTGAAGGATGATGATGATGATGATGATGATGATGATGATATTGATAAGGATGATGATGATGTTGATAAGGATGATGATCATGATGGCCATATGATTTCGGGGATCCTTTGGGCCTTAAAGTTTTCCTGACATTTGTCTTACAGATGAGGAAAATCCCCGATAAAAACCTCACCCAGAAAAACTGCCCCGACCGGGGATCGAACCGGGGCCCCCTGCGTGACAAGGCAGCATGCTACCTCGAGAACTATATATATATATATATATATATATATATATATATATATATATATATGTGTGTGTGTGTGTGTGTGTGTGTGTGTGTGTGTATTCTTTGTTCTTTGTAAGCCCTTGTATTTCACTCAACAAGATTTAGGCTATTTCCCCCTACAGGGAAGAAATTGAACCATACTAATTGAGTTACACTTGTTTTCATATAGATGTCATTGGAGTGGTCCCTGGTCAACTGACATCTAGGAAACAAAGGTAGTACTAGAACGGGAAAATTTGGTAAATTTTGTATAGAGGCCTTTTCATTCAGGCTTAAGGGTTTTTTACGAGCCTGAAAAAAATATACTACTATCATTATTATTAGGCCTACTACTACTACTACTACTACTACTACTACTGATACTGATGATACTACTACTACCGCCATTACTAACAAAACATATCAGCTTTTTCAATGGTTATGGTTAATAATATTTTATTGAACATTTTTAAAAATCCCCTAATGATGACCTTGATACCAATGAAAGTACAATAGAGATTAAATAAGTAAAAAATCTGAATAAGAGCCCTCTGGGCAAAATTTTTCGGAGGTTTATCGCCCAACTTTGACTTAGGATGTTAGTAACTTAAATGGTTAAACAGAGTCTATATAGTATGTAAGTACTAATAATATTATTAACAAAACATATCAACCTTTTCAATGGTTGTGATTATTAATATTTTATTGACATTTTTTTTAAATTCCCCTAATGGCATTGCCCTCGATCCAATGAAAGTACAAGAGACATCAAATTAAATTAATAATAGGGATCATCAATCCCGAACATATTTTCTAATAAAAAATTATTGCAATTACAGTATTCTGTATTCTTTTTAACATGTCAAATGTACGGGGTGAATCATAAATATGGCTATACGTTTGATGAAAACATTACCATTACAGGAAATATTAAATTATCGTTGGAAAGGCAATTATTCAAATTACAACAATGGAATAAAACAAAACAGTGTAGAACTTACGTCATTAGTCAAAATGGCGTTGAATATCCAACAGCAAATTACAATTGCTGCATGGGCAATAACGTATGCTAATGATCGTGAGGCCGCAAGACGGGCAGGACGTGAGTTTAACGTAGCATTGCAGCCGTCGACTGTGGGGAAGTGGAGAAAACGACTGTTGGAAACGGGAAGGATGCAGAAAATCAAACCTCCTGGAAGGTCTCGCATTATCACGGAAGCAGAAACAACGAAGAGAATTGTGGAGGCGTTCGATGCTAGCTCACAAATTAACCCGCCAAGCTGCACGTGAGCAGTGGTTAGTTTTGTTTTGTTCTAGTGTTGTAATTTGAAGGATTCCCTTTCCAATGATAACATCATATTTCCTTTAATAATAATGTTTTCGTCACAAAATGCGATCAAACGTATAGCCATATTTCTGAATCACTCTGTAACTGTGAAATAAACTGGTAAAACCATATAACAAGTAATTAAAACCGGTAAAGATCTTTAAAATCGAGCGTAAACCAAGTTAAACTGAGTGTACTATATTAGAGGCATAAGATGGTATATCCACACAGTATAACTGAATAATTAATAGTTGTTGGTGTGATAATTCAATGAGTTAATGAATTCAATCACATGATTACAGTAATAATTCACTAATTAATATGATGATGCTGCATGTGATGGGTGGAGTTCATTAATGATGAAAGGCTATGGATTCTGAATTAAGTTTCATTACCTTAAGAGAATAATTACTTTCATTTGCATCAATGTCATCTACGTAGACCTATATACATTCTATTTATACAGCGTGAATTTTAATTACACTGAGTATTTAACTCATACCTCAAATGGTAGTCAATGACCAATCACATTTCAATGATTTTCGATTTACAACCAATCACAGTCGTGTTTCACCTAGAATTTACCAACTAAAGTTTATCATAATAAAGAAAGCACCTCCTTTTTTGTATTTTAATTGTATTGTAAGCCCATGTTTTCCCTATACAGAGATTTAGGCGCTCTCCCCCTACAGGGAAGTATTTGAACCATATTAATTTAGTTACACTTGTTTTCATATATATGTCATTTTGAGTGGCCCGTGGTCAGCGTTCCGCCTCAAACTGACATCTAGGAAACTAAGGTAGTACTAGGACGGGAAAATTCGGTAAATTTTGCTTAGAGGCCTTTTCATTCAGGCGTAAGGATTTTTTACGAGCCTGAAAATCTTCAGACTCGGGACCCACGGCTTAAAGTCCCTCCCGGAGGACTTGCTCCTTGGATTTTTCCGTCCTAAAAAATCCATCGACCCCGCAAGGAGCATAACCACTAGTCCACCTCCTTTTTAACATTCTGAATAGGTCATAACATTATTTTGCAGTGACCGACTCCCTAAGAGATACGGCTACCAAACTGTATATATAGTGCATGAATGTCAACACATAGCACATGCAGGAGTTAATATAAAAACATTAGTAGCAATTGATTATACCACCAAAGAAACCACTGTTTGCACTTTCTTAAAAGTATTTTTTCCCAGGCAATAATCCAGAAAAATATAATTGTCATAGTTACATCATACGGCATCAGAAATTAATTAATATACAGTTTGATGTGTTTCATTTTTTCTCCACTAGAGTGCATTCTTACAATATTGCGTACCTTTTGGCAATAAGTAATATGATCTGGTTGCAGTGAGAACAAAAGAAGCAAATGAAGCGTACCAATCATTTCACATTTGTTTTCAAACATCGCCGTTTACATTAAATATATACATATTTTAAAATAACTATAGTTAAATAATGATTTGTGAGTAAACAGCTTAATTTTATTCGTTAAATAGTCCTAACAAATGCCACCCTTGATTTCCAAATTCTCTAGATAAATTGGAAATCACTCGTGGCATTACTTATGCTAAACTGTAGGGGCTGATTCATGACTGGAAGTGGAGGAAAAAAGTCCAATGAATAAGTGACCATAAATGCATGGTTGCCACGGTAGATGGCACTGACGAATGGCATTATTCTCTCGGTCCTGTTGCATGGTCTGCTAGATCATCGGACTTAAACCCCCTGAATTTTTACCTCTGGGGCATCTGAAAAGTGTTGTGTATGCTGAACCAGTTTCTGATGTGCTTACTCTTCAACAGCTTGTCCACGTCGCCTGTGGCGCTATTCGAAGAGAGGCCGGAACATGCGAAAGAGTGAGGCAAATCCATGATACGACGTGTGAACGTGTGCATTGCATTGAGGTCATGTTGAACATCTGTTGTGACGTAGATGCGATTATGCTATGTACTGAGTGCCGGGACGATTTGTTGTTGTTGCACGTTCATTTCCGGACACATGATCATAGGACCTTTTTCCTTCATTTCCAGTCAGAAATGAGTCCCTGAAGTTTGTCGGTGTAATTACCGTTCATCCTGTATAGGCCTACATTTTAATAACGGCAATATGAAAAATACACAGAAACAAACAGAAATTATATTAAAACAACATGACATAACTAGAGGATATTGGTATACCTATCTAACTAACCAACTCATTGGCACTATCGAACCCGTAGGTTCATGGCCGCGCGGACATAATCTCTCCTTACGTCCCTATCCTGAGCTAATGTTTTCCAATCATTCTCTGTATAATCTGCTTCCCTCAAATCGTAGTCAATGTTATTCTCCCACCTCGTTATTGGTATACCAACTGAGCGTTTTCCCTCTGGTTTTCCTACAAGCAGATTTAATGCACGTCTTTCATTCCCCATTCGTGCCACATGTCCTGCCCATCGCAGTCTACGAGACTTAACTGTTCTTATTATATCTGGCTTTCTATAAAGACTATGTAGTTTACTGTTAAGTAGTCTTCTCCATTCTCCTGTCTGTTCATCTTTCTTTGCGAAAAACTTTCCTAAGAACTTTATTCTCAGATACTCGTAATCTCCTTTCCTGCCTTAAGTAAGAGGCCATGTTTGGCACCCTTATTATAACGTACACCTATAAAATTGTATTTATATAAGCCTACGTTTTAATACCAACCGCAATATAAAAAGTGTACAGACACAAACAAAATTATAGCTAGTAAAACAACATGACGTAACTTGCGTTGTAGATTATTTTTTGCGCGATGGTGTTTCAAAATAATAAAAAATAGTAAAATAATAACATCTTTGTTGGAAATATTGCGTTACAAGTTACGTATGAAAAATTCGGAAATTGAGAGAAAGTGGCCGACCAATCATTTATATGGACGAAACTTGGCTGAACGTGAATCATTCTACAGCAAAGTTGTAGTTACAAGAGAAATCCGCGGCGAAGTTGTTCGACCTATGAATGTGCCCATAGGTGAAGGACATCAGTTTGTCATCATAAATGCAGGTTATTCTGAGGGATTTATTCCAAACGCCCCCCTGTTTTTCCAATCTAAATCAACGAAGGACCACCATGAGGAAATGGACGCCTCCGTTTTCAAAGATTTGTTTGTAAATAAGCTTGTACCAAATATTTTTCCAGCATTGCGTTATTGTAATGGATAACGCGTCCTGTCATTCGGTGGAACTAAATAAAGCTCTATTTTTTTGCGCGATGGTGCATTTTGTCGTACTTACACCAATTTGCGATCATGATTGAAAGTTCAACTTCCTATATTTCGGGATTGCCAACCTAAATAACTGTACTGTAATATTACATATTACAAAACTCGTGTGGGAAGTAAAACCACTGCCCTTTATGTATACTACGTATAATGTATATACAAAAATATAACCAAAAGGTAGTGTTAATATACATTATATGAAACAATATAAAACAATAAATACGTACTTCCCATCAATTTATCACTGATTGGTGTCACGGCCTGCTGTAGTCTCAACTAATAAACATTGCCCACACTGATAACGTTAGTCAGTTGTTTATAATGAACGCAAATATTTCCAACAAATATGTTATTATTTTACTATTATTTATTATTTTGAAAACACCATCGCGCAAAAAATAATCTACAATGCATGTTTGTGAAGTGTTTTAGAGAATCTCGGAAATTAAAAACCTCGCTATCGCCCGGTTTTTAAACATTTCATCGCTTCTGTAAAAACCACTTCCCAACATCGCATCGTAATATACTAATATAATCGACTCTAAAAGTAGACATGCAGAAATGGTTACGGAAAAGTAATATTGAATATGGCCCACGAGGCACGAAAATAGTGCTATATGGGATTATAAAATTAAGAAAAGATAGATTTATAAAATAAAATAAGTTAAAATATACCTTCTTAGGTAAAATCCGGACAGGCATAAAGATGACATATTTTATAAGTTGAGGACGACGGATTTTACAGAAGAAGGTATATTTTAACTTATTTTATTTTACGACTCTCCACCTCAACGGTTTTAATAACGAATTTTATTTGTATTGAAAGATAGATTCATAAAATATGATATCAAAGCAATCGCGAAGTTTAAAAAGACATACTGGAATCCGTCTCCCACCGTAGCAACTTCAACGCGATTGAATTAATTTGGGCCCAAGTAAAGAATGATGTCGCAAACACAACTTAAAATTCAAATCCAATTACATAAAACGTTTCTACACTTTTAAAAATTCATATTAAAGAACAGTTGAGGTTATGTAATACGTTATTAAATATAAAATTGGTATCTGATAAGTCAGTCGCCCTCAACTTAATTATTAAATAGTTCCAATATGGAGGCCCTACTCAATGAGAACACATCTGCAGACATAAACCCGTTGTACAACCTATACAATAACATCAGTACCAGTTAAAATGCAGAAGATGAAACATTATTTTTGAAAGGCCTCCATACTGGAACTATTTAATAATTTAGTTGATGATGATGATGATAAAACGTTTGTTTGAAAATTCTTTGTCGAAAGTGACACCAGAAAATTGCAAAATGGCATGTGAACATGTAAAACAGGAGGAGCAGTTTTATAGTTTAATTGATGAAGTGGTCGACCGATTTGTTATCGACCTAAAATAAACGGATAGCTAGGAGGGCTCCCCCCTTCTTAGGCTTCCTCCCAAAATGAATGATTATTCAGTCTATGCTATGAGGGATGTGGAGAGGACGCCGCTAATTCTCCTCTGGTCACGGAAGGCATTACACCAATGTTATCGACCCCGTAAGCAGCCTCTATACGAGAGGATAAACCCTATCCCATTCAGGAAATAATTTAATTTATCTGACTATTTAACTCATGCCCCAAATGCGAGTCAATGACCAATCACGTTACAATTATCTTTTTATTTACAACCAATCACAGTCGTATTTCGCCTAGAATTTACCAACTAAAGTTTATCATAATAAAGAAAGCACCTCCTTTTTAACATTCTGAATAGGTCATATCATTATTTTGCAGTGACTGACTCTCATAAGTAATGCCACGAGTGATTTCCAAATTATCGATAAATTCACGACTCACGAAGTGAGGAGTGAATTTATCTAGAGAATTTGGAAATCAAGAGTGGCATTTGTTAGGACTATTTAACGAATAAAATTAAGCTGTTTACTCACAAATCATTATTTAACTATAGTTATTTTAAAATATTTATATATTTAATGTAAACGGCGATGTTTGAAAACAAATGAGAAACGATAGGTACGCTTCTACTGCTTCTTTTGTTTATCACTGCAACCAGATCATACTATTTATTGCCAAAGGAACGCAATATTGTAAGGAGGAGCTTTCTTTAATATGGTAATTATAACACTGATAAATATTTGGTGAAACACGACTCTGATTGGTTGTAAAATAGAAATCATTGAAATGTGATTGGTCATTGACTCCCATTTGGGGCATGAGTTAAATAGTCTAAGAAATACGGCTACCAGATTGTATATAGGCCTATAGTGCATGAATGTCAACACGTAGCGCATGCGGGAGTTAATATAAAAACATTTGTAGCAATTGCTTATACTACCAAAAAAAAAAAAGAAACCACTGTTTGCACTTTCTTAAATGTATTTTTTTCCCAGATAATAACATCCCAGAAAAATATAATTTTCATTGGACATCATAAATGAATTAATATACAGTTTGATGTTTCATTTTTCTCCACTGGAGTGCATTCTTACAATATTGCGTTCCTTTGGCAATAAATAATATGATCTGGTTGCAGTGATGAACAAAAGAAGCAGATGAAGCGTACCAATCGTTTCTCATTTGTTTTCAAACATCGCCGTTTACATTAAATATATAAATATTTTAAAATAACTATATTTAAATAATGATTTGTCAGTAAACAGCTTAATTTTATTCGTTAAATAGTCCTAACAAATGCCACTCTTGATTTCCAAATTCTCTAGATAAATTCACTCCTCACTTCGTGAGTCGTGAATTTATCGATAATTTGGAAATCACTCGTGGCATTACTTATGATAATCCAACAGCTTGAAGCTGACTTTGATTAAACAGGACCTTCATTCATTAAGGAGTTTTCGAATTATTATGAAACAATTATTGGGCGGGTGTTTAAAGAGAGATATCTCCATTTCAGGCGGGTGTAAAAAAAGAGGTATCTCCATTCCAATTTTATCTTTTTTTTACACATTAATAACTAAACTAACTCAGTGGCACTATCGAACCTGTAGGTTCACGGCCACGCGGACATAAGCTCTCCATATATCCCTATCCTGAGTTAATGTTTTCCAATCTTTCCCTGTATAATCTACTTCCCTCAAATCATAGTTAATGTTATTCTCCAACCTCATTCTTGGTCTACCAATTGGACGTTTTCCCTCAGGTTTTCCTACAAGAAGCTTCCATGCATTTATTTTATTCCCCATTCGCGCCACATGTCTTGCACATCGCAGTTTACGAGACTTAACTGTTCGCATTATACTGGCTTCTAATAAAGACCATGTAGTTCACTGTTATGTAGTCTTCTCTATTCACCTGTCTGTTCATCTCTCTTTGGTTCAAACACTTTCCTAAGAACTTTATTCTCAGATACTCGTAATCTCCTTTCCATGTTTCGCATCCATATAATAACTGGTAGAATAACAGTTTTATATGTTTTCAGTTTAACGTTTTTTGAAAGGAGTTCAGACGTCAAAAGTCCCTGTAATGCATAATAGCCTATGTTTAATTTCTTTGTGCATCCCATTCCTATTGAGATTAGTTATTTGAATTCAGCCACTTTCCTCAAAACTCTAACCTCTCCCTCCCCTCATTTGTCATTAGCTGGTCCATTTTCCATTATATAATGTATTTCTTTTCATGGGTGTTACCATATATTTAGTTTAATTGATATTTACTTTCCAGTACCCATTTTCTTAGTGTTTCCTTTTTACACATCAAGAGTCCAAAATCATGATTTAGTACTAAAACCACCTTGAAGACCCTATGAAATATACGGTATACTAATCACTATTGTGCCCATAATTCATTTTTCTTTCCTATCATATCAATATTTTACTGTTTATTCACTGTTTATAGTTAAATAACTCATTTTTCACAATTTCACTTACCCACCCACCCAAGATGGAGATACCTCTCTTTACACACCCACATGAACATTCATCATCATCATCATCATCATTCATGAATTTAGGCCATTTGTTGACCTGTTTCGGCCTCAAGAGAAACGCCATCCAAAAGTCTTTTGAGTGGACGTCCTAGTCTTCTTCTTCCTGCAGGTTGATATCTTAACATTTGTTTGGATATTCAGTGATGAACATGTTGCATCCATCTTGACTTATTATGATCATTCATAATCAATTTAAATCATTAATTTCAAAATAGATTTTTTTTTCTTTTCAAAGAAAATACAAAATTGTTTTTATTTCAAGGGAAAAGTTTTATTTTGTATTTCAATCCCTATCTATTGCTTTATAATACCGTGACTCAGGGAGAAGGAATTTTTTCTGAACCTACAACACCATTTATTTAATTGAGACGATTTATTTTAAGTTTTAGCTGAGGGGTCCTTGAATTCTTTCCAACTGGCAACGTAATCTGTTAATTTCCTGCTTGAAGCCACATTTACACTCAATTAATTGATAACCAGCGAGTCAGGATTTCGTAAAATATTACATTTCCGTGACGATAAAAATATTTTAATTCGTTAATTTAAAGATTTATTTTGTTGTAAATATTTATATTTTTAATCATTCATTCATTCCTTCTAATAGACTTAAGGTCCAACTCGTAAAGTTAATATATTACTAGACATTTCAAGTTCAGTGGAATCTGCGGTTGTGTTATATATCATGGTTTCAACTAATGCATGCTCTTAAGTATATCTTAATCAATTGCTATAGAAATTAATTTTCATCAGAAGTATATTATAAAACACAGACTCGAGGGCTTCATCAGAATTTGGCAAATGTTTCTTCAATCGAAGATATATTTTATTTTTCCGAAACATCATGTACAGTGGCGTACAGTTGAATTATTTTTGTTTCTCTTTGCGTATATATATTGTTTAAAGTCCATTCATAGTAATTCTGCCCGAGGGCAGGTCTTTCACTGCAATCATAGCATTTTCATGCTATGCTTTGCAGATTTACTAGGAAATTATAGGTATGGTAACTTCCCATTACTTTCACACCGGTGAAGGCTGATGATGATAATGATAAGGATAATAGCCGGATGATTTTCGGGGGCCCTTGGCCCTAAGCTTCCTGACATTTGTCTTACAGGTGAGGAAAAAACCCGAAAAAGACTCACCCAGGAGCCTGTCCCGACCGGGAATCGAACCCGGGCCCACTTCGTGACAAGGCAGCACACTACCGCGAGACCACAGCGGTAGACGTGTTTAATGTATGTATGTATGTATTATTTTGTTTAATGCACTCTTTAAAACCTCAGAAGTGACGTCGCAATTCAAATCTTGAAGTGAAAGGGCCGGTAAAAATATTTCCGACAGGCCTCTTATTATGGGTTTCAATTTCTCCATATGCCTTAAATCTAGGACATGGAACACGCCTGTACGTCCCTTACTTAGTAAACCAATTTCAATATCTTTATGCCCTTATAAATACATCGGTCCAGCCGAGTATGAACGCGCAAACTTCGGGAACGGGGACCAATAATAATAACTGTACTCCATCAGGGACAGAAGTGTGTATGTATGTATGTACCCGTATATATGTATGTATGGATGTATGTTTGTACGCATGTCTGCATGTATGCAGAACTCCGATGATAATTTTTCTCCCTTTAAAAGTCTCTAAAAATATATATATATGTTGTTTTAAAATAATTCTTGATCTTTCTTTTTTTATTCGGAATTTCTCTACAATACAATAGTTTTCCTAGAGCCCATTGTAAATTGTATTCCTCCATAAATATCTATTCTCTGAATCACTCTCTGTTAATCCTCTCTATACCATACACCTATGCACTACTTAAATCCACTGTTCTTTTGGTCCCCCCTTCTTCTCTTGACCTCTGATCCTAAGTCTATCATCATCCTAAGTATTCTGTCATCTGACATCCTTCTTTCGTGGCTAAACCATTTCAGTCTTATTTCTTTAATAACTTGTAGAACATCACTTTGAACATCCATTATTTCTATGATTTTAGTATTTCCATTTTTTTATCTTCTTGGATTTCTAGAAGCCCTCTTCAAAAAGTTATATATGTCACCAACAGTTTATGTGCTTGCTCTCTGCTTAATGTCCACTTTTCTGTACCATACAATAGTAGGCCTATACTATCCACCACTGAACTAAAAATATATTACTTTTGTTTTGTTCAGAATGTTCCTTCTCCACAGCACCGAATTTAACATTCCAATTGTTTTCCTTCCTTCACTTACTCTTTTGTTTATCTCAGAATTAGTATCCTTGATATGCAATTTTTAAAAAAAATATGAGTTTGATTATTTCGTTGAGGATGCCAGAGAAAGGGTTTTATTGCTTATTTCCGAAAAAAATATATCGTTGAAAAAATCCCGCATAGCCAAACGTAAATAATGAGAGCAGCCTATATCAAATTAAATGTTAGTTTATGTAAAATTATGTTATATTATTTAGCAGAAACATAATCTTCACGACTTAAATCTACTTAATGTTCACATTATTCCTGCAGAGTAGTATAATAAAATATTTTTCGTAGTGACCTTGTATATCAACTTGATATCAAATGGTAAATAGACATTTATTGCAGTTGATATAATTACACTTGTTGCACTAAAATAAATATTGATTAGCAACAATATTATTTTATTCCATTAATTCAGTTGAACGTCTCACTATACTTTTTACCTGCCACCCGGGCCTTACAGTGCTACGACCTGTCGGGATAGGGATTTTAAAATATGGATCACACATATACTTTTGTGACTACACGAGGACATGGAGGACCTCCTCGAATGAGTGATCAGCTTAATTACAGGGCTCCTCTGAGACAACACAACATTAAGGCCAAACACACCATTCACAAAGATTCACACTAAACATGGTGAATATGTTAATGATGATTATTATGGCCGGGGACCGTTTGGGCCTTACATTTTCCTGACATTTGTCTTATTCTTCTTCTTCGGCTTTCCCCCACTTAATTATAGGTTTGCCGTCTTCAGTTTCCATTTATCTCTATCATTCTAATCTCTCTCTTCCAAATTCCTATCCTCCATTATTGTTCTGACGTAGGTTTTCCATTTCCATCTTGGTCTACCACGTTTATTTCTTCCAGGGGGTGACCATTGGTATATATTTTTTGGCCATCTTTCATTTTCCATTCTTTGTACATGGCCATACCATTTAAGCGTTTGATTTTCAATCCTCTTAACAACAGATGTGGTGACCTTCATTTCTCTCCAAGGAATTCATTTCTTATTTTATCCTGTCTTGTTTTTTGGAGGCTTCTTCTAAAATAATCAAATTCAACTGTTCTAATTTTATTATTTTGTAATTCCGTCAAAGACCAAGTTTCGCTTCCATATGACAAAATATTCTGTATTATGCTCTTATAAATTTTCATTTTAGTTTCCTTTGTAATATTTTTGTTCCAAATTACTCCATGCAATGTCTTAGTTGCATTTTTTGCCATTGCAATTTTAGCCTGTACATCTCTCTCACAGGTACCGAAACTTGTAATTATTGACCCAAGATATTAAAAAAATTCACATTTTTTTTATTTTCCCTGTTTCAAATATGAGGTCATCCACAGCCTTTCCTAAACACATATATTCTGTTTTCTGTAAATTTATATTCAGTCCCCATTTTTTATATTCTTCCATTAATTTATTTATCATATATTTCATATCATCTTCATCCCCTGCAAAAATTATTTGATCATCTGCAAACAACAATGAATGCAGTACTTTTCCTCCTATAGGAATACCCATTTCAGAACATTTTTTATACCACAAGTTAAGAGCCTGGTCTAAATAAATGTTAAAAAGGATTGGTGACAAACTGCATCCCTGCTTAAGGCCTTTATTCACTGTGAATTCCTCTGTTAAATTATTCTGTATTTTTACTTTAGCTTTTGTATTACTATGGATCCTCCTAACAATATTAATCCATTTGTCACAGATATTCATATTTCTCATTGTCATCCATAACAATTGTCGAGGTACACTATCATATGCCATCTCTAAATCAATAAAGATCATATGTAGTTATTTATTTTTTGCTAGGATTTTCTCTTGTAATTGTCTAATACAGAAAATATTATCAATACATGATCTTCCACTCCGGAATCCACATTGTTCTTCTTCTCTTAAGTTATCTTTTATCTCCTTAAGTTTAAAATTTATAATTTTACTAAAAATCCTAGCTGTTGAAGGTATAACGCTTATACCTCTGTAATTGGAACACAGTTTTTTATCACCTTTTTTAAAAATAGGAGTAATGTACGATAAATTCCAGTCTTCTGGAATATCGTCTCCAATTTCAATTTTATTAAAAAGTTTTGTTAAAAATATTACTAAAATATCTCCCCCATATTTTAGGAGTTCCGTCTGAATATTTCCTGGTCCTGGAGCTCTCCCATTTTTTGCCTCTTTCAAAGCTCTTTTAACTTCATCTTCTATTATCTCTGGAGTGTCAAATTTATATTCTACATCCGTATCTTGAAGTTGAAACTCCTTTCTATTTTCTTGAAATAAACCTTTATAATGTTGCATCCATTCTGATGGTCTTATCATCTGAATATTTATCTTCTTTCTTTCTGATTTCCTGACATTTTGTAATGTTTTCCAAGCTTCTTTGGATTTAGCATATCCAATCGAATGATCTATATTCGAGCATGTATTATCCCAGTACTCATTTTTTGTTCTTCTCACTTCCGGCTTTGTTTTATGTTTTAAAGTGATATATTCATTTCGAGATGTTGTTGAGTGATCTGATAACCATTTCTTCCGTGCTTTCTTTTTTTCCTCCACTAATTTTTTAATATCTTCATTAAACCATTCATTATTTCTTTTTACTTCTAGATTTTCTGTCCCAAGTGCTTCTAAAGCTGCTGAATATATACTTTCCTTTAGTTGATCATACATTTCCACTGCAGATTTATTTAAATTTAAATTAAGTTTTTGTTTTAATCTTGATTGAAAAAGATTTTTTATGCTCTCATCATAGTGTAAACTTACTTTATACATTTGTCTTATAGGTACGTAAAAATCCTGAAAGAAAAGCCATCACCCAGGAAACTTCTCCCGACCGGGAATCAAACACGGGTGCGTACGAGGTAACGACGCTATCTTGAGACTACAGAGACCACAGCGGTGGACACAATTATTTTATCCGATAAAATGATATATTTTTTCATAAGTAATGCCACGAGTGATTTCCAAATTATCGATGAATTCACGACTCACGAAGTGAGGAGTGAATTTATCTAGAGAATTTGGAAATCAAGAGTGGCATTTGTTAGGACTATTTAACGAATAAAATTAAGCTCTTTACTCACAAATCATTGTTTAACTATAGTTATTTTAAAATATTTATATATTTAATGTAAACGGCGATGTTTGAAAACAAATCAGAAATGTGAGGTTATGTTCATTCACTGATGCTTGATCATATTATTTATTGCCAAATAAGATCGCAATATTGTAAGAGTTCACCCAAGTGGAGAAATAATGAAACACATCAAACTATATATCATAATCAACATTACGGGTTATTCATTTATTTTTTTAGTAAACAACTCAGTAAAATCAAGGAATATTTTCATTATTTGCTATATTCAATGTATTTGTTGGAGAAAAATAATGCTTTGACCTGTTCAGAACATTACAAAGGAGGAGCTTTCTTTATCATGAACAATAGTCACGAACACTGACCATTAGCCCATGAGGTTGGTCTGCTGTATAATTTGACACCAATTTAAATAGGCCCCTATTATATACCGATTCATTTTTGAATTAAACTAACTCACTCACTTATTGGTACTGTCGAACCCATATGTTGATGACCTCGCGGACAGAAGCTCTCATCTTATCCCTGTCCTGAGCTAATGTTTTCTAATCATACCCCGTATAATATACTTCCTTCAAATCATGGTTAATTGTATTCTCCCATCTCATTCTTGGCCTACCTACTGGGCGTTTTCCATCTGGTTTTCCTAGAAGAAGCTTCCATGCCCTGTTTCATTCCCCATTCGTGTCAACATGCCCTGTCCATCGCAACCTACGAGACTTAACTGTTCTTATTATATTTGGTTTCCTATAAAGACCATTACTTTATTAAAGATATTAAATAAATTAAAATAATGTATTGTATTGAACACATTGCACATTTATGAATTAATTAAATTGTATGGTGTACAATAGGACTTAAAAAAACATGGCTGTGCTGTTAGAGTCAATTTTTAATTTCGTGTTTCAGGTATTTCGCCACTTCCAATGGTCGGATTTCGATGATTTTTTTTAGAATACCTTCTTCGGTTTATTACCTTAATAGTATATATTGAGTTTCGTTGTGAAACATGGAAAATTGCGATTGCTAGAGCGATTTTTAAATTATCGTTTCAAATTAACTCCTACATCTAATGGTCCTAATTTGATGGTTAACGAACTCGACCTTAGATTAAACAAAAATTGCTGATGCTACCACATTAACGGACCCACATGCACGGATGCACACACACACACACACACACACACACGCGCGCGCGCATATATATATAGTAACTAATTAATTGGGACTTTCGACCCCTATATTCATGTCCGCACAGACATGATCTCCATACATCCCTATCCTGAACCAACGTTTTCCAATTATCTCCTGTATAATTTATCTCTCTCAAATCAAGATGAATAAAAAACAACCTCAATAGCTTCATTCCTTCGGAATTCCCTAAAAAATAATTATAATAAATAATTATTGTTGGTATAAGTCGTTGTGTATCACACATGGCTAAAAGGTCATAATCTACTCATGAGATTCATAAAAAGTCAGTCATAAATAATGAAATTATCATCATCATCATCATCATCTGCATTCATGGATTAGGTCTGTTGACCCGTTCCGACTTCAGCCCATCTCTTTCTAGGTCTGCCCACATCTCGGGTGCCTTTAGGTTTGTATTTTGTTTTGAATATGAAATTAGTCGTACAATTAATATATTTATATAATAAAGCTCTTTAATCTCAGGGCATTCAAATCTGGACGTAAAAGGAACAATAAATTTCTCCCAAAGACTTGTTAAAAAATTCAGATACCTTTTATGTGCCGTAAACAACACGACATCCGACCTTTACTTCCTCTTCCGAACGAAGCCATATTCAGAATTTGTCTTCTTCTTCTTCTTCTTCTTGAAAAGATTAAATATCTTTGGTTCGTTCCGGCTCCAAGTATTATAGCTGCTGTATCATCTCTTTCGTGGGCGTCCCAGATCTCTTTTTCCTCCTCTCGGTTGATAGTTCAGAATTTTCCTAGGCAATCTGTTGGTTTCCATTCTGCAAACATGTTCATACCATTTTCTCGTATACTCTTCTATTTCATCTGTCAAACTGAATATTTTTAATCAATTGAGTTGGTGTTTACTTGATGAAAATCCATATTCATTAATTAAATAAAAATAAAACGTAGTTTTATTTTATTTTCATATTTATTATATAATTCAGTGACAGCTGTTTCGATACACTGTACCTTCTTCAGACATGTTAACAAATTATGAATTAAATAAAAAAGTATAAACGTAGTTTTATTTTTATTTAATTAATGAATATTTTTAGTTCTTTACGGATATCTTCACTTCGCTTGTTTATCCATTAACCCTTTAATTGGCAATGTATCCTATAGAATACATCAATTGGTTCCATTTATTTACTATTATTAATGAAACAGAAGAAAACGAACGCGTATTAATAACTTAAATGTGTGTCGAATTACACAATAAACCTAATAATAACATCCATGCGTCAAGAATCCAGATATCTCCCAATTTGACAACGCTGCTGACCGGACATGGGAATATAAACGCCTATTTCTATCGTTTCAAGATAAAGGAAAGTGCATGCGGTGTTGGGGAGCAGACAGTCGTCCATGTGATATTATATGATTGTAAGAATTTAAAAATGAAAGACAAATTTTGTAAATAAGGGTAGTGAAAGATGGCCCATATATTAGCATAAATTAGCTATTGAGTATAGAAAACAATTCACAAAATTTTCAAATAGCGTGGACTTAAAAAAACTACAATAGAACATTAATTGTACAGTATACTTTAGGAAGTGTAAATTATAAACTGATAGAACTAGTTAGTAAACCAAGGCATGTAGTACTGTAGTGGAGCATGCTGCTATATGAAGTTATGCGGTTTTCAGTGCGGTCCGCCACATTTAAATAACTGCTACGAGACTACTTCTTTTTCTTCTTCTTCATCACGGATTAGGCTTATTTACTACCCTGTTCCGGCTCCAAATGGCTGCTGTTTCCATCTTTTCTTTGGTCTTCCCAAACTTCTTCTCCCCCGTGGTGAATAGCTGCATGCTGCTTTCGGTATTCTATTCTCAGTCATCCTTGCCAAGTGTTCTTTACAGTTTGTGTCGTTGTCCGTTGAACAGTCCGGTTATCCCTTTGGAGCTTGTAAGTATTTTGAAGTGTCCCCTGAGTACGCTACTAAGTTCTGCAGGGTTAGTCCTTTGGAGGGGTTGCCTCCTTAAAGCCTTTGGAATTGCTTCCTTGTGTTTTATCCCCACAAGGAGGGTTGCCTCTTCCGCTTTCTGCCGTTGAGGACTTCACTCTTGTTTCCCCGAGCTGGGTCTCTTATTTAATCCCCAGAGATTGGGTTGCCACTTCCGCCATCTTCGCCGTTCCGGTATTTCTATCTCCACCGTGTCTGCCGTTGTGGTCTTCCGTGTTTGCAGCTTCCAGTGTGGTCATTGCTCCCACGTTGCGGATTATTCTTAGTTCCCTCTCCTCTTATCTAACCGCAAGCCAAGGCTTCCCGGTTATGATCGTCTGGGTCATTGGTACTAAGCCTCCCGCCAAGGTGATAATCCACAGGGAGGCTGGTACAAGGACTTATATGCTAGCCGGAAGAGACAGGCCACGGGCCCTACTTGTTGATTCCTCCTGGCTGGCGAGTGTGCACCCGGGTCAAACTGAGTGTGCGCTCGACGGGTTACATAAAGAGTGGCACTGCTCTTCCAACCCTTAAGTCTAGTCTGCTTTGTCAATTAAAGGGTTAAAGTATATCCTGCAACAAATCGTAAAATGTATCACCCCGGCCGGGTTTAAATCTGCGAATCTCGGGGTAAGAGGTGAGCATCATAGCACTAGTCCACCGGAATTATTCAACATGTATTTTTTTTCGAATTCAAAATTCAAATGTAGTTGAACAAAGTGATACTTGACTTTCGTATTTCTTTAACTAGAGAACTGGTATCTTAAATTGTATGACTAGCCTTATATTTTTCTGTACTTAAGTGTATACCTATTAAGACCTATGTAAAGTTAACCAATGAGTTCAATATGTTTGGAATATCCAATGTTAAAGGTCCGCTACGCATTTATAACAGCATTGGTAAAATTATAAAAAAAATACCTTACGGAGACTGTTTAATTCATGCCCCAAATGGGACGCAATGACCAATCACGTTTCAATTAATTTTGTTTTACAACCAATGACAGCCGTGTTTCACCTCATTCTTTTATCGAATTATCTTTACCACCTCCTGCTTTTGTGATAAAGAAAGCCCCTCTTTTTTAATATTCTGAACAGGTCAGAGCATTATTTTGCAGTGACTGACTCTCCAACAAATATGTTGAATATAGCAAATAATGAACAGATTCCTTCGAACTACACATTTGATAATTGTGTGTTCAATAATTGTGTTTTTAAATGATTTTGCTGAGTTTTTTATTTAAAAAATTAATTAATAACCTATAATGTTGCATATAATATACAGTTTGATGTGTTTCATTTTTTCTCCTCTAGGGTGCATTCTTACAATATTGTGATCCTATTTGGCAATAAATAATATGATCAAGTTGCAGTGAATGAACAAATGAAACATAAGCACACATTTCTGATTTGTTTTCTAACATCGCCGTTAACATTAAATATATAAGTATTTTAAAATAACTATATTTAAATAATGATTTTTGAGTAAACAGTTTAATTTTATTCGTTAAATAGTCCTAACAAATGCCACTCTTGATTTCCAAATCCTCTAGGTAATTTGGAAATTATTCGTGGCATTACTTACGATAAACAATAATATGGGGTCCTTGTATATTAATTATATGATCAATCTTGTTCTCGTTGCAGCGAGCGATGCAGAAAGACTACAAGATCTAATATTTTCGGTAATTAACAAACGCGCAGCTTCTTCTTAAAGATTCCATCTTCAGTCTCTGCTCTGTTTATAGGAATATAATAATTTTAACATATCTTATCACTTATCTCTGCTAGCAGCACAGCAAAGAGATATTAGATAATGTAGTCTCGCTATTTCCATCCCAATTGGTGTGTTGTAGTCTGATATTTAATTCTCCTTAACCCTGCTGTCCAGCCTGCTCTTTACTACCAAATTCCAAGAGCTTGTTTGTAATATCCCTTGTGCATGTTTAACAATTAAATTGGCAGGAAATAATTTTTCGTGTCAGTTGTATACGTTTTTCGGATCGCAATAAAAACAAAATTACGTAGAACTCAAGTTATCATTGCACATTATTGCGTAATTTGACACAAATTTAAGTAATTTCCACTTTTTGTTTTTCTATTGTTTTAAAAACGATTTTGAATCAATTAAATCAATGTGTCTTATTCTGTATTGTGTATTTTATCAAATAATGTTTTCCCCTGAGTAGTTATCAAGATCGTCATTTCACATGTGCTTATTATTTGTTTAGTTTTTGTTGTATCATCCCTGGTTTCTGCTCCATATACGGTAACTGGTCGAACTATCGTTTTGTATACGCGGGTTTTCCTTTCTAGTAACACGTTGCGCCAAATTAAATCTTTCAAATATCCTGATATTTGTGATGCTTTATCAGCTTCTTTCTTTACTTATTTTATTACAGTTTATTACAGTTAAATTCTGATACGTGTTCTATAATGGTTTCTTTCCACTTCTAATTTGCATCTTACTAGTTATTTTGATATTGTTTTAAATAAAATTTGAGATAAATGTTAGCCTATATTCAGGACATAACCAAATGTATCATAGATAGATGAAAATATTGGAAGGGTCGTATAGAAAGAATGGAAGACAACCGTCTTACAAAAATAACTAAAGTGCATGCTCATCCAATACGTCTTCCTCTGAGGAGTGATTTTGGAAATAAAAAGGATGGAAATCCTACAAATTATGATTAAGAAGAAGAAGAATGTGTCTTATAGGATATATTGCCAATTTAAGCGTTAAGCCTAAGATTTGCAACCTTTGTCCAGTTAACTGAATTGTTCGTTATAATGTATACAATTTTTAAAGCGCTTTTTTTTCCTTACTTGATCCGTGGTTCTTCAAATAAAATGATTAGGTCTAATATTATTATTATTATTATTATTATTATTATTATTATTAGTAGTAGTAGTAGTAGTAGTATTAGTAGTAGAGTAGTAGCCGCAGCAGTATTATTATTATTGTTATTGTTATTGTTGTTATTATTATTATTATTATTATTATTATTATTATTATTATTATTATTATTATTATTATTGTTGTTGTTGGCCGCGGTGGACTAGTAGTTATGCTCCTTGCCTCTAGTCCCGAGGGTGGCGGGTTCAAACCCGGCCGGGGTCGATGGATTTTTAAGTACGGAAAAATCCAAGGAGCAAGTCCTCCGGGAGGGACTTTAAGCCGTGGGTCCCGAGTCTGAAGATTTTCAGGCTCGTAAAAGATCCTTAAGCCCGAATGAAAAGGCCTCTAAGCAAAATTTACCGAATTTTCCCGTCCTAGTACTACCTTGGTTTCCTAGATGTCAGTATGAGGCGGAACGCTGACCACGGACCACTCAAATTACATCAATTCGAAAACAAGTGTAACTAAATTAGTATGGATCAAATTCTTCCCTGTAGTGGGAGATCGCCTAAATCTCTGCTAAGGGAAATATGGGCTTACAAGAAGATTATTATTATTATTATTATTATTATTATTATTATTATTATTATTATTATTATTATGTCCACCGCTGTGGTCTCGAGTTAGCGTGCTGCCTTGTCACGCAGCGGGCCCGGGTTCAATTCCGGGTCGTGACAGGCTCCTGGGTGAGTTTTTTCGGAGTTTTTCCTCACCTGTAAGATAGATTTCAGGAATCTTAGGGCCCTACGGTCCCCGAAAATCTTCCGGCCATCATCATCATCATCCTTCACCGGTGTGGAAAGCATCGGGAAGCTACCATACCCATAATTCCCTGGTAAAGCTGCAAAGCGTAGCATGAAAATGTTATTATTGCAGTGAAAGACCTACCCTCGAGCAGAATTACTGTGGATAGATTATTATCATTACTATTATTATTATTATTATTATTGTTATTATTATTATTTTATTATTATTATTAAGGGCCTGATTCCTATGGCTTGTCATATTTTTACCAAAGCTGTATTATAATCTTCAAGTAAGTAAAAACATTTATATATCCCTTCTTATTAAGATTGAGAGATTTTTATTGGGTCTTAAAAGTCACATTTCTCACTTCTTCATATATGTGGTCATAGTTTTGCTTATTTCTATGTTAAAGTCATATTTTGGTTTTTTTCAATAGCCTAGTCATCAGGCGATTGGAAATAACCACCGTTGTAACTGTATAAAAATCGTCAGTTTCACAGTACACTTGTTTGGAAGGTTTCTGTTAACAGATAGCAAAAGTTTTGCACTGGACAATTGAAGAAGATTTCATTTTTCTTATGATACAATTGAAAATGTATATGAATGGACAGTCAATATAGTAAGGGTAAAAAATTCATTGAATTATAAGTTCATATTTTTGTCTTTTTTTAGGTCATATTTAAATATTTTTAGGTCATAAATGCATGCATATTTTCCATTTTTTAGGTCATAGAAATCCGCCCATTAATTATTATTATTATTATTATTATTATTATTATTATTATTATTACAGAGCATTACAAATTATGTAAGCTCTATCTTGACTATGATGATCTTGTAGAAGATTTCCGGGCTGTTGGCTGTAGTGTTGAGGCTTGTAGTTCCCCGACATTTTGCCTCGAGGATGCCGTACGCTGTCTCTGGCGAAACGTCGGGGAACTACAAGCCCCAAGACCACGGTCAGCATCCTGGAAATCTTCTACAAGGTCATCATAATAACTCTGGCCATGAAAGCCTAAGTCAATATAATGTACCTATCTTGACTGATAGGCCTATTAACATTCAACGATTGTAAATCATTCTTTAAGTTATCAAAATATCTGAATCTAAATATTCTTAATATATTATTGTTTCCCTGGTAGAATTTATTAAATATTGTTTTTGTAATTGTTTCTTCAAGTGCTTGTTGAACGTCCAAAATATTTAAAAAAATCTGAAATTAAATGTTTTTATTAAAGGGGAATCCTAAATAAATTAGTATTTTGAGGTTATGTAGAAATGAATTTCGTGTTAAAATTGAAAACTTATTCGCGCTCACTTAAGCTCGAAATAGTATATTACGATGCGAGGTTGGGAAGATTTTTACAGACGCGAGGAAAATGTTTGAAAACAGAGCGATAGCGAGGCTTTTAATTTCTGAGATTCTGTAAAACACTTCACAAACGTGCGTTGTTCATTATTTTTTGCGAATGGTATTTTCAAAATAATAAATAACTGTAAAATAATATCTATGTTTGAAATATTTGTGTTCATTATAAACAATTGACTAATGTTAACAGTGTGGGCAATGTTTATTATTAGAAACAACAGGAGGCTGTGAGGCCAATTCAGTAATAAAATGGCGGCAAGTACGTATTTATTGTTTTATATTGTTTCAAATAAAGTTCTGTTCATTTAAAATGCAGTTATTTGTTTCGTGTAATGTATATTAACACTACCTTTTGGATATTTTTTGTATATACAGTACATTGTATGTTAGTTCGTGTACATAGACGGCAGTGCTTTTACTTCCCACACGCGTGTTTGTAATATGTACGAATTATTTTATTACAGTGTAGTTATTTAGATTGGCAACCAGAAATGTAGGAAGTTGAACTTTCAATCATAGTCGGCATTGCTGTACGTACACAAAACACACTATGTAGCGAATAATATGATGGTAGACATGTAAACTAAGATACAACTCTAATATGCATGGATCTGAAACTAAAGTGTTCCGAAATATATTAAAAGTATACCATAAGATAAACATATCTTATAATAAATCATAAAATCAGAAAATTACAAAGATTATGAAAGTCATATCAAAATTGTTATTAAAATTAAATAAATCAAGAAATAATGAAAATATAATATGTAACTAATATTGCTATAAAAGACGTATGTGGAAAAGTATAAATATATCCAGGTAAAAATTCCACCTACATTTGTCTAGAATAAAATACTATAAAACGCTACCTTGCTACACAAATAACAAATAATAGAAAAAAGAGGTATTGTCAGAACTCTACCTGCTACACAAGTTACAAATAATATAGAAACACAAAAAGGGTATTGTCAAAAGAATATAACTAATTCCAATTAGCAGTTTGTACAAATAACAAGAAATATTCATTCCCCTTAAGAAAAGATAACATTAGTTATCTATTAAAAATATCAAAAATCAATTGGCCCAGTTCTTAGAAACTATAATCAACGCTACTAACCAGAAATTCCAAGAAATAAGGATATAAAGAATTACTAACTGACTAGTACAGACAACAAAAGACATTCATCCCACCTTCAGAAGAGATAACCTCTTAATATTGACAGTTTACAAAGAAACTGAAAAACATTTGTCTATTAAATATCAAAGAAGCAATTAACCCAGTTCTTAGAAACTGAAATTAACGTTATTCATACTATCAAATAAGATTATTGTAACATACATATATATTCAAGTGTATCGAGTGGAATCGAGAGAAGTAGGAGGAGCTGTCGTCTTTATAAGCGAGAACGGATGTCAAAATACTCTCACTCTCGGTCACTCTGTGATCAGTGTTGAAACATAGTAGATCTATAGACCGCGATCTCCGATTCAGTTAAAACTCAATCTCGGTCACTCTGTGATCAGTGACCGCGATCTCCGATTCAGTTAAAACTCAATCTCGGTCACTCTGTGATCAGTGTTAAAACATAGTAGATCTACAGACCGCGATCTCCGATTCAGTTAAAACTCATTCTCAGTGATTCTGTATTGAGTGTTAAAACATCGTAGATCTATAGACCGCGATCTCCGATCTAGTTAAACTTTAGATTCGTTCGAAAAATTTTTAAATTTAAAGTTATAGTCCGTTAAACATTTGATTCAAGCACATGGACCTCAAAGTATTTCATCGACTCCACTCATTAATAAAACTTGATAATTGTAGTAACAAAGGTGTGTCTTTTTAGTGAATAAATAATTTTGTTTTTGATTCGTAAAAAAAATTGAGTGTAAAATTGAACGTTGTTTCTTTTACATATAAAAAGTTCATAACCCTGAAATCTCTTGCCTACCGCTGAGACACTCCCCAACTAACGCGCCAAATGTAATTGATTCAATTCTTAAGACATTTGTAGCCAAAATTTAATGAGCATTTAAATATTAATCATCTTATATTTCACGGATAATAAGGCAGATTCATATACTTCAAATGCATCAAATTATAATATTTCTTTCTACCTCTGTGGTCTCGAGGTAGCGTGCTGCCTTTTCAAGTAGCGGACCCGGGTTCGATTCCCGGTCGGGACAGGCTACTGGGTGAGATTTTTCGGGGTTTTTCCTCACCTGTAAAACAAATGTCAGGAAGCTTAAGACCCAACGGTCCCCGAAAATCATCCTGTCATCATCATTATCAATATCATCATCCTTCACCGGTGTGGAAAGTGACGGGAAGCTACCACACCTATAATTCCCTAGTAAAACTCCAAAGCATAGCAAGAAAATTCTATGATTGCAGTGAAAGACCTGCACTCAGGCGGAATTACTATGGATGGATGGATAATATTTATATGAGTATGTTAGTAACATTAATAATTGAACCTTCGATTTGGAAGAAAAATTCTACAAAATAAAATGTACTTTTTTTTATTTCAAGAAATGCATTAAGTTTTATTACATTCTTTGTATGTATATAATTTATTGTTCATATTCGAGAAAAAATATTTTAATAAAGTTTTTCTCATCTCACCGCTCATTCGTTCATGTGTCGGATGTACGAACAGGCTATCATAAAAAATAATAGTGAATTATACATTTATATATTTTGACCTACAACAGTTTTAATTAAAAACCGATTAGCTTTGATATCCTGTATAAAATAATATTAAAACACTTTATTTGTGCTGAGAATTAAATAAACAGGAACTAGAGAAAAAATTTAGTCAAACTATAGACCATTTCCTTTCCATAACCGACATCGCTTGAAATAAAATTGGAAGAGCGGGAACGTTGGAATATTCCTTGTCACATCCTGTTTCTGAAGATAGAAAATTCGCGGTATTTCTAACCTACTTAATATAAATATCTTCCTTCCGCAGATTTTACTACTTTATATCAACAGTACACAATTATCAATTTCACTATAACCAGTTTTAATCATTCTTCTCATAAACCGTAAGTTTTATATAAGTGTTTTTCTTTTTTTTAAATGCCCCAGGTTTGTCTTCGATATTCCTGATTTCTCTCCTGGCATGGCGTACTTGTAACCCACTTCTGAGGTTGGGGCGCCTGGAAGGCAGGGTTACGTTGCCTCCATGATATGATGGGTGATGATGATGATAATGGTGCGCCAGGAGAGGCCCTAATCCTAAGCTTAACCTAAGATGAATATGAATGCGATGGCCATATGATTTTGGGGACCGTTTGGGCCTTAAAATTTTCCTGAGATTTTTCTTACAGGTGAGGAAAAACCCCGATGAAAACCTCACCCAGAAAAACTGTCCCGACCGGGATCGAACCCGGGCCCGCTGCGTGACAAGACAGTACGCTACCCCGAGACCACAGAGGTGGACGTTTATATAAGTGTTAATCAATAAATTGGGGCCATGAGAACCATAGTGATATAAGTGACATTTTTTACAAAAATGAGATAAATGCCTAAAATTGTAGCCACTTGGTTATTTTACCTCATGCCATAGAGATACAAGTACTTTCCATCACCTGCTGCCATCTAGAGAGGAATATGTTAACTACATAAACCAGAAATGAGCTTTGCTTCAGGTTCATACTGATACAAGTGACAAGATGGCTGCCATCAAAGAGAGCAATGATAATGCTGCTACTTTTTTTCGAAGTGAACAGCAAAACAATAATTGTGAAGTTTCGAAACAAAATGTAACGCTTTTATCTTAACCTTAAAGTTTCTGCTTTTAACATTACTAACTCAGGAAGAGGTAGCGGAAGAGGACATGCACGAGGACGATGGCGTGGACTATGACGAGGACATGGGGTTCGAGGAAACGGGCATGGGAGCTGTGAGAATATTGTTCCTGGAGATGAATACTCAGATTCAGAGGAAATAAATGATGAAAGTGATTAATCCTATCAGTGTTTATAGAGACAGAACTCTTATGTTTATTATTTTACTGTTGGCAGACTTACGTATTTCTGAGACACTGATCTTGAACTTGATACAGATTTATACTTATTTGTATTGTACGTAACAATTTAACAAATGTATTCATGATCACATTTATTTATTGCATTTAAAAGTTACATTAGCACGGCCATGAACCTATGGGTTCGATAGCGCCAGTGAGTTAGTTAGTTAGCATTGTGTAGGTCTTCCTCCGTCCCTGTGTCCTTTAGGTAAAAGATTTGAATTTATTCTATTGAGGTGATTGAACCACTTACTTTTATACGTTTGGATATATTCTAGTTGTTTTAACTTTTAGGCTTTCACGAATGCCAACATTTCTCTTTTTGTCCATCTATTTATTTTTAGACCTAAAAAGAGAAAGCAGAAATCTCATCTGTGCAGCTTGCAATTTGATTTCATGTCTAGAATCCAAAATCTAATTTTTACAGCTATATTAAACAGGTAAATTTAGAGCAATTGGGGTAGTGTTAGACAGGAAACCACCAAGTTACTAAAGAGTAAAAAGAGGGAATATTTGAGAGAGAGGAATAATGATCTTGAAATGAATGCAAAAAATAGGAACATTAGAGAATTATATCAGGGAATTAGTGTAGAGAAGAAATGGTTTCAGGCTAGAACAAATATAATTCGGAATGAAAATGGGGATATGATTGCAGATTCTAGGAGTATATTAAATAGATGGAAATGTTACTTTAATCAGCTATTAAATGTACATACAGAACAGGACATTGAGGAGGATAAGTTACAGACAGCAGAAATGCTAGTCGCAGAGCCAAGTACATTAGAGGTTGAAACGGCGATTGAAAAAATTGAAGATGTATAAAGCGTCAGGTTCAGATGAGATCCCAGCAGAACTGATAAAATCAGGGGGAGAAAAATTGATGGACAAGATACGCTGGTTGCTTAGTATGATTTGGGAAAAAGAAGCTCTTCCAGATGAATGGAAGGAATCAATTATCGTACCAATTTTTAAGAAAGGAGATAAAACTGATTGCAACAACTACAGGGGCATCTCATTACTTTCAACTTCGTACAAAAATTCTAACAAATATATTAGTCAGCAGACTTACTCCCTATATTGATGACATTCTAGGAGATCATCAATGTGCATTTAGAAGAAACAGGTCTACAACAGATCAGATTTTTAGTATAAGACAGATTTTAGAAAAGAAATGGGAATATAGTGGTACTGTACATCAACTATATGTAGACTTCAAAAAAGCATATGATTCAATTAAGAGGGAGAAGTTATATAGTATCCTGCTGGAGTTCGGAATTCCTAAAAAGTTAGTTAGACTTATACGAATGTGTCTAAATGGCTCAAAGATTAGGGTGCGTGTAGGCAAACAGTTTTCAGACACTTTTGAAATCCAGAATGGGTTGAAGCAAGGAGATGCACTATCTCCTCTACTATTTAATTTTGTACTAGAGCATGCCATTAAATCTTTACAGAATGAGGAAGGCTTACAACTGAATGGTATTAATAAGCTGTTAGTTTATGCTGATGATGTAGTACTACTGGCCGATAGCCAGGAGATACTAAAGGCCAACACGCACACACTATTGTGTAACACTAAGAAATTAGGACTGGAAGTAAATATCAGTAAAACTAAATATATGGTCACACGTAGAAATTCAGTATATAATGGAAATGGACAGCTAATGACAAATGAGGGAAATTTTGAGGAAGTGGCTGAATTCAAATACCTAGGAACAATAATCACAAATAGGAATGAGATGCACAAAGAAATTAAACATAGGCTCAATTCTGGAAATGCGTGCTATTATGCATTGCAGAGACTCTTGATGTCCCAACTCCTTTCAAAAAACGTTAAGCTGAAAATATATAAAACTATTATTCTACCAGTTATATTATATGGGTGCGAAACATGGACTCTTACTTTAAGGGAGGAAAGGAGATTACGAGTATTTGAGAATAAAGTTCTTAGGAAAATTTTTGGACCAAAGAGAGATGAACAGACAGGTGAATGGAGAAGACTACACAACAATGAACTATATGGTCTTTATAGGAAGCCAGATATAATAAGAACAATTAAGTCTCATAGACTGCGATGGGCAGGACATGTTGCACGTATGGGGAATGAAAGACGTGCATGGAAACTTCTTGTAGGAAAGCCAGAAGGAAAACGCCCAGTTGGTAGACCAAGAATGAGGTGGGAGAACAACATTAACTATGATTTGAGGGAAGTAGAATATACAGGGAATGATTGGAAAGTATTGGCTCAGGATAGGGATGTATGGAGAGCTTATGTCCGCGCGGCCATGAACCTACGGGTTCGATAGTGCCAGTGAGTAAGTAAGTAAGTAAGTAAGTATATTAAACAGACTTTTGCGATTGTACTGTGTAATCGTTTGTGTGGACATTTGTTTCCCAAACTGTTCTATTTATATTATATATCTGTAATTTGAACTCTGTATCACTTTTTATTTAAGAAATTAAGTGTCCAAGGTATTTGAATTCGGATACTCGATCAATAATATTTTCATCCGATCTTATTTTAACCCTGATTTTTTTTTCTTTTCTCACATTGTCATACTTTTGTCTTGCAAACAGAGATGTTTTATTATAATTTTTGGCTATATTGTTTAATTGAAAAACTCCATTTCGTAAATCGCCCTTTGATGTGGTAAAATCATCCGCATACAATAACATGTATAGCGTGCTCCTTCTGAAATCTTGATTCCATATTGAATTAGTTCTTTGTAATATTTTATTTTTTTTAATATATATATCCCGTCCAGGCATTTATGTTTCTTATCATGTCATATTAAACTTGCATTGCTCAATGTCAAAAATTTAATTATAACATCGATAAAGCGTCACTGCTATAAAGTAAAAAATATTCTCTTTAATTTGCTTACTTGTTATAGTGGCTGTCAAGTGGCAGTGAAGACCGAGTTCTCGCTACATCTTGTAATAATGGAGAGAAAAAAAAATATATAAGAAAAATAAGTGTTTGTATTGGATTTGCCTGGTGGTGTAATGGATAGCATCCTCGAGTACATATCGAGAGGTCCGGGTTCAAATCCCGTCCAGGCATTTATTTCTCTTATGTCATATTAAGCTTGCATTGCTCAATGTCAAAAAATTATATTATATAATATATATATATAATAATTAAATTTATATATATATATATATATATATATATATATATATATACACACACACAGAATGTTGCAAAAAAACACCCACAGCGGAGGTGAGGTAATATATTGAGATAAGTTAACAATTTTTAATAAGGTACCAATGTCCGGAAATTATGCGTTTTCACACTATGACTAGTTAATTATGTCTCAAGATCAGTGTTAGTTGGAAGGATTTGAAGACACATTACTTGACAACACCTGTGTTACATGGCTTCACAACGGAATGTGACTACAACACGACGGAGTTCCTGCTCACTTTGATGCCAATGTGAGGAGACATTTGAATACCATGTATCTGGGTCGATGGATTTGCAGAGTCCCATGGCCTCAGAGAATACCTGATCTTAACCCCCTCGACTACTTTTTGTGGGGCGACATGAAACTGTCTCTTTAACAGACTCCAGTAGAGTCACGTATGGATCTTACAGCCTGAATCCTCGCTGCTGCACAGACAATTCAAACGATGTCAGGCGTATTTGGACGTGTGCGCTAATCACTACACCACCTATTACTCTCTGCAATGAGATGGGAGATGGCTATTTTGAAAACTTGATGTGACTGTGACAGTACAAGTATTGTCAAATATTGAGTCTTGAAATCCAACTAACAGAACTCTTGAGAAGTTAGCTGCTCATAGTGTGAAAACGCATCATTTCCGGACCTTATTACCTTATTAAAAATTATCAACATATCTCAATATACTAACCTCACATCCGCTGTCGGTTTTTTTGCAACACCCAGTATATTGAATATGACAGGTGATAATACACATCCTTGTCACACTCTTTCATTAGTTGTTACAGGTTCTGAAATTATATTATTTGAAATTGAAGGCATGCGAATGTTAGATGAATAAAGATAACATTTGTATGATATTAAGTTATGAACACAAAATTCAATTAGAATGCATGCCCCATCTATTGGTGTGAGAATGGTACTAACATACTTCGTACAGAATGCGTTGGGCGATATTATGAAATTGGAAAAGTTTATTCCTCCAATGTGTTATCCTATACTAGATAAATCGCACTTGGATATAGTCGCTTTACAGGAAGTTAGGTGGCCAGGAGAAGGTAGTCGGGAATCAGGAAGCTTTGCATTATACTACGGGGGTGCAGAAAGACCTGCATTTGGAACGGGTTTTTTAGTCAGAAGGAGGATCCTATCCGCTATCCGAGATATTAAGTTTGTTAGAGATAGAGTATCATACATAATTCTAAAGGGTAAACAACACGATTTTATAATTGTAAATGTACATGCCCCCACAGAAGATAGAGATGACAGGATCAAGGATGAGTTCTATGAAGAATTAGAATGCTTATTTGATAGCCTTTCACGATATCATATGAAAATTGTCTTAGGAGATTTTAATGCAAAAGTGGGGCGGGAAGATATATTCAAACCAACAATAAGCAAATTCAGTCTTCATGAAGATAGTAACGACAACGGGGTTAGATTAGTCACATTTGCCACATCAAAGAATCTCATTGTTAAGAGCACAACATTTCAGCATAAGGATATTCATAAATACACCTGGACGTCCCCAGATGACTCGGAACCAGATAGATCATGTATTCTGGCACAGTAGCATCATCGATGTTAAATCAGTTAGAGGGACAGACTGCAATTCGGATCATCATCTGGTCAGAGTGAAAATCAGACAACGGCTATCGCTTATGAGAGGAACAAACGATAAAGATGATTCTGTAAAATTTGAATTAAAAAACTTGAAAAATGATGAAATGCGGCAAGAATACCAAATCAAAATTGCTAATAGATTTGAAGTACTGGAATCTTCAGATGACAATGTGGCAAACGAAGAAGTAACTGATATAAATAAAGAATGGGAGGCTATAAGAGATACTATTAAATTGTCAGCATCAGAAAGCATTGGTTGTTTAAAAAAGAGGCAAAACAAAAAATGGTTTGATGAGGAATGTGCCGACATTGTAAAGAAAAGAAAGCTAGCAAAAATGAAATGGTTACACGAACCAAATGAGGTAAATTTAGAGCAATTGGGTAGTATTAGACGGGAAACGACCAAGCTACTAAAGAGTAAAAAGAGGGAATATTTGAGAGAGAAGATTAATCATCTTGAAATGAATGCAAAAAATAGGAACATTAGAGAATTATATCAGGGAATTAGTATAGAGAAGAAAGGGTTTCAGGCTAGAACAAACATAATTCGGAATGAAAATGGGGATATGATTGCAGATTCCAGGAGTATATTAAATAGATGGAAAAGTTACTTTAATCAGCTATTAAATGTACATACAGAACAGGACATTGAGGAGGATAAGTTACAGACAGCAGAAATGCTAGTCGCAGAGCCAAGTGCATTAGAGGTTGAAATGGCGATTGAAAAATTGTAGATGTATAAAGCATCAGGTTCAGATGAGATCCCAGCAGAACTGATAAAATCAGGGGGAGAACAATTGATAGACAAGATACGCTGGTTACTTAGTATGATTTGGGATAAAGAAGCTCTTCCAGATGAATGGAAGGAATCAATTATTGTACCAATTTATAAGAAAGGAGATAAAACTGATTGCAACAACTACAGGGGCATCTCATTACTTTCAACTTCGTACAAAATTCTAACAAATATATTAGTAAGCAGACTTACTCCCTATATTGATGACATTCTAGGAGATCATCAATGTGCATTTAGAAGAAACAGGTCTACAACAGATCAGATTTTTAGTATAAGACAGATTTTCGAAAAGAAATGGGAATATAATGGTACTGTACATCAACTGTATGTAGACTTCAAAAAAGGATATTATTCAATTTAGAGGGAGAAGTTATATAGTATCCTGCTGGAGTTCGGAATTGCTAAAAAAGTTAGACTTATACGAATGTGTCTAAATGGCACAAAGAGTAGGGTGCGTGTATGCAAACAGTTTTCGGACACTTTTGAAATCCAGAATGGGTTGAAGCAAGGAGATGCACTATCTCCTCTACTTATTTAATTTTGTACTAGAGCATGCCATTAAATCTTTAGAGAATGAGGAAGGCTTACAACTGAATGGTATTAATAAGCTGTTAGTTCATGCTGATGATGTAGTACTACTGGCCGATAGCCAGGAGATACTAAAGTCCAACACGCACACACTATTGAGTAACACTAAGAAATTAGAAGTGGAAGTAAATATCAATAAAACTAAATATATGGTCACACGTAGAAATTCAGTATATAATGGAAATGGACAGCTAATGACAAATGAGGGAAATTTTGAGGAAGTGGCTGAATTCAAATACCTAGGAACAATAATCACAAATAGGAATGAGATGCACAAAGAAATTAAACATAGGCTCAATTCTGGAAATGCATGCTATTATGCATTGCAGAGACTCTTGATGTCCCAACTCCTTTCAAAAAGCGTTAAACTGAAAATATGTAAAATTATTATTTTACCAGTTATATTGTATGGGTGCGAAACATGGACTCTTACTTTAATAGAGAAAAGGAGATTACAAGTATTTGAGAATAAAGTACTTAGAAAAATTTTTGGACCAAAGAGAGATGAACAGACAGGTGTATGGAGAAGACTACATAACAATGAACTACATGGTCTTTACAGGAAGCCAGATATAATAAGAACAGTTAAGTCTCGTAGACTGCGATGGGCAGGACATGTTGCACGTATGGGGAATGAAAGACTTGCATGGAAGCTTCTTGTAGGAAAGCCAGAGGGAAAACGCCCAGTTGGTAGACCAAGAATGAGGTGGGAGAATAGCATTAACTATGATTTGAGGGAAGTAGATTATACAGGGAATGATTGAAAAGCATTAGCTCAGGATAGGGATGTATGGAGAGCTTATGTCCGTGTGGCCATGAACCTACGGGTTCGATAGTGCCAGTGAGTAAGTAAGTAATGTTATCCTATTTTTTTTTAAATTGGTGTAAATAATTAAAATAATGAGTGAAACTGTTATGTCTTTTGTCTAATTAATTAGTTAAGTTTTACCATAAAGCTACATAATTACTGTCTGATGCCTTTTGAAACATAATGTAAGTTAAATAATGTATGTAAGTGGTGTTTTAGTTCATATATTAGTAGTTTTGTGCTGGAAAAAATCAAAGGTGTGGGAAAGTGATAAGTATATAGTCATTTCCTGTTAATAACTCACTTAAGGATGAATAAATTTTTACTTCAATACTATAAAATGTTAAAATATATTGGCAACATTGCAGTGGATACAAAAAAGTTTACAAAATGGTGAAATAAAATGATTGAGATACGTAGTTTTTCTTGATTTTGTCAAAAGTAATGTATTGGTCTGTATCCACTTATCACTCTCATGCCTTCAACTTTAACTTTTATCTTTGGATTGACATAAAGGCTTTGAATAGCTTCAATTAATTGCTTAGGAATTCCTCATCTCCTAGTATTATCCATAATAAATCGCGATTTATATTATCATAAACTTCCTCAAGGTACATAAATAACAAAATTTAGGCAGACTAAATTCTCGTCTTTTCTCCAAAATTTGTTTCAGTACAAAAATAGTGTCTGTTGTACTTCTATCTGTCCGAAATCCATATTTATCTTCTTCTAAGAATCTTTCACTATAATTATGTAATTTATTTTTTAAATATTCGAATATTATTTATATTCTGTAGATAATAATGTTATGCCTCTATGGTTTACAAATTTGGTTTTTGAACCTTTATATACTCGTATATAGCCAAATCCAAATAACAATCCTGAGGTATTGTTTTGAATTTCCATATATTGTTAAATAAACACAACAATATTGTAGTTGTAAGTTTACGACATCCACATTTGAACTATCAGCATTTAAATTATCCAGACATGGATTTTTACGATTTTTTGAAGTTTGTAAAACTCTGTTCAATTCTTGTGGATTTTTAATTCCTCCGAATCTGATTATGTACAGTAGAATTTGTTTAATTAGGAACGTTAATAATGCGGAAATATGTCCAATGTCAACAAATGTATTGGTCCCGGCGAAATACTAGTAATTTTACGTGTATTTATTTTGCATAAAACGGAATCTGTCCAACGCGGAAACGGAATGATATTTTTACACAATTCGTGAAAAAATGTTTATAAGGCGGAAAGACAAAGAAATAAATTAGCTTCCATTTCATGAATTTTCGTTATGCCAAAAAACATTAAGGAATTATTCCTGCCGCCGGATCAAATATAGATTCTACATGTACCTGAAATTTTATTTCGGCCTCACTGCACACCCGTTAAGCGAAATACAGATATCTGTAATCATTGAACTGTAAAATCTTAAATTAGTTTAAGTTCTGAACTTTCACAAGTAGCGTTCTGAATTTACGAAATAAAAATGGCTAAAACGTATGTATCATTGTCATTAAACAAAAAGTGAAAGTGATTGAATATAAATCTCCAAATTGCCAGGCCGATGCTCCAAAGCCAAGCTCTAGCTGTTGCTAAATCCCTAGGGAATAACGATTCCAAGGCATCTTCAGATTGGCTGACCAGTTTTAAAAGATTACATATGTAGTGTGGAATGAAATGTATGGAGAATGAAAGGATATGGACGAAAGTGTAGTCAGTGAACGGAATCCGAAACTGCATACTTTAATTTGAGGATACGCACCTAAGAGACTTTTTTTAACGCTGATGAAACGAGACTGTTTTTTCGCGCGTTACCGCCGAAGTCGCTCATACATACTATACTTCACTTTTCAAAGGCAGCGGAACTACAATTAATCAAAGGTACATAAAATATATATACGGTACTCTATAATCAAAGATTTTTAATATGTTTTAGTTTTTTATAATGCCGAATTTTGTCTAATGTGGAAAAAAATTGGTCTCATGCAATTCCGCTTTGAGCAAGTTTTACTGTATAATTATTATCACTGTCATGATTATCATCCTCGTATTGAACTCTATCCTCCAATTTACTATCATACCATAGGGATTTGTAATAATATCCATCCACTCACCCGTTGTAATAATATTTATTTGCAGTGTATTCCTTATTTTAGGTCCAATTTTCTGAGTATCTTAAACTCTCTTCTTTGTGGTCCTGCTATATCTCTTTCCAGAAATGTTACATATTTGTCCCAATCCTCTCTTCGAACTTTTCTAGTTAATTTTCTAAATTATGTTCTTAATATATTGTATTGAATATGGTGATCGGGGTATTTTACTTTAAATACAGTATGTGTGCTTGTTCCTTTTCACCTATAATATATTTTTAATCATTCTAAATATATAACATTTTTTTATTTAAAATCGTTTTGTGTAAGACTTTCAGAGCCTGCTTGAATCATTTCTTCTTTGTATTTTGTATTGTAAGCCTATGTTTTCCCTTTACAGAGGTTTAGGCGCTCTCCCCCTACAGGGAAGAATTTGAACCATACTAATTTAGTTACACTTGTTTTCGTATAGATGCCATTTTGAGTGGTATCCTACGTGGTCAGCGTTCCGCCTCATACTGACATTTAGGAAACCAAGGTAGTACTTGGACGGGAAAATTCGGTAAATTTTGCTTAGAGGCCTTTTAATTCAGGCTTCAGGATTTTTTACGAGCCTGAAAATCTTCAAACTCGGGACCCACGCCTGAAAGTCCCTCCCGGAGGACTTGCTCCTTGGATTTCTCCGTCCTAAAAAATCCATCGACCCCGGCCGGGTTTGAACCCGCGACCCTTGGGACCAGAGGCAAAAGCATAACCACTAGTCCACCGCGGCCGATTTTTCTTCTTTGAAGTTGTTACAGTCTTTATCATAAGTAATGCCACGAGTGATTTCGAAATTATCGATAAATTCGCGACACACGAAGTGAGGAGTGAATTTATCTAGAGAATTTGGAAATCAAGAGTGGCATTTGTTAGGATTATTTAACGAATAAAATTTTAGCTATTTACTCACAAATCATTATTTAAATATAGTTATTTTAAAATATTTATTTATTTAGTGTAAACGGCGATGTTTGAAAACAAATTAGAAACGTTATGTATCGTTTCTCCATCCACTGCAATAAGGCATATAATGTTATATATTGCCATCTGGCGTGGGAAACTTGAAATATCATCGCAATATTATAAGAATGCATCCTAGTGGAGAAAAAATTAAACACATCAAACTGTATATTATAACCAAAATTATAGGTTATTAATTTATTTTTAGTAAACAACTGGGTAAAATCATTATTTAAAAACAATTATTGAACACAGAATTATCAAAAAGAACTCTGTAATATCATTATTTAAAAACACAATTATTGAACACATAATTGTCAAATTTGTATTTCGTCTGTATCTTCATTTGAAGCACAGCCAAATCTTGTTTCTGCCATTTTAAACATTCAAATATGGCGGCTTTACTGTTCACTCAGTCACTGCAAAATAATGGTCAGACCGGTTCAGAATATTAATAAGGAGGATCTTTCTTTAATGTGGTAAATTTAATATTGATAAATATTTGGTGAAACACGGCTCTGATTGGTTGTAAAACAGAAATAATTGAAACGTGATTGGTCATTGACTTCCATTTGGGGCATGAGTTAAATAGTCATAAGTAATGTCACGAGTGATTTCCAAATTATCGATAAATTCACGAGTCATGAAGTGAGGAGTGAATTTATCTAGAGGGTTTGAAAATCAAGAGCGGCGTTTTTTATGACTATTTAACTAATAAAATTAAGCTGTTTACTCAAAAATCATTATTTAAATATAGTTACCGATATTATAAAATATTTATATATTTATTGTAAAAGGCGATGTTTAAAAGTAAGTCAGAAATGTGAGGTTATGTATATTCACTGCAACATGATCATATTATTAATTGCCGATAGGATCGCAGTATTGTAAGAATGCACCATAGTGGAGAAACAATGTAACACATCAAACTGTATCTTATAATCAACATTATTTATTTTTTTAGTAAACAACTCAGTAAAATCACGGAATCTGCTCATTGCTTGCTATGTTTAATGTATTTGTTGGAGAAAAATAATTATGTGACCTGTTTAGAATATTAAAAAGGAGGAGCTTTCCTTATCACAAAAGCAGGAGCTGATAAAGAGAAATCGATAAAGAGCGAGGTGAAACACGACTGTCATTGATTATAAAACAAAATTCATTGAAACGTGATTGGTCATTGACTAGCATTTGTGGCATGAGTTAAATAGCCAGTATAATTTCTCGTAGGATAAAAATTATTTCTAGACATAATTATGTGACATTTTGTATTTCGTAGAATTTCCTGTATTACCAATTATAAAATTATAAGGAGTATATGACCATGAAGTTATCCGATCATTGTTAATCAAACTCAGATGTTATTGATAGTAAACTATTATAACTAACGAACTCACTAGCACTATCGAACCCGAAGATTCATGGCAGCGGGAAAATAAGCTCTCCATGCATCCCTAGACTATTTAAATTGGGATGATTTATAAAATAGGATTTTGAAGATCATCTAGTATACAATTTGAAAACAGTTCTATTCATTGATGAGCTTGATGAAGATTTTCGGGCTGTAGGACGTGGTCGTGAGGCTTGTAGTTCCCAGACGTTTCGCCAGAGACTGCGCCTGGCATCCTCAAGGGTTGTCTTGAGACGTTCCCCGACGTTTCGCCAGAGACTCCGCCTGGCATCCTCAAGGATTGTCTTGGGACTGTCTCAAGGCGAGGATGCCAGGCGCAGTCTGTGGCGAAACGTCGGAGAACTACAAGCCTCACGACCACGGCCTACAGCCCGAAAATCTTCATCAAGATCATCATAGGAACTCCGGCTGTGAAAGTCTACGTGATTACAGTTCTATTCATTATTTTGAGAGTAATAAAATTGTATTTATGTAAGTGTATTTCCCTACATAAACAGAACCTTAACATAAATATAGATTAAATATCTGTACCAGAGTGCAGATAACTCAGTTTATTCCTTGGTATCTGAACCATTAATCAATTAAAAATAAATCATCATGAAAAAATTGTACATATTATATTTGATTTTCAGTAATCGAATGGGATATTCTTAAGAGTATTGTCACACTCTTTACAAAATACTTGTAAAACCAGTTTTAATTTATGACTGAGGAAATATGAAATCGAAGTACTTATGACCCAGCATATGATAAGCGAGAATGGCGCATTAGATATAACCGGAAAAGGGTTTTGAGGTGCGACACCTTTCCACAAATATAGCTGTTTTCATACCAATAGTTCAATATATGTATTTGGGGAATGAAATGGAGCGAAATGAACACAATTTGTTGCACCTTTTTGCACATTTTCGTGATATTACTACATTTCGGCCCCTTTTCCCTCTTTTTTATACTTCAGCACCTTTTCCTCCACTCTTCTCTGCGTTTTTAAAAGATTGGACAGAAAAATGTATATGTTTCTTCTTGAACAGCTTTTTAAATTATCAATCAGAAGTCAACAACATTAATAAATATTATAATATAATTTATGTAATTTATATCCCAGAAATAATGGCCAATCTGCAGCTGTGAAGTCAAATTTAAATTTCAACAGTGTTGCTGTAACAGTTTAAAATAAGTTCAGTTAGTACTGACAATAATTTAACAGTTTTCTATCCACCGATTTGTTGTTGGCTGATTTTTACTAGTCTAAACCACTACGTATTTTATTAGTATTACAACTGGGTTTTCACAACAGTAATATGGCGAATGTTAAGAAGGATAAGTTGTATGCACTTTCAGAATTCAAAACGTAATTTATCGAAACTGATGGCCTCAGTGCTCGATGTTCCGTCTGCGAAGTAAATATTACAATAAACTAAAGAACTATGAATTATCTCTTATGGACTCTATTTATATACAGAATTTTAATGTTTATACATCTTTCTGTGGCTAAAGTTTTATTTTTCTTCTCCACTCGTCTCTCTCCATCCAATCCATGTCCTCTAGTCCTCTTGCTCTCATTCCAGTTCTTATTTCCTGCATCCCCGAGTTTCAAGGTCCTCCTCTCCTCCTTCTTCCAGGTGGAATAAACTCTGTAAAGTGAGTAAAGTGATCCCACAACAGGCCTCAGGAGGCCTTTGGGGTAGTAGGAGGTTAAGGCTCCCACTTTTTCTAGACAATCGGCACTTGATGTCAGCCGGGTTGTCAGCCCTGCGTGACGGCCGCCTTTACCCCAGAACAAGCGTCTGGTACTCATTTCAGTTAGAGGCTGAGTCGACCCCAGGGCCATAGTGCCGCCAGAGGGTTTGGGTCAGTTTAAAAATCCTGACCCCAACGGGACTTGAACCCTCGACCCTCCGGCTTGTAGCTCAGTGCCTTAACCACTACGCTACGGCGTGCCCCCAAAAGAAGAAAAATTTAGTAAAACTGATATGCATATCATAGAAACGATGTCCGTGTAACTGGTTTAAACCTTAATTCAATTGTTTCAGCAGCGCCCTTTTTTTTTTTTTGCTCCTTTCTGTATGTATTTTCAGAACCTTTTCTCCCCTTTTACGACCAAAACCTGCACCTTAAAATCGTCTCCCTAGATATAATAGTGAATTATGTCAATATTCTAAGTCACCTGATGTTATTAAACTAACTCACTAGTACTGTCGACCCGGAGGTTCATGACTTCATTGACGTAAACTCTCCATAAATTCCCATCCTGAGCTAATGTTTTCTAATCATCCCCTGTATTATTAACCTATCTCAAATCACCATTAATGGTATTCTCCCGCTTCATCCTTGGCCTACCTTTTGGGTTCTTTCGCTCTGATTTTCCTATAAGACGTTTCCATGCACCACTTTTTCTTCCCCATATGTTCTACATGTCCTGCCCATTATAATCTATGAGACTTAACTATTCTTAATAAATGTGGTTTCCCATAGAAAAAATGTAGCTCAGTGTAATCCAGTCTTTTCTGTGCGAAAAGGTACTTATCAAGGGCTTCACACTAAGTTCGTTACAAAAGGATTACATTGACTATTTAACTCGTGCCCCAAATGGGAGTCAATGACCAATCATGTTTCAATGATTTCCGTTTTACAACCAATCAGAGTCATGTTTCACCAAATATTTAAAAAGTGTTAAATTTACCATATTAAAGAAAGCTCCTCCTTTTTAATATTCTGAACAGGTCTGACCATTATTTTGCAGTGACTGAGCCTGTAAAAAAATACGGCTACCAGATTGTGTATATAGTGCATAGATGTCAACGCATAGCGCTTGCAGGAGTTAATATAAAAACATTTGTAGCCATTTATTATACCACCAAAAAAAGAAACCACTGTTTGCACTTTCTTAAATGTATTTTGTCCCAGGTAATAATCCAGAAAAATATAATTGTCATATTTACATCATACGACATCAGAAATTAATTAAGTTTGATGTTTCATTTTTTCTCCACTAGAGAGCATTCTTACAATATTGCGTTCTTTTGTCAATAAATAGTATGATCTGGTTGCAGTGATAAACAAAAAGAAGCAGATGAAGCGTACCTATCGTTTCTCATTTGTTTTCAAACATCGCCGTTTACATTAAATATATAAATATTTTAAAATAACTATAGTTCAATAATGATTTGTGAGTAAACAGCTTAATTTTATTCGTTAAATAGTCCTAACAAATGCCACTCTTGATTTCCAAATTCTCTAGATAAATTCACGACTCACGAAGTGAGTCGTGAATTTATCGATAATTTGGAAATCACTCGTGGCATTAACTTACTTATAAGGAATAATTATCTTTTTTATCATATTCGCCTGTCTGTTCGTCTCTCTTTAGTCCAGAAATTGTCCTTAGAACTTTATGTTCACATTGTCTCCTCTCTTAGAATAAAATACCATATTTCGCATGGTTAATTAAATTTTTTGAGAAGTTGATATGGCATGAGTCTCTGTATGAAATGTATAATAGCATGCGTTTAAAAGTTGAGCCCATGTTTAATTTCTTTCTGCGCCTTTTTCATGTTTGTTTTAAGTACTTGAATTCAGCCACTTCTTCCAAATTTTTCCCACTTGTCATGAACTGTCCATTTCCATTATATAAATCATAGTATTAAGATTTATCAACATTTTTACCTAACGTCTCTTACATTTATAAAAACTGTAGATTAATTCATTACAGTTTATTACTTTCTATGTATTTATTTCTCTTTTATACTAGATTCGAGCTGTTATTCCTTTCTGTGTATTTCTTTCACTAGTTTTAATTTTAATTGTCTTCAATTTTATTGTATTGTTAGACATTTTTATTACTGTTCAGTTTATTGTTCATATGTAATATTTTTGTAATTTTTTGTATTTAAATTTCATATTTTTGTCCTAGTGAGTGGAAGAGAAGGCTATATGGCCATAACTCCACCAGGCTAAATTATATATTTCTACGTATGTTCATATATTTATATTCATTGGCATTTAATTCTAGCCCCAATTTCTTTGTATTGTTTAAAAGTGTGTGTTTGTTGGCTTTTGGTATTTCTTCGCTATCTTCTAACAATATTACATCATCAGCAAATATCAACAGATTATTATCATTAACACCACTCAGTTGAATGATTTCCTTATCTTCTAAATATTGTATGGTAAAATGCCCTCGTACAACATTGAATAGCAAAAGAAATAGGGCTTCTCCTTGCTTTAACCCATTGTGAATTTCGAAGTGGGCCTATCTAGAAACTATTTGCCTACCCACATCCTACAGAACAGCCAATTTCTCTACATAGACATGTAATATAGGATATAATTTATGAACAACTTACCCAATCAACTAATCAGCATAAGCAGCACTGTTTTTTACAAACAAAAACTAAACTTGTTGGCACGAAAAACCTGTAAATCCCTTGCCTATCAGTCTGCTACTGGTCTTATATCTACATGGTGTCAAATCACAGAGTTGAAAGATCATTACACTCTATATAGGGATGGTATGTGTCCAGGATTCCATGTTCCGTAGCCGGTATAGTTAGTATTTTTTAAATATTAACTACGCTCTTTAATACATTAGGAGAACAATTCAAATCTGGAAGTTAAATGGCCAATACATTTGCACAGAGGCCTCTTATAACAGTTTGAGATTATTTTACGTACCATAAATCTACGACACGATATTCAAATATTCAATATTTTATTTCCTTTCCGAAAGAAGCCATACCCAGGATTTTTACGCCCTTTAAATTCCAACGACCGCGGACCGGATGTAAATACGCGAACTTCGGAACCAGAAGAGAGTATCGTAACCACTACACCACTGGGACCGACCCCGGCCTCTATAGCTAGTTATCTCAATCTTGAGCGTCTACTTATAATATTTACCTAAAATCTTCACAATGGTGGATGGGCACCAGTTCTACAAACGGCCAAACTTCCACGAGAAAATGTATTCTTCCAATCCGGACTCAAACCAGCGTGAGCCCGAAGGTATTCGTCAAGGCATGATACCATAGGCAGCTTGACTACAGTAAAAGATATACAAACAAAAGTTGAACTCAAAACTTTATGATAACATCCAGCATATTTATCGTGTCCTTTCCTATTTATAAATAATTAAGGCGAGCTTACAGCGGAGAACTTACTCAGCCACTTAAGATATATCTCGCAGCCGGAGACCATATGTTTGACTGCAATAAGAGTATCGACTATAGGTTAATAACCTGGAAAATGTCCATCATTATCTGAAAACCTTTCAAAATACAGAATGTTTATATTTATGCCGTTAACAAACTAATACCCGGCGTGCGTTGCTATGCGTAAATAAATAAAATGTGTGTGTATGTTTAGTCGAATAAGTAAAAAGAAAAAATATAAATTTATAGAATAATTATTTTTAAATACCCCGTACTGATTACCCGGCGTTGCCCGGGAATCTACTTATCCCGATCTTCTTGGCATCAATGAGCTTAAAGACAAAAATGGTTATTGTGAGTTATAAACATTTGTTGTTGCGGACTTTTTTTGTAGATTTTTTGTAGATATTCAATTATGAATTCATTAATTTGGTGTATTTGTTATGGTGTAGGCAACGTAAACCATACTGTAATGTGTTATATAAGTTAATTGTCCCAGAACAATTCTCTAAACGATGGTGAATATCCCATTCAAATCGGTCGAGTAGTTTTTGAGTCCATAAAAGACAGACAGACTCACACGCATGTTTATATATAAATATATTGTGTCTAGTAAATGTCGGGAGACTTTTAGACTAAAACGGTCCCCTATATCAGCTGACTATCATAATCACTAGGGCAAGGCATTTAATGACCTATAAATTGGTAAAAAAAATGCTAAATAAAAAAAGCGTTTATGACCTAAAAAAATATAAAAATGACCAATAAAATAAAAAAAAGACGAGTAAGAAGTTAAGAATTACCAATAAAAGTACTATTTATTAGATTGAGTACTCACTTGATTACTTCTTCTTCTTCTTCTTCTTTCCTTTCAAGTATTAGGCCAAGGCCTGTTACGATCCTATAGAAAATTTTCCCTTATGGAAAATTCTCATATAAGACTTGAAAGCATAATAATAGTCCCTTCGATTGGTTGCTGGCCAAAGGAAGCCAAGACCAGTGATGGGGCTGCCATCTTATAGCCTCTGGTCAGGCTTTCTGGAGAAGAAAAGAAAATAAAGGAAAGAAGAAATGGAAGAAAGGAAGGACTCCCTAGCCCTCGGATGCCCTAATAGCGTCGGGGTCGAAAAACAAGAGTTAACCAAGAGAGGTTAGATAGTAAAGTTAAAAGAGTGCAAAACACAAGTAAGTGAAAGAAATGTTTTGCACAGCTTGGGCACCTTGTGGTCGCCATCCACATATCCCCTAGATGAGGACCCCTGAGGGCTCACTTGATTACTGAATTACATAAAATTTAACTTAACAACAAAACATTAAAAGAAAAGTATTAAAAATACATATTAGAGTACCTTTTATTGCAGAAAATCCATTTCAATTACACAATCCAATTTTACAACAATTTTGAATTGCAGTTAACAATCAAAATAGGGGTAGAAAGCTCTAAGAAATTGAATAAAATTCCTAGAAGTGGGCATGCCCATTAAGCACATACCTTGAAAAATAGGGGTAGTAGTTAGCAAAACATCTACTCAATTCCAAGAAATTGTATTGACAAGGAAAAATACTGAATTATAATAAAAATCTCAAATCAAATACAAATAATGTCACAGCCTTCAAGAAAAGTGTAAAAAAATGCTCAACATGACCTAAAAATTGCCAAAAAATGACCTATCCCTAGAAAAAGTTAATGCAAAAAACATGCCCTAACGAATTGCTTTTATTTAATCCGTTTTTTAATGTCATACATTTTCATATATGCAAGCAATGTTTCAACCTTCATAAGAAAAAGATGCAAAATCATTAATTGCCTTGCCCTAATAATCACCCATATCACATCAGCTTTCTTTAGTATCAATGAGCAGTATATCCTCGTTGCCATTGTGCGGTCAAAAAAATATTTGTGTGATCCAGAGTTAAAAATCCTTGCCCGACAAGACGTGTCTCTGCGATGCCCGTATGACGTGGAGCATGTAGAAGTCCCCATAAAGGGAGAGGTTAAACTAAGGTAAAAAGAGAGACAGAGGGAGATCATCGTGTCTATACCTTTTCTGCTTTTAGAGTGATCCTATAATAAACAAACGCCAATTGTATCCTTCCGCCATTCGCGCCACAATTATTGTCACATTGACAGGGAGCTCGTGTGAAATATGTGAGATACGTGATCATTGAATTGGGTAGATTACAAGAAAGCTGGTGAGATTTTTCACTGAATTTGTGAAATATATTTAAAACAAGATGGAAACATGAATTCAACTTGCCGAGGAATTCACTATTTTTACGTCATTTCTACGTGACGGGCTTTTGATGGTTTTGGCAATCAGTATTTTTGTGAAGATAAGAGTGCGCCCAGTCCCCCGGTTTATTTCTGGACATTTCAAGAATCAAGAAATAAACCGTATTACTCCGTTGATATTGCACATTGGAGGGGTGTCCCAACCCGTCGGTTGGTCATTGTCGCTGATTTTTCTTATCTTCAGCGATGTCAGCGTGAAATTAAAAAAAAATGGTAATAAACAAATAACATTACCACTTTTAAATTAAGCCGAAATTATTTGAAAATATAAATAAACTGTTAAGATAGCAACCTGAACCCCTATCTCAATCCGGGAGCCAAGCCACCCATCCCTCCCGCCCTACTTAGCTATAGCTCAACCGGCCATATAGGTAAACTCCTCCGCCTGTGGGGATCCGGGAAATTATCCGTGGCCCAGCAGTGCCCGTCTGTCACTATTTTACATGAGCCTCTCAATAAGTTGGGCTGCACCGAGTCAGCGCCTGCTGGCGCGCTGAGATGACCACAAGATCACTGATTGTGTCCTGGGGACTCACTGACCATGTGAGAGCTGCCAAATACTCGAACTAACATAACATGCATAACCCCACGCCACGAACGTAAAATAACTTCAGTGGTGAGTTTAACTCCCCTCTGTGGAAGAAAGTTTACTCCACTCCAAAAAACAAGACCACCACGGACAATTCCGCCTACCGCCCCCCCGCTCTGCCGGATCCCAAGACTTTTTGTAGTCGGCGTTCACCGTAAACCTAATGTTGCTATTTAAACTAAAGAATTACGTACGTTTTGTGCGAACCGTCTTCTTTAATCCTCTTCAAATAATTTGTCGTTTTAATGAAGCACATTTATAATAACCGTTTCTATGTTTTGAATTCTTTATTAACTTCCTATTGTTACGAAGAAATAATAAGAAAGTAACATGAAGTTACCTTGACAACTAGAATCCGATTGTGGGAAATTAAGTGCACATTTGACATAGGTTTGTTTCTAAGTAACTATTATTATTATTATTATTATTATTATTATTATTATTATTATTATTACTATTATTATTATATATTATTATTACTATTATTATTATTATTACTATTATTATTATTATTACTATTTTATTATTATTATTACTATTATTACTATTATTATTATTATTACTATTATTACTATTATTATTATTATTACTATTATTATTATTATTATTATTACTATTATTATTACTATTATTATTATTATTATTACTATTATTATTATTATTTATTATTATTATTACTATTATTACTATTATTATTATTATTAGGCCTACTATTATTATTATTATTATTATATTATTATTATTATTATACTACTATTATTATTATTATTATTATTATTATTATTAATATCATCATTATTATTTTTTAAATTAAATTAACCCTATAATGCCCTTTGTTACATATGTAATATCGGGAATTTATCACATTATTTCCACAATGTGGAAATTAATATTAACACGGAATGCCTGATTTACAGTTATGTGACAATGTTAGAAATGCAATTGGTTTCGCTACAACTAGGTTGGGAACCGCTGTTGTAGCTCATTGTTACCTTCTCCATTCGCCTGTCTGTTAATCTCTCATTGGTCCAAATTTTTTCCTAAGAACTTTATTCTCAATTACTCCTAATTTTTCCTCCCTTAAAGTAAGAGTCCGTGTTTCGTATCTATATAATAGTAGCTAAGTACCGGCGTGCGCTGCTACGCCTATGAAAATTAATGTGATTTTATGTTTAGTTGAATAAGTATGGGGGAAAATGTATATCGTAATTATTTTTAGATACCCCGTGCTCTTTACCCGGCGTTGTCCGGGAACCTATTAATCCCGATCTTCTTGGCATAAATGAGCTGAAAGACGAAAATTAGTGTAGTTCTTATGATTAGTTGAATAAGTAAGATGAAAAATAATTATAAATATATATCCTAAGTATTTTAAGATTCCCCGTGCTGATTACCCGGTGTTGCCCGGGAATCTACTTATCACGATCCTCTTGGCTAAAAGACAAAATTCGTTATTGTGAGTTATCCGTAAAAGAATACCCGCCATATGCTTCTATGCTTGCACAGGAATGTATGTACTTGTCTCGATCTTGGCATCAATGAAAGACAAAAAATGGTTATTGTGAGTTATCCGTAAGAGATAACATATGCTGTCCCTGACATTTTGTAGAGCTTTTTGTAGAGCTTTTTGAGATATTCAATCTGTGTACATTAATGTTGTGTATTTGTGGTTTAGGCAGTGTAAGCCATTTAAGCGTCCAAGGAGCTACTTTTTTCACGTTTTCCATTACAAAGGCTATTTTAAGGGTGTAGGAGTTGTGTATCACACTCTCTTATAGCCCGTTCATCCCGGGAATCTCCTGAACATTTTGCAAAAAGCCCCATCACACACCGGATCAACGGTATGGCCGCGCATAAAGTACAAACAAACAAACATTCATTTTTATATATTAGATATGTGATTTTCTACCACTAGCTAGTTAAAGGATTGCCAGACTTATGTTTTAAAAATTTAGATTGCGACACAGTAGCAGAAGACTCGACACCTTCAGTCATTTTGCTTAATCAGAATCGACTGAAGCATGACTGAAATGCATCATCCATATGTAAAAAAAACTATTTTAAGTTGCAATTGTTTATTATATATAGTTTAGAATACTTTCCATATTTTGAATATTATTATTTTCATTCACGAAGAATAGCAAGTATATTCAAAGGACATATTTTTAATTTTAATGAAGGAACTACTATTTCGCGTACTTATTGTTTCTACATCGTACGTCGGTGTCCATATTTGTATTGTAAGCCCATGTTTTTCCCTTTACAGAGATTTAGGCGCTCTCCCTCTACAGGGAAGAATTTGAACCATACTAATTTAGTTACACTTGTTTTCGTATAGATGTAATTTTTGAGTGGTCCATGGTCAGCGTTCCGCCTCATACTGACATCTAGGAAACCAAGGTAGTACTAGGACGGGAAAATTCGGTAAATTTTGCTTAGAGGTCTTTTCATTCAGGCATAAGGATTTTTTACGAGCCTGAAAATCTTCAGACTCGGGACCCACGGCTCCCTCCCGGAGGACTTGCTCCTTGGATTTTTCCGTACTTAAAAATACATCGACCCCGGCCGGGTTTGAACTCGGGACCAGAGGCAAGAAGCATAACCACTAGTCCACCGCGGCCGATGTAACCAATGTAAAACGAGCAGGTCACATGGTTTTATTTTGATGAGGATCACTTTAAGAGCGGATAGTTAGGCCTATAACATAGTCGCCAAAGAGAAAGTAAACGCTAGTATGAGAAATTCGTTTTGTTACAAATAGAAATTTGGGTGGAATTCCAACTTCGCGAATGTCAGGATAGAATGTGGTTTCACACGCCCTGTAGTAAAGATAACAGTCGTAAATGTAATATTGTGTGAAAACTTGAGTGAGTCACAAGAAACTTGATATGTCACCAGGATATGCAAACAGCTTATATCCTCCATTATACATTATCTGTTATGTGTTTTCCTTTTACGTCATTCATGCATATGTCCAGTTCACAAGGTAGAGCAATCCATATAATTGTCTTGTTTTGTCCTAGTACAGCGCAAAATACATTCAGAAAGTCCCAGGTTTTATCTGCTAGAACAGATAAAAAGCAGAATAAACAATAATAACTCACTCACTCACTCACTGGCACTATTGAATCCGTGGGTTCATGGACGCGCCGACATGAGCTCTCCATACATCCCTGTTCTGAGCTAATGTTTTCCAATTACACTGGTCAACATGATTTTTGTCTCATGAGTACCAATAGTTGTACTCAATGCAGTTTTTTATCGTGTTTTCAAATATGTATTCGTAATTTCTCCATCACCCACAGTTTTTTTATTTCAATTTCTATTAATGGATTTAAATAATTTTTTAATAAACGTTTTTTCGTTCATTTGCCCAATGTAAAATAAAACCAAATGATCTAACTCAAATGATTTCAGCCATGTAAAAGAGATATCAAGGCAAATGGAATCCTAATATGCTGGCTGATTATTGTTGGACCATTAGGAGGGATGCTCCACAGGCGAAATATAGCAGGAAATCATAATTTCTTACTTTTAGGTGAGTCCGAATGTTCGAATATTGTGTAGTTACGAATGTAGAAAATATTAAAGTGTTTGAAATTATAAATTCCTGTCTCACGGAAACCTTGCGTGATGCAGAAGAACCGATATTATATTTGAATTCAGGAGAAAAATACTATCAGAATCCTTTTTCTTTCTGAGACAAAAAAAAGTTAATTTTTGTTGCTCAGTGCTATGTACTGTAAAATTTACCGCCCTTAAATCTTGATTAATGTTATTCTTCCACAACATTCTTCAGTAGGGAATAAAAGTTATATTGGGTACTTACTTTCCGTCTAGCTTTCCTACAAACAGTTTCCATGCCCCACTTTTATTCCCCATTCGTGCCGTATCCTTGTCTATGGTAAGTCTAAGAGACTTAACTGTTAGTATTACATCTGGCTTCCAATAAAGATCGTGTACATATCACTGTTAAGTAGCCTTCTCCATTCACCTTTCGTCTCTCTTTGATCCAAAAATGTTCCCCCGATTGAGGGTCTTTCCACTTTTCAGCGGTTGCCCTTTTACCAGCCGGCTGCTGGCCCTTCACATCCACATGTGTCAATCACAGAGGTAGATGATCAACAGCCAGTGTAGGGGTGACATGTGGTTAGCATGTCGAGTACAGCTCCCCCGCGTTATAGCTGGTTCCTCAACCTGGAGCCGCTACTTATTGTAACTACCCAATTGCCTCACGATGCTGGGTGGGCACCGGTCCCATACTGGCCGAAATACCATGAGAAAATGTCTTCCCCCATGGAGACTCGAACCAGCGCAAGTCCCGTAGCTCTGCGCCAAGGCTTCCTACCTTAACCTAAGAACTTTATTCTCAAGTACACGTAATATTTTCTCCTCCCTTAAAGTAAGAGTCCATTATTTGCTTCCATATATAATAACTGGGAGAATAACGGTTTTACGTATTTTGAAGCTAATTCAGAAGATGGCCTACAACGTTCAGTCCACTCTTTTCACCAAATTGCAATAAACTACAACATGGAAATCTCAACACAAAAATCTGAAGTCATGGCTTTCCTAGGAAAATACCTAGTTCGCAGTGAAATTGTTATTAATAATAAAATATTGGAACAAACTAACACATTTAACTATCTCGGATACCAAGTTACATACGAAGAGGAAAAAGATTTTAGTAAAAAAAATGATAATATTAAACAGAGTTATAGGAATTACAAATAATATTTTCAAGCCAAACACAGTACAACAACACACACGAACTAGAATTTATAAAATACTGGTCAGACCCATATTATGTTACGGCAGTGAGGCTTGGACAATTCGCAGTGTAAATGAACAAAGACTAACAGCGGCAGAAATGAAATTTATGAGACGTACTCCAGGTTACTCAAGAACAAATCACAAAAGGAATTCTAAGATGCTCAAAAAATTACAAACAGAATCAGTCATGGAATATGTACAAAAATACAGAAACAACTGGAAATCTCACGTAATAAGAATGAGCAGAACAAGAATACCACGTCAAATCTTAAATTACCAACCACCAGACAAGAGATCTTGGGCAGACCCTTCTAACGTTGGATTGAGACCGTAACAGACCACTAGGTCTATCACATGAAAGGAGATGAAGAAGAAAAATAATATATATTTTCAAAGTAACTTTTTTTTTAGGGAATTTCGCATGACTAACTCAGGCCCCAAATGGGAGTCAATGACCAATCACATTTAAATGATTTTTTATTTACAACCAATCACAGTCGTTTTTCACCTCGATTTTATCAGTTTAATTTTATTCACTTTAAAATCAAGCTCCTCCTTTTAACATTCAGAATAGGTCATAGCATTATTTTGCAGTGACTGCATGTGGCTACCAGATTGTATATATAGTGCACGAATGTAAACATATTGTGCTTGCGGGATATAATATAAAACATTTATAGCAATTGATTATACTTTATATTTTATTTAAAATTCTAAAAAAAAAACCTAGAGAATACTTACTTACTTACTCACTGGCACTATCGAACACGTAGGTTCATGGCCGCGCGGACATAAGCTCTCCATACATCCCTATCCTGAGCTAAAGCTTTCCAATCATTCCCTGTATAATCTACTTCCCTCAAATCATAGTTAGTGTTGTTCTCCCACCTCATTCTTGGTCTACCAACTGGGCGTCTTTCTTCTGGCTTTCCTACAAGAAGTTTCCATGCACGTCTTTCATTCCCCATACGCGCAGCATGTCCTGCCCATCGCAGTCTACGAGACTTAACTGTTCTTATTATATCTGGCTTCCTATAAAGACCATGTAGTTCATTGTTAAGTAGTCTTCTCCATTCACCTGTCTGTTCATCTCTCTTTGGTCCAAAAATTTTCCTAAGTACTTTATTCTCAAATACTTGTAATGTAGTCTCCTTTCCTCCCTTAAAGTAAGAGTCCATGCTTCGCACCCATATAATATAACTGGTAGAATAATAGTTTTATATATTTTCAGCTTAACGTTTTTTGAAAGGAGTTGGGACATCAAAAGTCTCTGCAATGCATAATAGCACGCATTTCCAGAATTGAGCCTATGTTTAATTTCTTTGTGCATCTCATTCCTATTTGTGATTATTGTTCCTAGGTATTTGAATTCAGCCACTTCCTCAAAATTTCCCTCATTTGTCATTAGCTGTTCATTTCCATTATATACTGAATTTCTACATGTGACCAAATATTTAGTTTTACTGATATTTACTTCCAGTCCTAATTTCTTAGTGTTACTCAATAGTGTGTGCGTGTTGGCCTTTAGTATCTCCTCGCTTTCAGCCAGTAGTACTACATCATCAGCATAAACTAACAGCTTATTAATACCATTCAGTCGTAAGCCTTCCTCATTCTCTAAAGATTTAATGGCATGCTCTAGTACAAAATTAAATAGTAGAGGAGATAGTGCATCTCCTTGCTTCAACCCATTCTGGATTTCAAAAGTGTCTGAAAACTGTTTGCCTACACGCACCCTACTCTTTGAGCCATTTAGACACATTCGTATAAGTCTAACTAACTTTTTAGGGATTCCGAACTCCATCAGGATACTACATAACTTCTCCCTCTTAATTGAATCATATGCTTTCTTGAAGTCTACATATAGTTGATGTACAGTACCATTATATTCCCATTCTTTTCTAAAATCTGTCTTATACTAAAAATCTGATCTGTTGTAGACCTGTTTCTTCTAAATGCACATTGATGATCTCCTAGAATGTCATCAGTATAGGGAGTAAGTCTGCTTACTAATATATTTGTTAGAATTTTGTACGAAGTTGAAAGCAGTGAGATGCCCCTGTAGTTGTTGCAATCAGTTTTATCTCCTTTCTTATAAATTGGTACGATAATTGATTCCTTCCATTCATCTGGAAGAGCTTCTTTTTCCCAAATCATACTAAGCAACCAGCTTATCTTGTCCATCAATTTTTCTCCCCCTGATTTTATAAGTTCTGCTGGGATCTCATCTGAACCTGATGCTTTATACATCTTCAATTTTTCAATCGCCATTTCAACCTCTAATGCATTTGGTTCTGCGACTAGCATTTCTGCTGTCTGTAAATTATCCTCCTCAATGTCCTGTTCTGTATGTACATTTAATAGCTGATTAAAGTAACTTTTCCATCTATTTAATACTCCTGGAATCTGCAATCATATCCCCATTTTCATTCCGAATTATGAAAAACCTAGAGAATTATAATATTAATAATAATAATAATAATAATAATTATTATTATTATTAGTATTATTATGCTAATTATGATAATAATATTAATAATAATATTAATAATAATAATAATAATAATAATATAATAATAATAATAATAATAATAATGGCAAAGCAATTATAATAACTAGTGTCGCCCAGCTGTCGAAATCAGATCACAATTCTTTAATTTTTAGTATGTCACAAATACGTCATTATGCATTAATTTTCAATTGATTTTAAAAATACTAACGATAGGAAATATGTGGTATAACTTGGCTAAGCAATATTTGATAAACAATAATACGTCATTTGACATTTGTATACTATTTAAATTTGCATTTGGCCTATTATTATGTGTACGGGAATATATATCGCTTCTCCTTTGTCTCTTACTCGAATCCGTCAGTGTTCTATATCGAGGCATATTGGAAGTGGGTGCGAAAATATAATGAAATTACTGGAACAAAGATTAGGCAGGGTTTAATTTAAATTTAAGTAATAAAATGTACTCACTTTTAAACTACTAATAATAAATACACGAGAGTAAGTCAATTCACATTGCTGCTGCACAATTTTCTTTTTATAACAATGCACTTTCAGTATGAACGTAAACAAGTGAATGAATAATATATATACATTCTTTAGAGACGATTAATTTTATCTTGTTTAATTTAATTAATTTTTTTTTCAAATGCCCCAGGTTTGTCTTTCGACATTCCTGGTTTCTCTCCTGGCATGGTAAACTTGTAAGCCACTTCTGAGGTTGGGGCGCCTGGAAGGCGGGGTTACGTTGCCCCGATGATATGATGGGTGATGATGATGATAATGGTGCGCCAGGAGAGTCCCTAATCCTAAGCATAACCTAAGATGAGCATGAATGATGATGATTGCGACGGCCATATGATTTCGGGGACCGTTTGGGCCTTAAAGTTTTCCTGACATTTGTCTTACAGGTGAGGAAAAACCCAGATAAAAACCTCACCCAGAAAAACTGTCCCGACCGGGGATCGAACCCGGGCCCGCAGCGTGACAAGGCAGCACGCTACCCCGGTGGACTAATTTAACTTATTTGTAACACATATTATATATAAATTTTATTTTTCTGCACTCCTTATCTACATGAACATTAATTATGCCAAATAACACACTCATCCGTGCACGCAATCTGCTTAAAAAGACGTTCAAAGTTTTTCCTTCGCGTATAGATACCGGAAACAATAGAAAGATAAGAACCAAGCTTACGCAAGAAGGAGACTGGTATGACCTAGAGTGAGATGGTATGCTTTTTAAATACCAGCATAAGTCTTGGCTTCTGGTTTTATCAAACTTTTCACTTATTAACATGTCCAATGTTAATTTTCGTTGTTGAATGTCTTTTTGATCAATATTGGTACTCCTGCTTGTTCTTTTTATTCATTTTTACCCATCTACATATGTATAATGTATCATATTTATATTATTATTATTATTATTATTATTATTATTATTATTATTATTATTATTATCGTATCATTATTGTTATTACCTTATAAAATGTTGTTTTTACATGACATTTACATTGCTACATTTATTGTATCTTTAACTGTTTATAATTAGTATAGTGTATATCTATACTTGTCAAATATTTATTTGTATTTGTGCTGGTTGAGTGGAAGAGAGGGCCTTATGGCCTGAACTCTGCCAGAATAAATAAAGTATTATTATTATTATTATTATTATTATTATTATTATTATTATTATTATTATTATTATTACATACTCTTACTGTACAACTAACTAACTCACTGGCACTATCGAAACCGTAGGTTCATGACCACGCGGACATAAGCTCTCCATATATCCCTATCCTAAGCCAATGTTTTCCAATCATCCCCTGTATAATCTACTTCCCTCAAATCATAGTTAATGTTATTCTCCCACCTCATTCTTGGTCTACCAACTGGGCGTTTTCCCTCTGGCTTTCCTACAAGAAGCTTCCATACCCGTCTTTCATTCCCCGTTCGTGCCATACGTCCTGCCCATCGTAGTCTACGAGACTTAACTTTTCTCATTATATTTGGCTTCCTACGAAGACCATGTAGTTCATTGTTATGAAGTCTTATCCATTCACCTGTCTGTTCATCTCTCTTTGGTCCAAAAATTTTCCTAACAACTTTATTCTCAAATACTTGTAATCTCCTTTCCTCCCTTACAGTAAGAGTCCATGTTTCGTACCCATATAATATACCTGTTAGAAAATAGTTTTATATAATTTCAGTTTAATTTTTTTTAAAGGAGTTGGGATGTCAAGAGTCTCTGTAATGCATAATAACATGCATTTCCAGAATTGAGCCTATGTTTAATTTCCTTGTGCATCTCATACTTGTTTGTGATTATTGTTCCTAGGTATTTGAATTCAGCCACTTCCTCAAAATTTCCCTCATTTGTCATTAGCTGTCCATTTCCATTATATAGTGTATTTTTATGTGTGACCATATATATATATAGTTTTATTGATATTGACTTCCAGTCCCAATTTCTTAGTGTTACTTAGTAGTGTGTGCGTGTTGTCCTTTAGTATCTCCTCGCTATCGGCCAATAGAACTACATCATCAGCATAAACCAACATCTTATTAATACCATTGAGTTGAAGGCCTTCTTCATCCTCTAAAGATTTGATGGCGTGCTCTAGTACAAAATTACTGCACAAGGAACTTTTATTCCAGAGCATTTCTATTTAGTCGCAGCCACTACTAGGATATCTAGTTTATAATACTTTGTCGCTATTGGTATTGTATAAATCTTGTTTGAAATCACATAATTTTTCAACATCCAGTATTCATTAATTGCTACGTCACTGTTTCAGTCCGACTATATTCACTTTTGGTCTTACACCAGTGTATATTTTATGTCTATAGAACTGATTGCTACTACCCCAGCCTGGAGGACCAGGTAATTTGTCATCGAGGTTGTCTTTCTCTAGAGCAAAGGTCCCCAACCTTTTTCGATTCGCGAACCCCTTCCACAACGATCTGAGTTGGGTGAACCACTAACTTTTAAATATTTAATAATTTGATTTAAAAACAGCTTAATAACCTAACATTAACTTAACCCTTAACGGTTAAAATCTAAAGTTACTCTAGTTATGGCTTACCTCTTGCTTGGAATTCAGTGAGAAGATTGCGCCTGTTCCCATGTAACAGAGCTTTGAAGTCAGGAACTACAGATGTTAAATAAAGAAAAAACTTTCAGCGTTAAGACTGTTTCTGTATTTGTTTTTTTTAAATAGGCTTATAAAAAAATACTTTTCACACAAATAGGAGTATACATAGGTACAAGGGGCATTGTGATGTTAATTTAAATAATAATAATATGATAAAATATAATAATAATAATAATAATAATAATAATAATAATAATAATAATGGCGGTAGCATTGCTGCCGATAGGGTTACCCATGCCGGACTGGTCGAAGGTGATAAGCCAGACGAAAAAAGTATCTTGGTCGAAAGAGTGACGATCTTTCACCGTAAAAATACAACCTTCAAGAAATGCGGACATGGGTTCAACTGGGGTAAAATTTTCCTGAGGTCAAATAGTCCCACATTGGGTTCTCCGGGCGGGGAATACTTCAGGGAACCCATGCCAAAGGCTCAAACACAGGGACATGTTCCTAGGAACATGAAATGTTAGGACTTTATACAATAGCGGGGCACTAGAGATATTAACGCGGGAATTAGATAAATCGCCCTTGGATATAGTCGCTTTACAGGAAGTTAGGTGGCCAGGAGAAGGTAGTCAGGAATCAGGAAGCTTTGCATTATACTACGGGGGTGCAGACAGACCTGCATTTGGAACAGGATTTTTAGTCAGAAGGAGGATCCTATCCACTATCCGAGATATTAAATTTGTTAGTGATAGGATATCATACATAATTTTAAATGGTAAACGACATGAATTTATAATTGTAAATGTACATGCCCCCACAGAAGATAAAGATGACAAGATCAAGAAGATATATTCAAACCAACAATAGGCAAATTCAGTCTTCATGAAGATAGTAACGACACATTTGCCACATCGAAGAATCTCACATTTCAGCATAAGGATATTCATAAATACACCTGGACGTCCCCAGATGGAGAAACTCGGAACCAGATAGATCATGTATTAGTGGATAAATGCTGGCACAGTAGCATCATCGATGTTAGATCAGTTAGAGGGACAGACTGCAATTTGGATCATCATCTGGCCAGAGTGAAAATCAGACAACGGCTATCGCTTATGAGAGGAACAAATGCAAAAGATGATTCTGTAAAATTTGAGTTAAAAAACTTGAAAAATGATGAAATGCGGCAAGAATACGAAATCAAAATGCTAATAGATTTGAAGTACTGGAATCTTCAGAAGACAGTGTGGCAAACGAAGAAGAAACTGATATAAATAAAGAATGGGAGGCTATAAGAGATACTATTAAATTGTCAGCATCAGAAAGCATTGGTTGTTTAAAATAGAGGCAAAACAAGAAATGGTTCGATGATGAGTGTGCCGACATTGTAAAGAAAAGAAAGCTAGCAAAAATGAAATGGTTATACGAGCCAAATGAGGTAAATTTAGAGCAATTGGGTAGTATTAGCCGGGAAACCACCAAGTTACTAAAAAGTAAAAAGAGGGAATATTTGAAAGTGAGGATTAATGCTCTTGAAATGAATGCAAAAAATAGGAACATTAGAGAATTATATCAGGGAATTAGTATACACAAGGAAGAGTTTCAGGCTAGAACAAACATAATTCGGAATGAAAATGGGGATATGATTGCAGATTCCAGGAGTATATTAAATACAAGGAAAAGTTACTTAAATCAGCTATTAAATGTACACACAGAACAGGACATTGAGGAGGATAATTTACAGACAGCAGAAATGCTAGTCGCAGAACCAAATGCATTAGAGGTTGAAATGGCGATTGAAAAATGGAAGATGTATAAAGGATCAGGTTCAGATGAGATCCCAGCAGAACTGATAAAATCAGGGGGAGACAAATTGATGGACAAGATACGCTGGATGCTTAGTATGAATTGGGATAAAGAAGCTCTTCCAGATGAATGGAAGGAATCGATTATCGTACCAATTTATAAGAAAGGAGATAAAACTGATTGCAACAACTACAGGGGCATCTCATTACTTTCAACTCCATACAAAATTCTTACAAATATATTAGTAAGCAGACTTACTCCCAATATTGATGACATTCTAGGAGATCATCGATGTGCATTTAAGAGAAACAGGTCTACAACATATCAGATGTTTAGTATAAGACTGATTTTAGAAACGAAATGGGAATATAATGGTACTGTACATCAACTATATGTAGACTTCAAAAAAGCATATGATTCAATTAAGAGGGAGAAGTTATATAGTATCCTGCTGGAGTTCGGAATTCCTAAAAAGTTAGTTAGACTTATACGAATGTGTCTAAATGGCACAAAGAGTAGGGTGCGTGTAGGCAAACAGTTTTCGGACACTTTTGAAATCTAGAATGGGTTGAAGCAAGGAGATGCACTATCTCCTCTACTAGAGCATGCCATTAAATCTTTAGAGAATGAGGAAAGCTTTCAGGTCAATGGTATTAATAAACTGTTAGTTTATGCTGATGATGTAGTATTATTGGCCGAATGCGAGGAGACACTAAAGGACAACACGCACACACTATTGAGTAACACTAAGAAATTAAGACTGGAAGCAAATATCAATAAAACTAAATATATGGTTACATGTAGAAATTCATTATGTAATGGAAATGGAAGGCTAATGACAAATGAAGGAAATTTTGAGGACGTGGCTGAATTCAGATACTTAGGAACAATAATCACAAATAGGAATGAGATGCACAAAGGAATTAAACATAGGCGCAATTCTGGAAATGCGACTATTATGCATTGCAGAGAACCTTGATGTCCCAACTCCTTTAAAAAAACGTTAAACTGAAAATATATAAAACTATTATTCTACCAGTTATATTATATGGATGCGAAACATGGACTCTTACTTTAAGGGAGGAAAGGAGATGACAAGTATTTGAGAATAAAGTACTTAGGAAAATGTTTGGACCAAAGAGAGATGAAGAGACAGGTGAATGGAGAATACTAAACACCAATGAACTACATGGTCTTTATAGGAAGCCAGATATAATAAGAACAATTAAGTCTCGTAGACTGCGAAGGGCAGGACATGTTGCACGTATGGGAATGAAAGACTTGCATGGAAGCTTCTTGTAAGAAAGCCAGAGGGAAGGCGCCCAGTTTGTCGAACAAGAATGAGGTGGGAGAATAATATTAACTATGATTTGAGGGAAGTAGATTATTCAAGGAATGATTGGAAAGCATTAGCTCAGGATAGGGACGTATGGAGAGCTTATGTCCACGTGGCCGTGAACCTACGGGTTCGATAGTGACAGTGAGTGAGTAAATAATAATAATAATAATAATAATAATAATAATATCATCATCGTCCGGTATCATGGCAGCTGCCGCCGTCTTCCAGAAACCAAACGCCATCCTCTCTGTCCATCCATTGATCTTCCACCAATCCTCTGTTATTTATAGCTGTTTGTACCACTTGTATCGAAGTTTTCTTTGGTGGAGTTGCCAGTCTCCCATCGGGCGCCTCCAAGTTGGCGGATAGCGGAACGCTCACCAGATATGGCAGGTACTGCAGACCAAAACTGGCGCTGCTGCCTTGCAGTAAGATACTGGACTATCAAAGGCTAGAGGAAGAAAACCTTGAACAAAAATACCCGTCCCCCAGGTTGGGGGTTGATGCATCTTGTCAGCTCCTCGTCCATCATAAAGAAAAAAAAATGCTAAAAAACCAAACATCATGCCTCGGAAAAACACTCTAGGACGATTAAAGTTAAGAAAAAGGACTTTGAAAATTGGCACATGGAATATTCAAGGCTGCAGAAATGAAATGGAGCAAGAAATTAAAGAAGTAATAATAATAATAATAATAATAATAATGATAATAATAATAATAATAATAATCATAATAATTAATATTATTATTATTATTATTATTATTATTATTATTATTATTATTATTATTATTATTATTATTATTATTATTATTGTTATGACAATGCCTTTAGAGAATCAACACCCAGTTAAAAACCAGCAGCTGTTAGATTTCGTTCTCTTCGGATAATAATAATAGTAATAATAAAATAATGTCAACTGTAATAACAATTTTTATTTAATTCCGGGTTTACAATGTGTTTACACATATTTTTGTAGTTATACCCAAAATTATACAACAACTTTTTTCATCCAGTATTGCCCATTTTTCCAAAGAACAGTTTGGAATTGAAACAAATATTTTAATATTTTCACTATTCTTTAATTTATTCGATAAAACAAACACAAAATCACACTGCCTGAGGTCTGAAGATATTAGTAGCCACACAAAAGTATTATATTTTTCTTAGAAAAATATTCCCTTCCACCTTCAGTTATATCTCTATGCACATAGCTTTGCTGGATATTATATTTCAAACAATATTATGAAAATATTTTTATATTCGAGTAGGTTAGAATGATTTGTTCCATTTTGTACTTGACACAGAGAACATTTTACAAAACAGAAAAGGTTTTAATTACTTTGTTATGCATATCTTTCAATAAGTAAGTAATTACATTAAAACAATAATTGACTTATGAGTAAGACAAAAAAGCATAAAGAATTCGAATATAAACTTTACCTATACAGGTATTATTAAAAGTTGTCCATTTGCTGTGGCCACCCTCGCCGTACTCGTGCTCACACCAATGTCCTCCGTGACTTTACCGGTATCATACTGCCGCTGCACCACACCAATAACTCGACTGTCGCAGTCTTGAAACATAACACCAAGAAATACATTGAAAATGTCACATTCAATATTTATCAAACTAACTAATTTAATTACAGAGAAAAGTACAACTAATAAATATTCCATACACACACATACACATATATATAGGCCTATACATCCATAGTAATTCTGCCCGAGGGTAGGTCTTTCACTGCAATCATAGCATCTTCATGCTATGCTTTGCTGCTTTACTACGAAATTATAGGTGAGATAGCTTCCCGTTGTTTTCCACACCCGTGAAGGATGCTGATGATGGCCGGATAATTTTCGGAGACCGTTGGGCCCTAAGCTTCCTAACGTTTGTCTTATAGGTGAGGAGAAACCCCGAAAAAGCTCACCCAGGAGCCTTTCCCTACCGGGAATCAATCCAGACTCGCTGTATGACAAGACAGGACGCTACCTGGAGACCACAGTGGTGAACTCTGTGTGTGTGTGTGTGTGTGTGTGTATATATATATATATATATATATATACATATATATATATATATATATACATATATATATATATATATATATGTTATAATTAAATGTTTAACATTGAGCAATGCAAGCTTAATATGGTATGATAAGAAAAATAAATGCCTGGACTGGATTCGAACCCGGTTCTCAGAGATCCGGGTTCGAATCCCGTCCAGGCATTTATTTTTCTTATCATACCATATATATATATATATATATATGTATAATCGCTCTGGTAACATAAAATATAATTAGTATATTCCAAATATATCAGATAGTCACGGATACACTTTTGAACCTACATCTTTAATATTACGTTTTAGCATTTTTTAAATAAACTTATTTCAAATTTAATTATCCTCTTCAAACTGATGATGTAAAAATTGTTTTTGGAATAAACTTTTATAATAACTGGGGAAAATAATATGTAAGTTGTAAACAGTGTTTACAAAAACTCAGATATTCACAACCATTTTAATAGAAAATATCTATACTTTGGTATTCATGTTTAAACAACATCGAGGTTAAAATTATTTCAATTATAAACATTTTTGTACCTTATGTAACACAGTCGTCCTCAACTACAATAATTTGTTGTAATCTTCGTTATATTTTTAAAATTCAAAGCATTTCGAAGACCTGGTTTGTCTTCAGGATTATATATAAATAGTTTCAGTATCGAGAGACTTCCTGAAGATGAAGCATGTCTTCGAAAAGCTTAGAATTTTAATAACATAACGAAGCTTATAACAGAAATAATTATAGTTGAGGTTGTCTGTGATATATAAGACACAAACATTTTTATAATAGAAAGAAAATACCTAATGTGAAATTTCCTTCTGACTTTTTTCATTATCATCTTAATCTCCTGCATCTTTTCTATCAGATAATGTGGCCAAATTCACAGATCAAACGAATTATATATTAAATAGCACGGCGTTTGCTCTAAAGATTTACTAAAAATGTCACAGTCAATACGTGGGATTGCTCACCTGTCGCCGCCGTGACCGCTGAGAGTGCCGCCGTGGCTTCTGCCCCAGATAGTTCCTCATATGCTGCCGTAACAAATGAAGCCGTTACTGCCGGCACTATCCGCGCACAGTGATCCAAAAGTAAAGAAAAAAAAACTGGCGAAAAACTAAATTTTTAGTTCACGTTAGAGGGGAGAAAATGTAAACAGTGCATTTAAAGGAGAGGAAGAAGCATCGGGACTAATAAATTAACTTGTCTTAACAACTCAATCAATAGCTGAAAATGTATTTAATTTAATAATGGTCATAAGGGATGCAAGTGAGAGGACTGGAGGTTATGGAGAGGATGGATAGAAACGAGTTGTGAAGGTCAATAAATCTTTAGGCACAGAAAGATGTGTCATGATTAAAAAAAATATATAAACGAATATAGTATTAATAAGATCAATATTGATAATATGGCAACAATAATAATATCAATATTCAAAATCATAATAACATATTCTGCCGGTTTGCCGGTATGCCCGGTTTGCCCGACTTACCCGGTCTGCCGTCATTATTATTTGTATATAAACAAATCGTCATAAAAATATTTAAAATATTACATCAATAATAATATCAATATTAAAAATCATAATATCTTCTGCCGGTTTGCCGGTATGCCCGGTTTGCCCGACTTCCCCCGTCTGCCGTCATTATTATTTGTATATAAACGAATCATCATAAAAATATTTAAAATATTATATCAGTATTAAAAATCATAATAATATCTTCTGCCGGTTTGCCGGTTTGCCCGACTTCCCCGGTCTGCCGTCATTATTATTTGTATATAAACAAATCATCATAAAAATATTAAAAATATTATATCAATGTTAAAAATCATAATAATATCTTCTGCCGGTTTGCCGGTATGCCCGGTTTGCCCGACTTCCCCGGTCTGCCATCATTATTATTTGTGTATAAACAAATCATACAAATATTATATCAATATTAAAAATCATAATAATATCTTCTGCCGGTTTGCCGGTATGCCCGGTTTGCCCGACTTCCCCGGTCTGCCATCATTATTATTTGTGTATAAACAAATCATACAAATATTATATCAATATTAAAAATCATAATAATATCTTCTGCCGGTTTGCCGGTATGCCCGGTTTGCCCGACTTCCCCGGTCTGCCATCATTATTATTTGTGTATAAACAAATCATCATAAAAATATTATATCGATATTAAAAATCATAATAATATCTTCTGCCGGTTTACCGGTATGCCCGGTTTGCCCGACTTCCCCGGTCTGCCATCATTATTATTTGTGTATAAACAAATCATCATAAAATATTAAAAATATATGAATATAAAAAATCATAATATCTTCTGCCGGTTTGCCGGTATGCCCGGTTTGCCCGACTTCCCCGGTCTGCCATCATTATTATTTGTGTATAAACAAATCATCATAAAATATTAAAAATATATGAATATAAAAAATCATAATATCTTCTGCCGGTTTGCCGGTATGCCCGGTTTGCCCGACTTCCCCGGCATGCCGACATTATTATTTGTATATAAACGAATAATAATAATCATTAATAATAATAGTAGTAACAATACTACTAATAATGTACTAATAATAATAATAATAATAATAATATTAATTTTAATAATATATTAATAATAATAGTATTAATGATAATAAAATAGTAATAATAATGATAATAATCATACACATGGGAACCTAATAGGGACTTCTAGATTTTTGCGGGATTTTTTCGCATTGTGGATCACTGTGCTATGCTTGTATCTTCATTTGTCACACCATCCCTAGAATAAGAAAAAATCTCTGTAGTTGTTTAATAAATCAGTAATTAAAAAATACATAAAGACATGTATAATAACCTTCCTATTTTAATTTGTCACAAAAAATCTTACAATATTTTAACTAAGAAATTAGTGTTTAAAACAAGTATCCAGCAAATGCATGCATATCGAGATGATAATGTGTTTGTTTTATGAACATTGACTTCATATGTTGCATAATATTTACACAAATGTTGTAATGAGAGGAAATGATGTATACACATTCCTCCATTCACCTTATTTTGAGTGTATTTTAAAATTCCATGAGTATTACAGATCATATCTTTCACGTTCTATCTAAAAATGTTAAAATAACCAAGTACTTTCAGTTGAGAGGGTAAACCCTTATATGCTGTATAATACCTCGTTCATTATACAGGTTGTTTCTAAATTAAACCGACAAACTTTGGGAGCTGGTAGTTAACCTTTATTGAATCATATTTCGTTAAGGAACCCAGAGACTTGGAAAATAAAACAGCAAATAATTAAACCTCAATGGATCCTTCCCATTGTGGAATCCGAGGTAATGGAATAGCAGACACATTTGTATAGAAGGGCCCCCAATTAATCAAGGGCCCGCTATTAATGATACATCTACACCAACATAATCATTCAACTTGCTGAAGCTGCATTAAGTAGATATGTAAACCGACAGGTGTATCAACATAATAGATACTTCAACTTGGACAAAAATGCTGCTAGGTTCTTGCCACGCGCCACATTGTACCAGAAAAGTCAAGGAACAAATCAGTTGCAGCGTTACAGCGTTATAATCTTAACTAGCCATGGCCTCCTTGCAGAACATGTACCCCGACTTAACCAAGTTGTGTTTTGTGTCATAAATTAGGAACTTATGAAACTATGTACTATTTTGAAAACCTCCAATTTAATTTGATGTGGAATTATATTGAAGTTCGCCGACAAATGGCTTTACTTCTAATGTCTGGTCGTTAAATAAGTTTATGAAGGTTCTGTGGCACTAAATACAGTATGTTGTGAAATCAAAAGTTGTAACGAATTATTTTAACAATATTTTCTATTTATGTTAAAGATAAAATCTGTAATATTAAGAAGGACATATTTAACTCTCTTCTAAATATTGTTCCCCTATAATGCAAATATGAATATAAAATCTAGTAAAATTATAAGGAACTGTATAGGGTTTAGATATTTGAAATTCTGCCTGAATTGACGATCTTTCAGCAGATGAGGATGAAGCACTAAGTTTTCAATTAGGGTCTCTACAAATTGACGAAGGAAACTGTTAATTTGTGTGTCCTGGCAGTATTTACCACCAGAAATTCATCATGTCTTGTAAGTTTGGATTTCCTTACGACTATCTTCTATAATGATCCATTAAACACTAGAACAAAAAATGATACACAGTTGTACGCCAATGTTAAATAAATGTAAAACACTATCTAGTCATCTGCGCTACAATTCCATAATTTACGTAATAAAATGAATTAAAAGTAAACATTTTATCACTATTTAACTAGTAGACCTCTAAAACTGAGAAAAAAAAGAAACTTTTTTTTTCTGAGTGAGAAAGAAAAATATGTGATTCTGATGGTATTTGTTCTCCTGAATTCAAATATAAGTTTTCTCCATCACGCAAGGTTTCCGAGAGACAGGTTTTTATAATTTCAAACACTTTAATATTTTCTTTTTGTAACTACACAATTTTCGAACATTCGGACTCACCAAAAAGTAAGAAATGACGATTTTCTGCTATATTTCGCCTGTGGAGCATCCCTCTTGATGGTCCAACAATAATCGGCCAGGATATTAGGATTCCATTTGCCTTGATATCTCTTTTCCATAGCTGATATCTCCTGATGAAAGTGTTCCTCGTGCTCATCGCTCAGCGGACAAATAGACAAAAAACGTTTATTAAGAAAATAATTACTTAAATCCATTAACTGAAATTGAAATAAAAAAAAGTGTGGGTGATAGAGAAATTCCGAATACATATTTGAAAACACGATAAAAGAACTGCATTAAGTACAACTATTGGTACTCATGAGACAAAAATCATGTTGACCAGTGTAATCTTGCCTCTTGCTGTTGATAATCGTTTCTCTTCCTGTTCGTAATGAGAGATATCTCCGTAAATTAACTTGACAAGGATATCGATTGAACAACGTACTATCGATATGGTACGGCAATAAATGCCAAAACAAAACAATACAAAAAATAAAAAAAAATTCTGTTCTACAAATTTATTAAATGTTGTATAATGGATATGCATCATTGCTAATTTATTAATTACTCTGGTCAACATGGTTTTTGTCTCATGAGTACCAATAGTTGTACTTAATGCAGTTCTTTTATCGTGTTTTCAAATATGTGTTCGGAATTTCTCCATCACCCACAGTTTTTTTCATTTCAGTTTCAATTAATGAATTTAAATAATTATTCTTTAATAAACGTTTTTTCGTTCATTTGTCCATTGTAAAATAAAATAGGGAACACTTTCACCAGGAGATTTCTGCTATGGAAAAGAGAGCTCAATGCAAATGGAATCCTAATATGCCGGCCGATTATTGTTGGACCATCAAGAGGGATGCTCCACAGGCGAAATATAGCAGAAAATCGTCATTTCTTACTTTCTAGGTGAGTCCAAATGTTCGAATATTGTATAGTTACGAATGTAGAAAATATTAAAGTGTTTTAAATTATAAATGCCCGTCTCTCGGAAACCTTGTGTGATGGAGAAAAACCTATATCATATTAGAATTCAGGGGAAAAAATACTATCAGAATAACGTATTTGTCTTTCTGTGACAAAAAAGTTTCTTTTTTTTTTTTTTTTGCTCAGTTTTTTTTTTTTTGTTGCATATCTAACTTTTCAGAAATATCTAACTTTTCAGAAACTTTATAACAAAAAAAAAAAGAAGGACGCCGATACCTATCATCTTAACAACTAATATAATCTAACCTACATAGTTTACCTAATCCAACCTACCAAACATAACCTAAATAAGCATTTTGGCTACATCTGAAACTTAAATAATCAGGTTGGCAACCTTTGATAACTAGAAGTCAGTTGCAATATTCATAGAAGCTCATCTCGTAGAATAGCCTTAACCATTTCAAAGGCGTATCTTTCTTCACAATTCCCAGTTTTTTCTTTAAAATACATTTTTATCAAATGTCCCAACCAATTCTGAGAGATCTTATGCGGTTTATAATATTCTGATTTTTTATTAATTTGTTTCGTTAGTTATTTGTTTTGATTCTCCAACAGTTATCATTTCCTCTATTTGGTCCACATATTCTTCTTAAAAATTTCCTTTAAAAATTAATAAATTAATAATTTCTATTTTATTGTATCTTTTAGGACGAAAGTTTCACTAGCATATATAACTATTGGTCTAATGAGTGTTTTGTATGACCTTATTTTTCGCTGTTTTTTATATTAATTTGCTTCTGAATAAGGTGTTATTTGCAAAATAAGCTTTATTCTCATTTACCAATCTTTCTTTAATTTCCTCTTCTAATGCATTATGTCCCTTTACTTTGGTATCTAGGTTCTGTGTAGTATAGTTATTATTAGGGCCCGGATGTTTATGACCTTAAAATGTTTAAAAATACCTATAAAATTCCCTTAAGTTTCTATTAAAATGGCCAAACACTGTACAAAATGTCCTAATGAAAATTATAAATTTCATTGTAATTAACTAATTATTAATTGTTAATTTATTAATTAGAAATGGTCTAAGACAAATATTTTTGATTGGGGTAGCTGTTCTAAATAAATTAATGTTATTAGTAGTAATATAAAATAATTTAAAAAATAATAATCGTCACTAGGTCTATTAAACTAATATCAAAAGTTATTAACTAAACATACCTTAGTTGTCATTGCAATACATTGCCATAGTCATATTTAAGTTATCAAAAGTGAAGGATTGGCGGATGTCAGCTAACTCTGTTTTATACTTGGAGAAACTTCTCTCTACTTCCACAGATGTAATAGGTGCACATTAAAAAAAATTATGTCACTGATTGTAAAGTCATCTTCAAAAATATCCACTCTGAATTCTTTACTTGACAACCATACAGAAACACTACTCTCGTGAGACAAGCGGAATGATAACAAATCGAAGGATTCCCACATTGAAGGGAAAGTCACGAATCAATCCACGTGGAGACAGAGCACAGGGTTTCACGTGATATTGAAGCAAGGCACTGTGGTTTCTCACTGACTTGCCTGAGCACAAAAAATAAGATAGCAAAACAAAATACAGAAAAATTAACATATAACATATATTATTTAAAAACTGACGAATAAAAGTACGAAAAGTAAATAAAAAGACCTAAAATTACAAATAAAATTTGTAAAATTTCTTTATCAGAAAAATGTGAAAAAAATGCATTTTAATAACCTGTAAAAACCTCATATATCTAACATATTTATCGCATAATGCACTGAATTATTAATCCGCAACATCTCTGACAACTCACAAAAAATATATTTCATCAACATCAAGGGCCTAGTAATACTTTAACTTCTAGAGTTTTATTTGAATTTGTCTTTGCTGAGGTCTGATACATTTAAGTAACTGGCATCAGTAATTAATTTTCCCCAATTTAAGGGTTACTTAGTTATTTAAGTTAAATTAGTTATAATATTTTGCAACAGTTACTTGTTGATTTTGGATTATGACATGTCTGAAATACGTTACCTTAGATTTTACAAATTATTAGGAACGTTTATAAAAACATTCACGCTTATTTAGATTATAAAGTAAGAGTGATTTTGAAAATTTTCTTTATATAATTTATCTATTTAACATGCCAAATTGTTTATTGTATACTTTACGGTATAATGAAATTAATTTTTGTGATACATCTTTTTAAGTAAAATCTGAAATTATAATAAATATAGGCACATCAATGACCGACGTTATTTCAATAAATAGATGTGAAAGACAAGGGTGTCGTTGATCACCTATTCTTTGTAATTTATATATTAATGACATCATCCAAAATTGGAAAAAAAAAATTTAATACAGGCATAAGAATGAACCGTTTTAAAATATTAAACGTTTTAATGTATGCTGACGATGTGGTTATTATTCAAGAAATTGAAAATAATTTGAAGTACTCTTTACATCAATTAAATCAGTTATGCCAAGAATGTAATTTTAAAATATAAAAAAAAGACATTTTGGGGAAAGAATATTTAAGATCAAAAATCATAATAGACAACAAACCTATGGAACAAGTAACACATTTTTATTATTTATGTTGTAATTTTACTATAAACACAAAAACTGAAAGAGACGTAAATGTGAAACTGTCGAAATTTCAAACTACACATAGAACGATAAATAACAAAACAAGAATAGATACTAGATTGAAGTTTTATAAAACACTGGCAGTTCTGCATTACTTTATGGGAGCGAAACTTGGGTAATGACCAAAAAATTACAAAGTAGAATACAAAGCGTGGAAATGGTTTAGACATGTAGAAAGAATGAATGTAACAAGATTACCAAATTCAGCATTTAACTACAAGCCAAGATGTTCAAGTAATGTAGGAAGGCCACTGAAAAGATGGACAGAACAACTGTGAGGTGGAACAGGCAATTTGCCTAGCCCGTGAAGTAAAAAAAAAGAAGATGATGATGATGAAATTGACGTTTTGTGAAAACAACCTCAGAATTGAATTTTGTTTCAATTAAAATGTATTCCATAAATTGTTTTAATAGTTTAATGCCTCAAAGGAGAGTTCATTTAATTAAAAATAACAAATATTTGATTATTTCTATATTTTCTATAATATATTACGAAACACCTGTGAGGTCACTATGTAAAAATTAAAATATAAAATATCTATCTAGGATCTCTGTCGTCTTCAACTTTGTAATGTAAAATATCAAGTAGGCCTTTCGGAACATGTTCCATATTCTGCTTGTGTATAGGTACAAAGTGTTGTATGTTACAATTTAGTAAAGAGGGTTCAGGTCATTGAATGTGTTCTCCTTAAATAATTGTGTGTTCTTGGCTTCTTTTGATATCCCGACTTTTTCGAGGATATCGATTTTGAAGTTATTTTCTTTATGAATAATCGATAACACTTTACTGATAGTATTAACTTGTATTAAATTGATGACTTTGTTTTTGTGATACGAGATCTCGGGTATCTATTTTATACATATTTAAATTAATGTTGGGGAGGAAACATTTTGAGGTTACATCATTAATAGTGAGTGGAGAACATATCTTTAATAACTCACCTCACCTCATACAATTTCAAATTTCTTTGAGACCATTAGTTTCAAACGATTTTTCGTTCATCTTCATTCATGACTGAAAGTCACGAAAAGTCCTTTGAAACCAAGCACTCAAAGAAATTTGAAATTGTATGAGGTGAGTTGTTAAAAATATGTTCTCCACTCACTATTAATAAACCCATTTTATATTTTAATTTATTTGTTACGAAGTTGTTACGTGGGTGGAGAAAGCTTTTAATATATCATGTCAATATTACTAATACAATTGAGTTATTTGTTAATATGGTTTTAATACTAAGAAGCCATGCAATATAGGGCTATTCTAAAGGAAGGAACAGACTTCAAACATTTATTTCTTCCAAACTACAAAAAAATAGAAACACAATTCCATCGTTCCTAGAAAGAGAGAACTTTGAAGTTGCGATCATGGCCGCATTGGAGCTATTGCTTAAAGTTGCGATCATAGTACTGGCGCTGTTTTTTTTTTTTTCGTTTATGCTGGTTTTCTTTCTTGTTTTACCTTTCTCTTTTTTAGTTTTACCTGTTTCTTAACTTTCTTTAATTCTCACATATACACAAGGACAGGACACACTCACCCAGACCCAAGATTGAGATTTAAAATCAACTACCCCGCCAGGAATCGAACCCGGGTCGCCGGAGTGGAAGGTAGAGACTCTACCGACTACGCCATGCGATGGACAATGTTAGATTGGAAGAGGAGGAGCAGAAAAATCAACGTCATCGGCGGTGGCCTCCCAGGTCGCCGGACCTAACGCTGTGTGATTTTCATCTCTGGGGTTTTTTATCCCCCGTATGCCTGACACTCTTCAAAATATGCGACATCGAATTGTTTAAACTGTGAATTCGATAACTAGAGAACAGCTGATTCGTGCGCGGCAAGAAGTGAGCCACAATTTTGGTATTTGTCTTGTAACACATGGTGCTCTTATTGAATGCATAAAATAGTGAAATTTGAACTTTTTTCTTTCCAGTAACGATAGAATTGTGTTTATTTTTTTGTAGTTTGAAAGAAAGGAATGTTTGAAATCTGTTTCTTCATTTTGAGTAGACCTGTACATGTTTCCACTCACGCTGTGGTATGATTAGTGTTATGTCAGCACTTACGATTTTCCAACCAATGAAAGTGAATTGTTAACTTACCTCGATACGATGACAGATTGGAAACATGTCAACAACGAACTTTTAAAAATGTTGGTACCATTTTAAACCCCCATTCTTTCAATAAATTGTTCGCAAATTCATATATTTTCATTTGCACTTACGTTATATTTGATATAAAGGACTTCTGTCTCCTAGCAACAAACAACACTATAACAAATAGACTGTGAATGGATAAATCGATACATTAACTGATATAAATTAATATAAAATTAAAATAATGTATCATATATAATTATAATATGAATAAGTGGGCGGAAAAAATATTGTTTGAAATTTGGGAGGTAAGGACAATTGACTTGTCTCGATCCCCATTTTTGTATCTTTCAAAGTTCCTGCCAAAAACAACAACAATATTGAACGAATTTAAAAACCTATGAAATATATTATGTAATGTAAATGGACAGCTAATGAGAAATGAGGGAAATTTTGAGCAAGTGGCTGAATTCAAATACCTAGGAACAATAATCACAAACAGGAATGCGATGAACAAAGGAATTAAACATAGGTTCTGGAAATGCGTGCTATTTGGAAAAAAAATATTAATATAGGTATAAGAATGAACCGTTTTAAAATATTAAACGTTTTAATGTATGCTGGAGGATGTGGTTTTTATTCAAGAAAATGTAAATGATTTGCAGTACTCTTTACATCGATTAAATCAGTTATGCCAAGAGTGCAAGTGGAGAGCTTCAAATACTTGGGTTGTACTAGCAGTAGTAATATGAACTGCGGTCAAGAAGTAAAGCAGAGCATACCAATGGCAAAATAAGCTTTAACGAGAAGAGAATCATTTACTCCGGACCTTTTGGCAAAATAATTACTGAGAGGCTAGTGAATTGCTTTGTGGAGTGTAGCATTATATGGTGCAGAGACTTGGACATTACGACTGAATGAGGGAAAACGACTGGAAGCTTTTGAGGTGTGGGTATGAAGAAGGGTGGAACGTATAAAATGGACACCACAAAATTAAAAACAAAGATGTGCTAGACAGAGTGGGTGAAGGAAGAACAATGCTGGAACTCATAAAAAAGAGCAAAAGAAATTGGATTGGCCACTAGCTAAGAAGAAACTGCCTGATGATGGATGCCCTAGAAGGAATGGTCAATGGAAAGACGTTAGAGGCAGAAAAATACATCAGGTGATAGACAGTATTAATATAAATGGTTTGTATGCAGATACAAAAAAGAAGGCTGAGTTAAGGAAAGAGTGGAGAATGTTGAGTTTGCAAAGAAATACCTGCTCTTGGGCAGAATACTATGAATGAATGACAAGAATGTAATTATAATATATCAAAAGAAGAAGAAAAACAATTATAATAACATTTTGGGGAAATGAATATATAAGATCAAAAATCATAATAGACAACAAACCTCTGGAACAAGTAACACATTTTTATTATTTAAAACTGAAACTGTCGAAATTTCAGATTATATGCGGAACTATACATAGATCATTAAATAAGATAACAAGAAGAGATACTATATTGAAATTTTATAAAATATTGGCAGTTCCTGCGGCGGTAGCATTGCTGCCGATAGGGTTACCCATGCCGGACTGGTCGAAGGTGATAAGCCAGACGAAATAAGTACCTTGGTCGAAAGAGTGACGATCTTTCACCGTAAAAATACAACCGTCAAGAAATGCGGACATGGGTTCTACTGGGGTAAAATTTTCCGGAGGTCAAATAGTCCCCCATTCGGTTCTCCGGGCGGGGACTACTTCAGGGAACCCATGCCAAAGGCTCAAACACAGGGACATGTTCCTAGGAACATGGAATGTTAGGACTTTATACAATAGCGGGGCACTAGAGATATTAACGCGGGAATTGGATAAATCGCCCTTGGATATAGTCGCTTTACAGGAAGTTAGGTGGCCAGGAGAAGGTAGTCAGGAATCAGGAAGCTTTGCATTATACTATGGGGGTGCAGAAAGACCTGCATTTGGAACGGGTTTTTTAGTCAGAAGGAGGATCCTATCCGCTATCCGAGATATTAAGTTTGTTAGTGATAGGATATCATACATAATTCTAAAGGGTAAACGACATGATTTTATAATTGTAAATGTACATGCCCCCACAGAAGATAAAGATGACAAGATCAAGGATGAGTTCTATGAAGAATTAGAATGCTTATTTGATAGCCTTTCACGATATCATATGAAAATTGTCTTAGGAGATTTTAATGCAAAAGTGGGGCGGGAAGATATATTCAAACCAACAATAGGCAAATTCAGTCTTCATGAAGATAGTAACGACAACGGGGTTAGATTAGTCACATTTGCCACATCAAAGAATCTCATTGTTAAGAGCACAACATTTCAGCATAAGGATATTCATAAATACACCTGGACGTCCCCAGATGGAGAAACTCGGAACCAGATAGATCATGTATTAGTGGATAAACGCTGGCACAGTAGCATCATTGATGTTAGATCAGTTAGAGGGACAGACTGCAATTCAGATCATCATCTGGTCAGGGTGAAAATCAGACAACGGCTATCGCTTATGAGAGGAACAAACGCTAAAGATGATTCTGTAAAATATGAATTAAAAAACTTGAAAAATGATGAAATGCGGCAAGAATACCAAATCAAAATTGCTAATAGATTTGAAGTACTGGAATCTTCAGATGACAATGTGGCAAACGAAGAAGAAACTGATATAAATAAAGAATGGGAGGCTATAAGAGATACTATTAAATTGTCAGCATCAGAAAGCATTGGTTGTTTAAAAAAGAGGCAAAACAAGAAATGGTTTGATGAGGAATGTGCCGACATTGTAAAGAAAAGAAAGCTAGCAAAAATTAAATGGTTACACGAGCCAAATGAGGTAAATTTAGAGCAATTGGGTAGTGTTAGACGGGAAACCACCAAGTTACTAAAGAGTAAAAAGAGGGAATATTTGAGAGAGAAGATTAATGATCTTGAAATGAATGCAAAAAATAGGAACATTAGAGAATTATATCAGGGAATTAGTATAGAGAAGAAAGGGTTTCAGGCTAGAACAAACATAATTCGGAATGAAAATGGGGATATGATTGCAGATTCCAAGAGTATATTAAATAGATGGAAAAGTTATTTTAATCAGCTATTAAATGTACATACAGAACAGGACATTGAGGAGGATAAGTTACAGACAGCAGAAATGCTAGTCGCAGAGCCAAGTGCATTAGAGGTTGAAATGGCAATTGAAAAATTGAAGATGTATAAAGCATCAGGTTCAGATGAGATCCCAGCAGAACTGATAAAATCAGGGGGAGAAAAATTGATGGACAAGATACGCTGGTTGCTTAGTATGATTTGGGAAAAAGAAGCTCTTCCAGATGAATGGAAGGAATCAATTATCGTACCAATTTATAAGAAAGGAGATAAAACTGATTGCAACAACTATAGGGGCATCTCATTACTTTCAACTTCGTACAAAATTCTAACAAATATATTAGTAAGCAGACTTACTCCCTATATTGATGACATTCTAGGAGATCATCAATGTGCATTTAGAAGAAACAGGTCTACAACAGATCAGATTTTTAGTATAAGACAGATTTTAGAAAAGAAATGGGAATATAATGGTACTGTACATCAACTATATGTAGACTTCAAAAAAGCATATGATTCAATTAAGAGGGAGAAGTTATATAGTATCCTGCTGGAGTTTGGAATTCCTAAAAAGTTAGTTAGACTTATACGAATGTGTCTAAATGGCTCAACGAGTAGGGTGCGTGTAGGCAAACAGTTTTCAGACACTTTTGAAATCCAGAATGGGTTAAAGCAAGGAGATGCACTATCTCCTCTACTATTTAATTTTGTACTAGAGCATGCCATTAAATCTTTAGAGAATGAGGAAGGCTTACAACTCAATGGTATTAATAAGCTGTTAGTTTATGCTGATGATGTAGTACTACTGGCCGATAGCGAGGAGATACTAAAGGCCAACACGCACACACTATTGAGTAACACTAAGAAATTAGGACTGGAAGTAAATATCAGTAAAACTAAATATATGGTCACACGTAGAAATACATTATATAATGGAAATGTACAGCTAATGACAAATGAGGGAAATTTTGAGGAATTGGCTGAATTCAAATACCTAGGAACAATAATCACAAATAGGAATGAGATGCACAAAGAAATTAAACATAGGCTCAATTCTGGAAATGCATGCTATTATGCATTGCAGAGACTTTTGATGTCCCAACTCCTTTCAAAAAGCGTTAAGCTGAAAATATATAAAACTATTGTTCTACCAGTTATATTATATGGGTGTGAAACATGGACTCTTACTTTAAGGGAGGAAAGGAGATTAAGAGTATTTGAGAATAAAGTTCTTAGGAAAATTTTTGGACCAAAGAGAGATGAACAGACAGGTGAATGGAGAAGACTACATAACAATGAACTACATGGTCTTTATAGGAAGCCAGATATAATAAGAACAGTTAAGTCCCGTAGACTGCGATGGGCAGGACATGTTGCGCGTATGGGGAATGAAAGACGTGCATGGAAACTTCTTGTAGGAAAGCCAGAAGGAAAACGCCCAGTTGGTAGACCAAAAATGAGGTGGGAGAACAACATTAACTATGATTTGAGGGAAGTAGATTATACAGGGAATGATTGGAAAGCATTAGCTCAGGATAGGGATGTATGGAGAGCTTATGTCCGTGCGGCCATGAACCTACGGGTTCGATAGTGCCAGTGAGTAAGTAAGTAAGTAAGTATTGGTAGTTCCTGCATTACTTTATGGGAGTGAAACTTGGATAAAAAAAATTACAAAGTAGAATACAAAGCGTGGAAACCAACTTCCTTAGAAGAACAAAAGGCTGCACAAGATTGGATCGGATAAAGAATGAATATATAAGAACAGAGTTAAATATATATCCACTGAATGATAAAATCAGATAGTATTGAGATAAATTGTTTATATATGTAGAAAGAATGAATGTAACAAGATTACCAAAAGCAGCATTTAACTACAAGCCAAGGTGTTCAAGGAATGTAGGAAGGCAGTGAAAAGATGGACAGAACAACTGTGAGGCGGAACAGGCAATTTGCCTAGCACGTGAAGAGAAGAAGATGATGAAATTTAAGTTTTGTGAAAAAAAAGTATATCAGATTCTTTTAATTAAAATATATTCTATAAATTATTTTAATGTTTGTATGCCTCAAAGGAGAGTTCATTTAATTTAAAAAATAGATATTTAATTGTTTCAATGTTTTCGAAAATTCATTACAAAACACCTGTGAGGTCACTATGTAAAAATTAAAATATAAAATAACTACCTGAGTCTGACGCTGTGGTACGTTTAGTATTATATGAGCAATTAGAATTTTCCAAGCAATGAAGGTGAATTGTTAACTTACCTCGACACGTTGACAGGCTGGAAATATGTCAACAACTTTCTCTTCTTCTTCTTCTTTTTCTTCTTCCTTTCTAGGATTACGTCAATGCGACCTGTTCCGGTCTCAAGTCCATCGTTTCCTTGACCGTCCCAAAGATCTTTTTCCATGTGGTTTGTAGGTGTTGATCTTTTTGGGTAATCTTGTATTGTCCATTCTGTCTAAATGTTCTTTCCATTGGTATTTGTGCTCTTCTAGTTTATCGAGTATTGGAAATATCTCCAGTTCATTTTTTATTGATTCATTGTGTAATCTATCCATGCGTGCACATCCTTTTACTAATCTTAAAAATTTCATTTCAGTGGCTTGAATGTGTGAGATATTTTTTTAAGCGCCCAAGATTCAGATCCATATAAAATAACAGGAACAGCCATAATTTTATAAAACCTAAGCTGAGTTTCTCTTCGAGTCTTTCGGAGGGTTCTTCTTATGGTGCCACACATAATTTGATATCGGTTTAATTTATAATGTATATCCCGTTCGTAGCTATATGTTATATCTGAAACAAGATAGTTAAAGTGCGCTATCTGTTCTGTTATTTCATTATTCATTATTATTTTTAAAACTTCATTCTTTTAATTACTTGTTCACAAATTCATACTTTTTCCTTGCACTTACTTTATGTAAGATATAAAGTATTTCTGTCTCCTAGCAACAAACAACACTATGACAAATAGACTGTGAATGGATAAACCGATAAATTAGCTAATATAAATGAATATAACAATAAAATATTGTATAATAAATAATTATATTAAGAATAAGTGGGTGGAAGAGACATTTGAAATTTGGGAGGTAAGGACAATTGATCTGTCACGATCCCCATTTTTGTCTCTTTCAAAGTTCTAGCCAAAAACAATATTGGACGTATTTAAAAATCTATGAAATACTCTATATAATGGAAATGGACAGCTAATAACAAATGAAGGAAATTTTGAGGAAGTAGCTGAATTCAAATAAATAGGAACAATAATCACAAATACGAATGAGATGAACAAAGAAATTAAAGATAGGCTCAATTCTGAAAATGCGTGCTATTATGCATTGCAGAGACTCTTGATGTCCCAACTTCTTTCAGAAAACATTAAACTGAAAACATTATTCTAGCAGTTATATTATATGGGTGCGAAACATGGACTCCTACTTTAAGGGAGGAAAGGAGATTACAAGTATTTGAGAATAAAGTTCTTAGGGTGGCAATGGAGAAGTTTGGAATATCTAAATCTCTCAAACATTTTATAAAACGACTGTATGATTGTAAAACAAGTATTAAGGTTGGAAATAGAATATCCTCAGAATTTGATATAACAAAAGGATTAAGACAAGGATGCGGGATGTCACCAACATTGTTCAAGATATATTTAGAAGATGTATTAATGAAATGGAATAAGTCACGTAGGGGAATGGGAATCAACATTAATGGTCATTTACTGCATAATTTATTATTCGCTGATGACCAGATTATAATAGGACAAGATAAAGAAGATATAGAATATATGATCAGAAAGGTGGTCGATGAATTTGAGGTTGGTGGACTGAAGATAAATTATATTAAAACATAATATATGGTAATCGGAGGAAATTCAGAAGACCTACAAGTAAATAATATGATAATTAAACGTGTTGAAGAACTTAAATATCTTGGATCTATAATTGATAAATCTGTACTTGTGAGAAAGATATTATTAACAGAGTAAATTGTGCAAGGAAGGCATTTAGATCCCTGAATGGTCTTTTATGGAATAGAAATTTGACCAGAAAAACAAAAAAAGGGATTATACAGACAATAATAGAAAATATACTTACATATGGATCAGAAAGCTGGACAATAATAAAAGGATGCAGAAATGAATCTTGGCTACAGAAATGGATGGATTACGGTGAAGTATGAGAATACCCAGGCTACAACATATTCGAAATACATATATCAGACAAGAAATGGATGCACAAGAAACTGTTATCGATAGGATAACAAAGAGTATACAATGGTATGAACATGTACAACGGATGCCGGAAGACCAGTGGCCTAAACAGGTGTTGGATTGGATGGTACCAGGCAGAAGGAGAAGGGGAAGAAGTAGAAGAGCATGGTATGAGGGAATATATGATGCCATGATGAAGAGGGGTATGGAAGATGGACAATGGGAAGATAGGAATCTCTGGAAAGCAGGAATCAAAGGCAAACTGCTGTAAAGTGGAAAGCCTGTATTAAGTTTTACGTAAGTAAGGAAAATTTTTGGATCAAAGAGAGATGAACAGACAGATGATTGGAGAAAACTACCTAACTGTGAACTGCGTGGTCTTTATAGCAAGCCAGATATAATAAGAAGAGTAAATTATCGTAGACTGCGCTCGTCAGAACATGTGGAACGAATGGGGAATGAAAGAGGTGCATGGAAGCTTCTCGTTGGAAAATAAGAGGGAAAACGCCCAGTTGATATACAAAGAATGAAGTGGGAGAATAACATTAACTATGATTTGAGAGAAGTAGATTATACAGGAAATTAATGGAAAACACTAGTTCAGATGAGGGATGTATGGAGAGCTAATATCAATGCGGCCATGATCCTACAGGTTCTATAATGCCAGTGAGTTAGTTATTTCCTTTTCGACTTAAAGTCAGGTGGGATAAAACTGTCCTCGCCTTTCAATAATATTGTTACCTCTGATATAGTGTAAATAACTAAAAAAGCAATTGATATTTTGTTTGGTTTGTAATTGTTAATTAAGTGAAGTATAAACCTAACACATTATTGTGCACGATACAATATAATATATTATGTTGGCAGTCATGTTATATTACTTGCCTCTAGTCCCTAGGGTTCATAGCCACATGGGGGTCTATGGATTTTTATAATTGAGAAAATCCAAACGAAAATTCCTCCGGGATGGACTTCAAGCCGTGAGACCGGAGTCTAAAGTTATTTAGTTTCGTTAAAGAACCGTAAACCTGAAAAAAGCCTCCAAGTCATAACTTGGTTGCATTTTAGATGTCTTATTGAGGCGATGTGCTAACCTTAAGTTACTTGTTGACATATATAGGTAAATAAGCGTAATTGAAATAGCCTGTTTAAAAAACTCTGGCCAGGCAGCGCCCGTGTTACCATGCGGGACGTACGGGTTATGTAGCCTACATATAATATCATACAATAATATACTATTGCTAATTTTAGCCGGTATATTTAACTATTCTGTTGATGTAGTACTATTGGGCGATAGCGCGGAGATTCTAAAAGCCAAAACAAACATACCTATTGAATAACACTAAGAAATTGGGGCTGGAAGTAAACATGAATAAAACGAAATATTTGGTCACACATAGAAATTCATTATATAATGGAAGTGGACAGTTAACGACAAATGAGAGAGATTTTGAAGAAGTGGCTGAATTCAAATACCTAGGAACAATAATCACAAATAGGAATGAGATGTACAAAGAAATTAAACATAGGCTCAATTCTGGAAATGCGTGCTATTATGCATTGCAGAGACTCTTCATGTCCCAACTCCTTTCAAAAAACATTAAACTGAAAATATATAAAACCATTATTCTACCAGTTATATTATATGGGTGCGAAACATGGACTCTTACTTTAAGGGAGGAAAGGAGATTACAAGTATTTAAGAATAAAGTTCTTAGGAACATTTTTGGACCAAAGAGAGATGAACAGACAGGCGAATGAAGAAGACTACATAACAATGAACTACATGGTCTGTATAGGAAGCCAGATATAATAAGAACAGTTAAGTCTCGTAGACTGCAATGGGCAGGACATGTTGCACGTTTGGGGAATGAAAGACTTGCATGGAAGCTTTTTGTAGGAAAGCCAGAGGGAAAACGCCCAGTTGGTAGACCAAGAATGAGGTGGGAGAATAACATTAACTATGATTTGAGTGAAGTGGATTATACAGGGAATGATTGGAAAACATTAGCTCAGGATAAGGATGTATGGAGAGCTTATGTCCGCGCTGCCGTGAACCTACGCGTTCGATAGTGCCAGTGAGTTAGTTAGTTAGTTAGTAGTTACTTAAAGGTCTATTTAACTATACAGAGATGGATATTGGCCAAATATTCTTGTACTTTGAGCAATATCTGTGCATTACATTTCTCTTTTGTTCTGTAATTTAATCATTTTCCCCTCATCCGCCATTCTACTGTCGATATCGTCGTCGTTCTAGCATATTTCACTGAGTCCAAATTTATTGTTTTGAGATACAGCGATTTTAAAATTTAATGAAACTTCAGAAGTCTGTTAGGTCTCAATGATGAACTTTAACCGAATAATTTCTTCTGATTTCACTTCCTAGTTATATTTATCATCACAAATGTAAAGTTCTCGCCATGAAGATCTGTATTATTTCTTAAATAACCATAATAATGGAGTTTGCGACTTCTGCCTGAGAAGAAAGAAATCATTTTAGTAAGAAATGTAAGGCATTGATTTTAAAATATTTATTTTGTAATGTATTATTATAAACACAATTTGAGGATTTGTTTATTGTAAATTGTTAAGTTTTCAGTTGCTTTGAGAAATCGACAACAAATATGATTTTTACACATTTAATTTTCTTTCCATGAGATCAAAAACATAGTTACAAAATGTATTGTATTCTGTCATTTGAACGATTAATTAACCAACTAACTAACTAACTCACTGGCACTATCGATCCCGTAGGTTCATGGCCGCGCGTACTTATGCTCTCCATATATCCCTAACCTAAGCTAACGTTTTCCAATCATTCCCTGTATAATCTACATCCTTCAAATCATAGTTGATGTTATTTTTCCACCTGATTCTTGGTCTACCAACTGGGCGTTTTCCCTCTGGTTTTCCTACAAGAAACTTCCATACATGTCTTTCATCCTCCATAAGTGACACATGTCCTGCCCATCGCAGTCTACGAGGCTTAACTGTTCTCATTATATCTGGCTTCCTTAAAGACCATGTAGTTCACTGTTATGTAGTCTTCTAACATTCACCTGTCTGTTCATCTCTCTTTGGTCCAAAAAATTTCCTAAGAACTTTATTCTCAAAAACTCGTAATCTCCTTTCCTCCCTTAAAGTATGAGTACATGTTTCACATCCACATAATATAACTGGTAGAATAATAGTTTTTATATTTTATTGAGTTGAGTTGGGACGACAAGAGTCCCTGCAATGCATAATAGCACACATTTCCAGAATTGAGCCTATGTTTAATTTCTTTGTGCATCTCATTCCTAACCAACACAATCAGTAACTATATTGTTTTCACAACCACTGACCCTCTCAGTTTAAATTGTCAGTTACAATAGCTCCTAAATGTTTATTAGAATTACGTAACAATAAGATGAGATATTAAAGAAAAGAAATTTAAATGAATTCTAATTATAGATAATTTTTAACCTGCAACACACAACCAGTAACACAGGACAGGGAATTTATACCGTGGACCATGCACATGGACATGGAGGACCTCCCAAAATGAGTACCGGTTCAATGTCAGGGCCTTCTCCGAGGAAACACAATACCATTCATCAGGCATTCACTAATCATGGCGTATATTATGATAATTATTATGCCCAGTTGATAATCGGGGAATGTTTGAGCCTTAAAGCTGGCCGTCGTTATAACCCCCTACCTGAAGGACCAGAAGATTTTTGTTGAATGTTTTCTTCCTCTATATTTTGAAGAACCAACGTCTCCCTACAAGGCAGCAGTTGCCTTACCCTGGCAAGGAGTCCTCACAGGGTACTATCATCCGGACCTGAAATAACCATGTTTTTTAAGGAGTTGTAACCCCTCCATTAAAACCCATATCTCCCGGCTTGTGACAGGCAGAGATTATTTCTCAAAATGAGTCTAGGCTGGGTCTTCCTCCAACCTTTGAAGAAAGAACGTCTCCCTACAAGACAGCAGTTGTCTTACCCTGGCAAGTAGTCCTTACAGGGTACTATTATCCGGGCCAGGATGAACCATGTTTTTAAGGAGGTGTTACTCCTCCATTAAAACCAATTTCTTCTGGCTTGTGACAGGCAGAGATCATTTCTCAAAAATGAGTCTAAGCTGGGTATAATCATCAAACAAAAGAACAAGGAGAGCATAGAGTACGGTGTCGAGAGGATTAACAGAGAGTGATGCAGAAAATAGGGATTTACAGAGGAGTAAAATTTACAATGAGTTGCAGCACAACTACGGTATTGTAGAAAAATTTTTAATAATGAAGATAAAAATGACTCAAATTATACTAGAGCTTTTAAAGAATCTTACCTTTAAAATCTAGTAACGCGCAGTGATTTGGAGTTCAGAGTCAAAACTAAGTACTTATTCAGGACTAGTTTTTTTTATGCGAGCACCTTCCTTGTACAGAGATATTCTCTATTCAAAGAAATGGAATCTAATCTTCAGCGATATTAACATATTTAATATAATTCTGAATAATGTTTTGTTAATACAAAGTATAATATTATAATGATATTGTGAAAAGAAAAATTAATGTCTGAACCAGGAATCGAATCGTGGACCTCTCCTCCGTAGGAGTGTGTAGCCCACTACATTATTCTAGACTTGGCACAAACACCAACAATTATTCCCACATATACAAATATGTAATTCTCGTTTCGTCCGCTGTCAGGTAGGTGCTCTACCATCGCCAACGGCCGGCTTCGTTCAGAAGTATCTATATTTGAGAATTTTACACCACCACTTTTATAAGCAGTAAACGATGTTTACTAATATTTTCCAATACTGTTATTTTAACACAGTTCCAATAATGGATTATATTATAACTTCTTCTTCTTCCTTCCAAGTATTAGGCCAAGGCCTGTTACGATCCTATAGAAAATTTTCCCTCCAGCGTTTGAGGGAAATTCTCGTATAAGACTTGAAAGCATAATAATAGTCCCTTCGATTGGTTGCTGGCCAAAGGAAGGCAAGACCAGTGATGGGGCTGCCATCTTATAGCCTCTGGTCAGGCTTTTCTGGAGAAGAAAAGAAAATAAAGGAAAGAAGAAATGGAAGAAAGGAAAGACTCCCTAGCCCTCGGATGCCCTAATAGCATTGGCGTCAAAAAAACAAGAGTTAACCAAGAGAGGTTAGATAGTAAAGTTAAAAGAGTGCAAAACACAAATAAGTGGAAGAAATGTTTTGCTCGGCTTGGGCACCTTGTGGTCGCCATCCACATATCCCCTAGATGAGGACCCCTGAGGGGAGATATTTGTTACCATAGTTATATAGTATTTATTAACAAACAATTTGTTACTACAGTTTTAATTCACCACAACAATGCTGGTTATACTGTATCCGAGCTAAGTAACAGTTCTACTGTAAACAATTTTGCATAAGATATCACTCCGCCGACTCCGTCTATTGGGGGAACGGTAGGGCTACTACTTTACCAGCCATGTGAGTGAATCGTGTATAAAATTGTCAACAATAGAGACATGTTTTTTAAGCTACATCGCATTTTACGGCAAACGAGACTGAATACAAAGTAATATGGTACCAATAATTAATAACTTTCATTTATTTTTATTTTTGACATGAATTATATGTGGGCCTAGCTAATCAGATTTTACCCTTTTTCCATAATGACAGATGGTGGGAATTTTGAGGAAGTCGCTGAATTCAAACACAAATTGGAATGAGATGCACAAAGAATTAAACATAGGCTCAATTCTGGAAATGCGTGCTATTATGCATTATAGAGACTCTTGACATCCCAACTCCTTTCAAAAAACGTTAAACTGAAATAATATAAAACTATTATTTACCAGTTATATTATATGGATGCAAAACATAGATTCTTACTTTAAAGGAGGAAAGGAGATTACTATTATTTGAAAATAAAGTTCTTACGAAAATTTACGGACCAAAGAGAGATGAACACACAGTTGAATGGAGAAGACTACATAACAGTGAACTACATGGTCTTTATAGGAAGCTAGATATAAAAATAACAGTTAAGTCTCGTAGACTGCGATGGACAGGACATGTTGCACAAGTGGGGATAAAAGACGTGCATGGAAACTTCCTTTAGGAAAACCAGAGGGAAAACGCCCAGTTGGTAGACCAAGAATGAGGTGATAGAATAACATTAACCATGATTTGAGGAAAGTAGATAATACAGGGAATGATTGGAAAACATTAGCTCAAGATAGAGATGTATGGGAAACTTATGTCCGCGCGGCCATTAACCTACGGGTTCAGTAGTGCCAGTGAGTGAATTATTTAGTTGATAATAGTAAAATAATATAATAATAATAATAATAATAATAATAATAATAATAATAATAATCTGCACTGCTGTGGTCTGCCTCGTCACGCAGCTGGCCCGAGTTCGATCCCCGGTTGGGACAAGTTTCCTGGGTGAGGTTTTTATCGCGGTTTTCCTCAACTGCAAGATAAACGTAAGAAACTTTATGGCCTGAAAGATCTGCGAACATCATATGGCCATCAAAATCATCATCATTCATTTTCGTCTTAGATTCATTTTGGGATTAAGAACTCTTCTGGCTCACCACTATCATCATCTTCATCATCATCACCCATCAAATCATCGGGGAATTGGAATCCCGCCATTTAGGCGCCCCAACCTCAGAAGTGAGTTACAATAACGGCAATGCCAAAAGAGAACACCAAAAATGTCGAACTGACAGCCAGGGACATTGAATGGATAATAAATAATAATAATAATAATAATAATAATAATAATAATAATAATACAAATAATAATACAAATAATAATAATAATAATAATAATAATAATAATGAAGTCCACCGCTGTAATCTCTAGGTAGCATGCTGCCTTGTCACGCAGCGGGCCCGGTTTCAATCCCCGGCCAGGACAGTTTTTCTGGGTGAGGTTTTTATCTGGGTTTTTCCTCACCATACAAATGCCAGGAAAACTTTAAGGTCCAAACGGTCCCCGAAATCACATGACCATCGCAGTCATCATTCATATTCACTATTATCATTACCCATCATATCATTGGGCAAAGTAACCTCGCCTTCGAGGCGCCTCAACCTCAGAAGTGGGTAACAATTACGCCATGTCAGGAGAGAACACCAGGAATGTCGAAAGACAACCTAGGGCACTTGAAAAAAAAAATACCAAAGTAATAATTCTATTTATATACAGATTTTCAATATTTACACACCTTTATGTGCCTTAAATTTTATTTTCCTTTTCCACTCGTCTCTATCGATCCACTCCATGTCCTCCAGTTCTCTTGTTCTTATTCCAGTTTTTAGCATTTCTTGCGTCCATGAGTTTCGAGATCTACCTTTTTTCCTTCTTCCAGGTAGACACCATTCCAATGTTTTTCTGGGTAAGCTTCCTTCTTGCATTCGTCGTACATACTCATACAAATTTTATTGCTTATATCTTATGTAATATACTATTTAATACCTAATATTCATTTTAAAATTCTAAAAAAACCTAGGGAACTAAAGCTGAACGGAAATAAATGAAATAAGTAATAACAAATAATAATAATAATAATAATAATAATAATAATAATAATAATAATAATTCAAAGCAATTATAATAACTAGTGTCGCTCAGTGGTCGGAATTAGACCCAATTCATTAAATGTTTTAGTATGTCACAAATACGTCATTATGCATTAATTTTCGATTCATTTTAAAAATACGAACAATTGTAAATGTGTGATATAACTTGGCTAAGCAATATTTAAAAAACAATAACGCGTCATTTAACGTTTGTATACTATTTACACTATTTAAATTTGCATTTGGCCTATTATTATGTGTACGGGAATATATATCCCTTCTTCTTTGTCTCTCACTCGAATCGAGGAATAATGGAAGTAGGAGCGAATATGTAAATATAAAAATATGTAATGAAATTACTGTAACAAAGATTAGACACAGTTTAATTTAAATTTAAATAATAAAGTGTACTAAATTTTTAAACCACCAATAATAAATACGCGAGAGTAAGTCAATTCATATTGCTGCTGCACAATTTTCTTTTTACAACAATGCATTTTCAGTATGAACGTAAACAATTGAATGAGTAATACACATAAATTCTTTAGAGACAATTTATTTTATTTTGTTTAATTTCATTTATTTGTAACACATATTATACATAAATTTTATATTTCTGCACTCCTCTACATGAACTTTAATTATGCCAAATAACACATTCATCCGTACTCGCAATCTGCTTAAAAAGAGGTAACAAAGTTTTTCCTTCACGTATCTCGGATAGCGGACAGAATCCTCGTTCGGATTAAAATCGTAAGAATGTGTGGAGAAAAATAATAATGAGGTACTTAGATATACTTACTTATTTACTCACTAGCACTCTCGAAGTCTTAGGTTCATGGCCGCGCGGGCATAAGCTCTCCATACATCTCTATCCTGAGCTAATGTTTTCCAATCATCCCCTGTATATCTACTTCCTTTAAATCATAGTTAATTTTATTCCCCCACCTCATTCTTGGTCTACCAACTGGGCGTTTTCCCTCTGGCTTTCCTACAAGAAGCTTCCATGCATGTCTTTCATTCCCCATTCGTTCCATATGTCCTGCCCATCGCAATCAATGAGACTTAACTGTTCTCATTATATCTGGCTTCCTATAAAGACCATATAGTTCATTCATTGTTAGCGGTCTTCTCCATTCACCTGTCTGTTCATCTCTCTTTGGTCCAAACATTTTCCTAAGAACTTTATTCTCAAATACTTGTAATCTCCTTTCCTCCCTTAAAATAAGAGTCCGTGTTTCGCATCCATATAATATAACAGGAAGAATAATAGTTTTATATATTTTCAGTTTAATGCTTTTTTAAAAGGAGTTGGGAAGTCAAGAGTCTCTGTAAGGCATAATAGCACGCATTTCCAGAATTGAGCCTATGTTTAATTTCCTTGTGCATCTCATACCTGTTTGTGATTAATGCTCCTAGGTATTTGAATTCAGCCATTTCCTCAAAATTTCCTTCATTTGTTATTAGCTGTCCATTTCCATTATATAATATATTTTTATGTGTGACCATATATACAGTTTTATTGATATTTACTTCCAATTCCAATTTCTTAGTGTTACTCAGTAGTGTGTGCGTATTGGCCTTTAGTATCTCCTCGCTATTAGCCAATAGTACTACATCATCAGCATAAACCAACATCTTATTAATACCATTGAGTTGTAGGCCTTCTTCATCCTCTAAAAATTTGATGGCGTGCTCTAGTACAAAATTACTGTACAAGGAACTTTTATTTCAGAGCATTTCTACTTAGTCGCAGCCACTACTAGGATATCTAGTTTATATTACTTTGTTGCTATTGGTATTGTATTAATCTTGTTTGAATTCACATAATTTTTCAACATCCAGTATTCATTAATTGCTACGTCACTGATTCAGTCCGATTATATTCACTTTCGGTCTTATACCGGTGTATATTTCATGTCAAATAGAACTGATTGTTATACCACAGCCTGAAGGACCAGGTGATTTGTCATCGATGTTGTCATTCTCTAGATCAACTGTCCCCAACCTTTTCTTCAACTCGCCAACCCCTTCCACAACGATCTGTGTTGGGTGAACCACTGACTTTTAAATATGCTATAAGTAAGTAGACTAGCATAAAATGTAATTTCAAAAAATGTTTAATAACATAACACTAACTTAACCCTTAACGGTTAGAATATAAGGATGCTCTAGTTACGGCTTACCTCTTGCTTGGAAGTCAGTGAGAAGATTGCGCCTGTTTCCATGTCACAGATCTTTGAAGTCAGAAACTACAGAAGTTAAATAAAGAACATTTTCAGCACAAAGTCTGTTTCTGTATTTGTTTTTTGTTTAATAGGCTTATGAAAAAACTACTTTTTGCACAAATAGGGGTATACATAGGTCTATATAACAAGGGGCATTGTAATGTTAATTTAAATTTAAATAATACTAATCATATTAAATATAATATAATATTAATAATAATAATAATAATAATAATATCATCGTCCGGTATCATGGCAGTTGCAACCGTCTTCCAGAAACCAAACGCCATTCCTCTCTGTCCATCCATTGATCTTCCCCCAAATCCTCTGATATTTATAGCTGCTTGTACCCCTTCTATCGAAGTTTTCTTCGGTGGAGTTGCGAGTCTCCCATCGGGCGCTTCCCAGGTGGCGGATACCGGAACGCTCACCAGATATGGCGGGTACTGGGGAAATAAAATGCCCAGGGCGGACCAAAACTGGCGCTGCTGCCATGCAGTAAGATACTGGACTATCGAAGGCTAGAGGAAGAAAACCTTGAACAAAAATTACCCGCCCCCCAGGTTGGGGGTTGATGCATCGGGCCAGCTCCTCTTTCATCATAAAAAGAAAAAAATGCTATAAAACCAAACATCATTCCTCGGAAAAACACTCTAGGACGATTAAAGTTAAGAAAAAGGACTTTGAAAATTGGCACATGGATTATTCAAGGCTGCAGAAATGAAATGGAGGAAGTAATTAAAGAAGTAATAATATAATAATAATAATAATATTATTATTATTATTATTATTATTATTATTATTATTATTATTATTATTATTATTATTATTATTATTATTATGACAATGCCTTTAGAGAATCAACACTGAGTTAAAGCCAGCAGCTGTTACACTTCGTTCTCTTCGGGTAATAATAATAGTAATAATAAAATAATAAAATAATGTCAACTGTAATAACAATTTTTATTTATTTCCGGGTATACAATGTGCTTACATATATTTTTGTAGTTCTGTCCAAAATTATACAACTTTTTTCATCCAGTATTGTCCATTTTTGCAAAAACAGTTTGAAATTGAAACAAATATTTTAATATTTTCACTATTCTTTGACTTATTCGATAAAACAAACACAAACTCACACTGCCTGACGTCTGAAGATATTGGTAGTCAAACTAAAGTATTTTATTATTCAAAGAAAAATATTCACATGCACCTTCAGGTATAATGGCTTTGCTGGATATTATGTTTCAAACAATGTTATGAAAATATTTTGATATTAGAGTAGGTTAGAATGATTTGTTCCATTTTGTACTTGACACAGAGAACATTTTACAAAACAGAAAGGTTTTAATGTATTCACGTAGACTTTCACGGCCAGTCTCAAGACAACCCTTGAGGATGCCAAACGCAGTCTCTGGTGAAACGTCGGGGAACTACAAGCCTCACGACCACGGCCTACAGCCCGAAAATCTTTTTCAAGATCATCAGAAAGGTTTTAATTACTTTGTTATGCATATGTTTCAATAAGTAAGTAATTATATTAAAACAAAAATTGACTTATGTGTAAATATCGGTAAGATAAAAAATCATAAAGAATTCGAATATAAACTTTACCTATACAGGTATTATTAACAGTTGTCCATTTGCTGTGGTCACCCTCGCCGTACTCATGCTCACACCAATGTCCTCCATGACTTTACCGGTATCATACTGCCGCTGCACCGCACCTATAACTCGACTGTCGCAGTCTTGAAACATAACACCAAGGAATACATTGTAAATGTTACATTCAATATTTATCAAACTAACTAATTTAATTACAGAGAAAAGTACAACTAATAAATATTCGATACACATATATATACATCCACAGTAATTCTGCCCGAGGGTAGGTCTTTCACTGCAATCGTAGCATTTTCATTCTATGCTTTGCTGCTTTACTACGAAATTATAGGTGAGATAGCTTCCCGTTGTTGTCCACACCCGTGAAGGATGCTGATGATGGCCGGATGTATTCGGGGACCATTGGGCCCTAAGCTTCCTAACGTTTGTCTTAAATGTGAGGAGAAACCCCGAAAAAGCTCACCCAGGAGCCTTTCCCTACCGGGAATCCATCCAGACCCACTGCATGACAACACAGAACGCTATCTGGAGACCGCAGTTGTGAACTGTATATATATATCACTCTGGTAACATAAAATATAATTAGTATATTCCAAATATATCAGATAGTCACGGATACACTTTTGAACCTACATCTTTAATATTACGTTTTGGCATTTTTTAAATAAACTTATTTAAAATTTAATTATCCTCTTCAAACTTATATTGTAAAAATTGTTTTTGGAATAAACGTTTATAATAACTGGGGAAAATAACATGTAAGTTGTAAACAGAGTTTATAAAAACTCAGATATTCACAACCATTTTATTAGAAAATATCTATACTTTTGGTAATAATCATGTTTAAACAACATCGACGTTAAAATTATTTAAATTATAAACAATTTTGTACCTTATATAACACAGTCGTCCTCAACTACAATAATTTGTTGTAATCTTCGTTATATTTTTAAAATTCAAAGCATTTCGAAGACCTGGTTTGTCTTCAGGATTATATATAAATAGTTTCAGTATCGAGAGACTTCCTGAAGATGAAGCATGTCTTCGAAAAGCTTAGAATTTTACTAACATAACGAAGCTTATAACAGAAATCATTATAGTTGAGGTTGTCTGTGATATATAAGAAACAAACATTTTTATAATAGAAAGAAAATACCTAATGTGAAATTTCCTTCTGACTTTTTTCATTATCATCTTAATCTCCTGCATCTTTTCTATCAGATAATGTGGCCAAATTCACAGATCAAACGAATTATATATTAACGCATTCGCCTCAAATGACGAGGTAGACTCACCGGCAGTTAAATGGTCTTCAACTCAGAAGACGTGGTACACTCGCTTAACTCTACTGTTATGTATTTTGTAATATATTGTACATCCCTTGGCAGGGTATTCTTTTGTTAATATTTATCAATAGTAGAGGAATGTGTTTTGGCATTCATCCCTATTATGTTTTCAAGTACCGTTATCTTTTGCTTGTTTTCAATGTCTAAAAATAGACAATATAATTTACGGTAACTTAAATCTGGTTTTTGGGGAAATGCATTGAGCGTTTAAACCTGAGATGAGTTGGTTAAACAGCACGGCGTTTGCTGTAAAGATTAATTAAAAATGTCACAGTCAATACGTGGGATTGCTTACCTGTTGCCGCCGTGGCCTCTGAGAGTGCCGCCGTGGCTACTGCCCCAGAGAGTTCCTCGTATGCTGCCGCAACAAATGAAGCCGCCACCAGCCGCGCACAGTGATCCAAAAGTAAAGAAAAAAAAACTGGCGAAAAACTAATTTTTTAGTTCACGTTAGAGGGGAGAAAATGTAAACAGTGCATTTAAAGGAGAAGAAAAGGCATCGGACTAATAAATGAACTTGTCTTAATAACTCAAACAAGAGCTGAAAATGTATTTAATTTAATAATTGTCATAAAGGATGCAAGTGAGAGGACTAGAGGTTATGGAGAGGATGGATAGAAACCAGTGGAGAAGGTCAATAAAACACAGAAAGATGTGTCATGATTGAAAATAAACGTATAAACTAATATAGTATTAATAAGACCAATATTAATAATATGACAACAATTATAATATTAATATTCAAAATCGTAATAAAATATTCTGCCGGTTTGCCGGTATGCCCGGATTGTCCGATTTCCCCGGTCTCCGTCATTATTATTTGTATATAAACAAATCATCATAAAATATTAAAAATATCATATCAATGATAATATAAATATTAAAAATCATAATATCTTCTGCCGGTTTGCCGGTATGCCCGGTTTGCCGACTTCCCCGGTCTGCCGTCATTATTATTTGCATATAAACAAATCATCATAAAATATTTAAAAAATTATATCAATATAAAAAATCATATCTTTTGCGGGTTTGCCCGACTTCCCCGGTCTGTCATTATTATTTGTATATAAACAAATCATCATAAAAACAATAAAAAATATTATATCAATATTAAAAATCATAATAATATCTTCTGCCGGTTTGCCCGACTTCCCCGGTCTGCCATCATTATTATTTGTGTATAAACAAATCATCATAAAAATATTATATCAATATTAAAAATCATAATATCTTCTGCCGGTTTACCGGTATGCCCGGTTTTGACCGACTTCCCCGGTCTGTCGTCATTATTATTAGTATATAAAGAAATCATTATAAAAAAATAAAAAATATTATATCAATATTAAAAATCATAATATCTTCTGCCGGATTGCCCGACTTCCCCGGTCTGCCATCATTATTATTTGTGTATAAACAAATCATCATAAAAATATTATATCAATATTAAAAATCATAATAATATCTTCTGCCGGTTTGCCGGTATGCCCGGATTGCCCGATTTCCCCGGTCTCCGTCATTATTATTTGTATATAAACAAATCATCATAAAATATTAAAAATATCATATTAATGATAATATAAATATTAAAAATCATAATATCTTCTGCCAGTTTGCCGGTATGCCCGGTTTGCCGACTTCCCCGGTCTGCCTCATTATTATTTGCATATAAACAAATCATCATAAAAATATTTAAAAAATTATATCAATATAAAAAATCATATCTTTTGCCGGTTTTCCCGACTTCCCCGGTCTGTCGTCATTATTATTTGTATATAAACAAATCATCATAAAATATTAAAAATATCATATCAATGATAATATAAATATTAAAAATCATAATATCTTCTGCCGGTTTGCCGGTATGCCGGTTTGCCGGTATGCCCGGTTTGCCGACTTCCCCGGTCTGCCGTCATTATTATTTGCATATAAACAAATCATCATAAAATATTTAAAAAATTATATCAATATAAAAAATCATATCTTTTGCGGGTTTGCCCGACTTCCCCGGTCTGTCATTATTATTTGTATATAAACAAATCATCATAAAAACAATAAAAAATATTATATCAATATTAAAAATCATAATAATATCTTCTGCCGGTTTGCCCGACTTCCCCGGTCTGCCATCATTATTATTTGTGTATAAACAAATCATCATAAAAATATTATATCAATATTAAAAATCATAATATCTTCTGCCGGTTTACCGGTATGCCCGGTTTTGACCGACTTCCCCGGTCTGTCGTCATTATTATTAGTATATAAAGAAATCATTATAAAAAAATAAAAAATATTATATCAATATTAAAAATCATAATATCTTCTGCCGGATTGCCCGACTTCCCCGGTCTGCCATCATTATTATTTGTGTATAAACAAATCATCATAAAAATATTATATCAATATTAAAAATCATAATAATATCTTCTGCCGGTTTGCCGGTATGCCCGGATTGCCCGATTTCCCCGGTCTCCGTCATTATTATTTGTATATAAACAAATCATCATAAAATATTAAAAATATCATATTAATGATAATATAAATATTAAAAATCATAATATCTTCTGCCAGTTTGCCGGTATGCCCGGTTTGCCGACTTCCCCGGTCTGCCTCATTATTATTTGCATATAAACAAATCATCATAAAAATATTTAAAAAATTATATCAATATAAAAAATCATATCTTTTGCCGGTTTTCCCGACTTCCCCGGTCTGTCGTCATTATTATTTGTATATAAACAAATCATCATAAAAACAATAAAAAAATATTATATCAATATTAAAAATCATAATATCTTCTGCCGGTTTTCCCGGCTTGTCCGACTTCCCCGGTCTGCCATTATTATTATTTGTGTATAAACAAATCATCATAAAAATACATCAATATTAAAAATCATAATATCTTCTGCCGGTTTGCCGGTATGCCCGGTTTGCCCGACTTCCCCGGTCTGTCGTCATTATTATTTGTATATAAACAAATCATCATAAAAAAATAAAAAATATTATATCAATATTAAAAATCATAATAATATCTTCTGCTGGTTTGCCGGTATGCCCGGTTTGCCCGACTTCCCCGGTCTGCCATCATTATTAATTTTGTATAAACAAATCATCATAAAAATATTATATCAATATTAAAAATCATAATATCTTCTGCCGGTTTGCCGGTATGGCCGGTATGCCCGACTTCCCGGTCTGCCGTTAATATTATTTGTGTATAAACAAATCATCATAAAAATATTATATCGATATTAAAAATCATAATAATATCTTCTGCCGGTTTGCCGGTATGCCCGGTTTGCCCGACTTCCCCGGTCTGTCATCGTTATTATTTGTGTATTAACAAATCATCATAAAAATATTAAAAATATATGAATATAAAAAATCATAATATCTTCTGCCGGCTTGCCGGTTTGTCCGACTTCCCCGGTCTGCCATCATTATTATTTGTGTATAAACAAATCATCATAAAAAGATTATATCGATATTAAAAATCATAATAATATCTTCTGCCGGTTTGCCGGTATGCCCGGTTTGCCCGACTTCCCCGGTCTGCCATCATTATTATTTGTGTATAAACAAATCATCATAAAAATATTATATCAATATTAAAAATCATAATAATATGTTCTGCCGGTTTGCCGGTATGCCCGGTTTGCCCGACTTCCCCGGTCTGCCATCATTATTATTTGTGTATAAACAAATCATCATAAAAATATTATATCAATATTAAAAATCATAATAATATGTTCTGCCGGTTTGCCGGTATGCCTGGTTTGCCCGACTTCCCCGGTCTGTCGTCATTATTATTTGTGTATAAACAAATAATCATATAAATATTATATCGATATTAAAAATCATAATAATATGTTCTGCCGGTTTGCCGGTATGCCCGGTTTGCCCGACTTCCCCGGTCTGTCGTCATTATTATTTGTGTATAAACAAATCATCATAAAATATGATATCGATATTAAAAATCTTAATAATATCTTCTGCCGGTTTGCCGGTATGCCCGGTTTGCCCGACTTCCCCGGTCTATCGTCATTATTATTTGTGTATAAACAAATCATCATAAAAATATTATATCGATATTAAAAATCATAATAATATCTTCTGCCGGTTTGCCGGTATGCCCGGTTTGCCCGACTTCCCCGGTCTGTCGTCATTATTATTTGTGTATAAACAAATCATCATAAAAATATGATATCGATATTAAAAATCATAATAATATCTTCTGCCGGTTTGCCGGTATGCCCGGTTTGCCCGACTTCCCCTGCCTGCCGACATTATTATTTGTATATAAACGAATAATAATAATCATAATAATAATAGTAGTAACAATACTAATAACAATAATAATAATATTAATTTTAATAATATATTAATAATAATAGTATTAATGATAATCAAATAATAATAATAATAATAATAATAATAATAATCATACACATGGGAACCTAATAGTGATTTCTAGATTTTTGCGGGATTTTTTGCATTGTGGATCACTGTGCTATGCTTGTATCTTCATTTGTCACACCATCCCTAGAATAAGAATAAATTCTCTGTAGTTGTTTAATAAATCAGTAGTTAAATAATACATAACGACATGTATAATAACCTTCCTATTTTAATTTGTCACAAAAAAATCCTACAACATTTTAACTAAGAAATTAGTGTTTAAAACAAGTATCCAACAAATGCATGCATATCGAGATGATAATGTGTTTGTTTTATGAACATTGACCTTATATGTTGCATAATATTTACACAAATGTTGTAATGAGAGGAAATGATGTATATACATTCCTCCATTGACCTTATTTTGAGTGTATTTTAAAATTCCCTAAGTATTACAGATCATATCTTTAACATTCTATCTAAAAATTGTTAAAATAACCGGGTTCTTTCAGTTGAGAGAGTAAATTCGTTATACGGGGTGTTTCTAAATTAAACGGACAAACTTTGCGAGCAGATATGAAGCATATTTTGATAAGAAACCTAGAGACTTGCAAAGTAACCAGAAAATAATTAAACTTTAATGGACCTTTCCCAGTGTGGAATCCGAGGTAATGGAATAGCAAACACATTAGGATAGAAAGGCGCACAATTAATGATACATCTACACCAACATTATCATTCAACTCGCTGAAGCTGCGGTAAATAGATATGTAAACCGACAGGTGTATCAACAAAATAGAAACTTCAACTTGGACAAAAATGCTGCTAGCTTCTTGGAACGCGCCACATTGTACCAGAAAAGTCAAGGAACAAATCGGTTGCAGCGTAATATTCTTAACTATCCATGGCCTCCTTGCAGAACATGTACTCCGACTTTACCAAGTTGTGTTTTGTGTCATAAATTAGGAACTTATGAAACTATGTACCACTTTGAAAACCTCCAATTTAATTTGATATGGAATTATATTGAAGTTCTCCGACAATTGGCTTTACTTCTAAGTCAGGCCGTTAAACAAGTGTATGATGTTTCTGTGGCACTGAATACAGTACGTTGTGAAATCAAAGTTGTAACGAGTTATTTTAACAATATTTTCTATTAATGTTAAAGATAAAATCTGTAATATTAAGAAGGGCATGTTTTACTCTCTTCTGAATATTGTTCCCCTATAATGCATGTATGAATCTTAAGTCTAGTAAAATTGTAAGGAACTGTACAGGGTTTAGACATTTGAAATTCTGCCTGAATTGACTATCTTCCAGCAGATGAGGATGAAGCACTAAGTTTTCAATTAGGATCTCTACAAATTGACGAAGGAAACTGTTAATTTCTTGTGTGTCCTGCCAGTATTTTCCACCGGAAATTCAGGATGTCTTGTACGTTTGGTTTTCCTTACGGTTATCTTCTATAATGATCCATTAAACACTAGAACAAAAAATGATACACAGTTGTACGCCAATGTTAAATAAATGTAAACAGCAACTAGTAATCTGCGCTATAATTCCACAATTTACGTAATAAATAAATTAAAAGTAAACTAATGTTGTTTGACTATTTAACTCAACAAAAAAAAACTCATGGACCGATAATCGTGCCTCTTCCTCTTGCCCTTTAGTTTCTCCTTGCTACCGCCCAATACTAAATGACAACACGCACTGTTGTATGTTACAGTTTTGTATAGAGGTTTCAGGGCATTGGATGTGTTCTCGTTAAATAAGTGTGTGTTCTTGGCTCATTTGAATATCTCGATTTTTTCGAGGACATTATTTTTCAAGTCATTTTCTTTATGAATACTCGATAACACTTTGTTGGTAATATTAAATTGAGACTTGCTTTTATGATATGGGATCTCAGGTATCTATCTTATATTTTAATTTGATTATTTGTTACAAAGTTGTTACGTGGCTGGAGAGAATGTTTATACTTGATATCAATTTTACAATACAATATTTTGTAACAAACACTATGACAAATCGACTGTGAATGGATAAATCGATACATTTACTGATATAAATGAATATAAAATTAAAATAATATATCATGAATAATTATATTAAGAATGAGTGGGTGGAGAAAAAAAAAAGAAAATTGGTAGGTGAGGACAATTGATCAGTGTCGATTCCCATTTTTGATAAGTAATGCCACGAGTGATTTCCAAATTATCGATAAATTCACGACTCACGAAGTGAGGAGTCAATTTATCTAGAGAATTTGGAAATCAAGAGTGGCATTTGTTAGGACTGTTTAACGAATAAAATTAAGCTGTTTACTCACAAATCATTATTTAAATATAGTTATTTTAAAATATTTTATATATTTAATGTCAACGGCGATGTTTGAAAACAAATGAGAAACGATTGGTACGCTTCATATGCTTCTTTTGTTCGTCACTGCAACCAGATCATATTATTTATTGCCAAAGGAACGCAATATTGTAAGAATGCACTCTAGTGGAGAAAAATGAAACACTCAAACTGTATTCATTTGTGATGTCCTATGACGTAAATATGACAATTATATTTTTCTGGAATGTTATTACCTGGGAAAAAATACATTTAAGAAAGTGCAAATACTGGTTTATTTTTTTGGTGGTATAATTAATTGGTACAAATTTTTTTATATTAACTCCCGCATGCGCTATGTGTTGACATTCATGCACTATATATACAAACTGGAAGCCGTATTTCTTACAGAGTCAGTCACTGCAAAATAATGCTATGACCTATTCAGAATGTTAAAAAGGATGTGCTTTCTTTATTATGATAAACTATAGTTGGTAAATTCTAGGCGACACACGACTGTGATTGGTTGTAAATACAAAATCATTGAAATGTGATTGATGATTGACTCCCATTTGGGACATGAGTTATATAGTCATCATAAATGTGAAGTTCTCGCCATCTAGATCTTAAAATAACGAAAATAATGGAGTTACTGACTTCTGTCTGAAGATGGAAATCATTTTAGTGAGTAATGTAAGGCATTTATTTTAGAAATATTTATTTTGTAACGTATTATTATAAACACAATTTGAGAATTTGTTATTGTAAATTATTCAGTTTTCAGTTGCTTTGAGAACTCAACAACAAATATGATTATTATACCTATATTATTTTTGTGAGATTAAAAACATAATTGCAGAACGTATTATATTCTGTCATTTGAACGATTCATTAGCCAACACAATCAGTGAATATGTTGTTTTCACAACCACTGTCTTTCTCATAAGTAATGCCACGAATGATTTCCAAATTATCGATAGATTCACGACTCACGAAGTGAGGAGTGAATATATGTAGAGAATTTGGAAATCAAGAGTGGCATTTGTTAGGACTATTTAACGAATAAAATTAAGCTCTTTACTAAAAAATAATTATTTGAATATAGTTACCGGTGTTTTAAAATATTTATATAGCTAATGTAAACGGTGGTGAGGTTATGTATATTCACTGCAACTCGATCATATTATTTATTGCCAAATAGGATCGCAATAGTGGAGAAATAATGAAACACATCAAACTATTATAATCAACATTATAGGTTAATAATTTATATTTTGAATAAACAACTCAGTAAAATCACTGAATCTATTCATTATTTGCTATATTCAATGTATTTTTGGAGAAAAATAATGTTGTAACCTGTTCAGAATATTAAAAAAAGGAGGAGCTTTCTTTATCACAAAAGTAGGAGCTGATAAAGAGAAATCGATAAAGAGCGAGGTGAAACACGACTGTCATTGGTGTAAAACAGAATTCATTGAAACGTGATTGGTCATTGACTACCATTTGCGACATGAGTTAAATAGTCAGTTTAAATTATCAGTTACGATAGCTTCTAAATGTTTATTGGAATTACCTCGTACGTAACATTATATATAATTAATTTAATTTTTGTTTCTTTAACCAGTTTAACCTCTCATGAAACACACCACCAGTAGCACAATCTGTCACGAGAGGGAATTTGAACCGTCGATCACGCACAAACTTTCTTGACCACACATGGATATGGAGGATCTCCAAAAATGAGTGTTCAGGACCTCCTCCGAGACAACAAAATACCATTCATCAGGCATTCATACTTAACATGGGGGATATGGTGACATGGGGGATATGGGCCTTAAAATTTTCTGAGATTTGTCTTACAGGTGTGGAAACTCCAAATAAACACATCACTGTTTTAATATGAAAACTAACATGGAACATTTGAGTATAACTTATTACAGTCATTTTTGTATTTGTTTTAAGTTTTAACTATGTTATGAAATAAGATTAATGATGAGTGGATCTTCAAAATTATATTATATCCTTTCATTTGCCTTCGCAACTAAAAAAACGACATGTGGTACCACGGGGATTTTTCGCACATAGGGTTTTTTCGCACACTTTAAGTATTTAGTGTTTTCCTGGAAATCTTTGGAATTTTCAAGGACAAGTGACCACTTCTTTTCAACTCCTGTCTGTCTGGTATTCAGTCGTCATCTATTTGTTTAAAAAAAAGGTTATGTATTGCTGTAAGAGAAGCTTTTGTCAACCACGGTATGTATTATTGAGCCATATACCTACTTGAATAGTTTATACATCCCACTGTTTAAGCTATAATTTTTATATAGATTGATGTAAATCAATAATTACTGTGCCAATTTATAGTAAATGTTTGCAATTATCAAATCAGTTAATTAAATTTAGAAATTATAAGTTGTTATGAAATTATACAGCTGTATTATAATGTAGTAAATGGGACCTATTTCGCACAGAATAACAGGGGCTGTTCCGTACACTTCTTAAGATATTATTCGTTCATAAAAATGTGAATAAACTATCAGAAGTTATTTATTAAAATGTTACAGACGGTTCGCACATATAAATCTAAAGGGGCTTACATGAAGTGGATTGAAGAAGACATGCAAATAAAAGAAACACACATTCCCCTCGCCGTATGAAGACGACCCGCTTCCACTGTGAATGTGGAGGAAGATGATGTGCCGTGTTCTTTTTTGTTGTGTAAGGTATTTTACAGAAAAATCAAAATGTATGGGAGAGTGGATCAGATGTCAGAAATGTTTAAAATGTTTTCATTGGTGCCTTTGGCAAGAAACAATTCACGTTCGGTAAATGTTTGTAATGTGAAGATGTGGACGGAATAGCTCCCTGTCTGTGCGAAATAGCCCCGCTTAAGTTCATAATGTTAAGCCCCGTCATGTCTCAGATTTATATGTCTTGTTTATTAGTGTTAACACTTATGAGTTTTTGAATACTTCATATACATTTACTGATATCTCAGTAATAATAAATATATATTTTATTTTCCTTGAAAACATTTTTCCGAAGGTTACATAACTTTTAATTTCAAATGTGCGAAATAACCCCGGGCTACCCTGTTAACTCGGTCTTTCCAGGAAATTGAACTAGTTAATTTGTGAATTTGAGTTTTAAACTGAATTGTCCGTTTTGTCTTGTTAAGTAAACGAATAATTATTAATTCATACTTGTCATGATATAAGAGTCTGTCATGACTTTTGGTTCAGTTGTAGGTATTTGTATACAGGATTCCCACAAATGCTCTTTCGGGTTTCTAACACGTGTAACTTACGTTTAAATAAACTTACAAACATGAAACTAGTACTAATGGAAAGAGAAACTAAAAAAAATGTTTTGGTTGCAGTACCTTGCAGTTGTTCAATGTGAGCTCCGTTGGTGACACGACACACATCAAGCCTGTAGTCCATTTCCGCCCAGGAACGATGTAGCATATCATGATCAACTGTTTCGATGGCTGCTGGGATGTGCCCTCTTAGATCAAGAAGAGGTGGCTTGTATACAACGTTTACGCAGAACTTTCCATACGGTGGGTGGATTTAGGAATCTGCAGCTCCCTACTAGCTGCAATGGTTGAGTTTTTAGGGCTACGTGTACAAGATTCACGAATCCGGTCTACAGTTGCCTCACTTGCAGCCGGGCGTCCACAAGATTCCCTCCTACAAATGCACCCTCTTGTCGTAAAATTTTAGTACCACTTACGAATTGAAGGACCACTGGGTGGATCTTCACCAAATTTTGTTCCAAAATGTCGTTAAACAACAATTACAGATTGATGAACATGATAATCGAGAAAACTGAACGCTCACCTATCCTCTATTCCAGCCATTTTCTCACTTTTAACAATACACAATGTTATATGTAATTATACGTCATTGTTGCCAACTGTAATACTATACGTCATTGTTGCAACTGTAATACTATAACGTTTTGAGTTTCTCTTTCCATTAGTACTAGTTTCATGTCTATAAGTTTCTTTAAACACAAGTTACAAGTGTTCGAAATACGAAAGAGCATTTGTGGGAACTCTGTATACAGTAGAAGCTCCTTTTTCGCGGGTTAAAAAATTGCGACACAGTTCCTGTATTCGCTGTTAAATTTGTCTTTATTCGCGGATCCAGTCGATATATTAGAAGGAATAGATATATTTAATAACGCATCGGTAACTTTTTTATTGCAGACACTTAATAAAGCAGATTTTACAAAGAGTGATTCAAACCAAAATGGACAAATAAATATCAAAGTAAAACAAATCTGATTGTCACTAAGCCTAAAGTTCGTTGTTAAAAGCCGCCATCGTTATTTCACATCCCTTGATACATGCCGCCCTCGCCACGATCGGTATATTATTGTTTCAACTTGTCATTCGTTGCAATAATTTTGATTGAATCACACGTGACTCTTATGCTTTGTTCCCAATTTATAATGTCTCCTTTCTAGAGATTCTTTATATTTTCCAAAGGCCGAAAAAAGTAGTATAAATTCTAACCATGTTACCATTCATCGTCCCTTACGAATGTGTGCACACGATAACAGAAAAATTTACAATTTAGCAAAGACTAGAAGACACTTCGAAATTATCGTGTCAAATTTAGTATAGGCCTATATATATATATATATATATATATGCTTCAAGGGGTGTCATCAGTTTGGTACCCGGCGGTTTGGGGTATTTCAGTTTTTGAACTTTTGACTTTTTCTGTTTTATACGAAGAACACTAATACAATGGGAAACGAAGAAAAATATGGAAATATTTTAATGAAAAATCTGTTACAGAAATAATATTTGTGTGTTTATAACAGGATTTGCTATAATTGTATAAAAATTTTGTATTCATAAACACTAATGTATTTATTTTAACACGTTTAAGAACTTAATGTAAAATTGCCTTAGTAATTCGAGATTTATGCCCTTCAAAATCCAACCTCAGTGGTCCACGTAAATTATATTGAAACAGAATATGTGGTAATCGGAGGAAATTCAGAAGACCTAGAAATAAATAATATGATAATTAAACGTGTTGAAGAATTTAAATATCTTGGATCTATAATAGATAAATCTGGTACTTGTGAAAAAGATATTATTAACAGAGTAAATTGTGCAAGGAAGGCGATTAGATCCCTGAATGGTCTTTTATGGAATAGAAATTTGACCAGAAAAACAAAAAAAGGGATTATACAGACAATAATAGAAAGTATACTTACATATGGATCAGACAATAATAGAAAGTATACTTACATATGGATCAGAAAGCTGGACAATAAATGAAAGGACGCAGAAAAGAATCTTGGCGACAGAAATGGATGGATTGCGGAGAAGTATGAGAATATCCAGGCTACAACATATTCGAAATACATATATCAGACAAGAAACGGATGCACAAGAAACTGTTATCGATAGGATAACAAAGAGAGCTCTACAATGGTATGAACATGTACAACGGATGCCGGAAGACCAGTGGCCTAAACAGGTGTTGGATTGGATGGTACCAGGCAGAAGGAGAAGGGGAAGAAGTAGAAGAGCATGGTATGAGGGAATATATGATGCCATGATGAAGAGGAATATGGAAGATGGACAATGGGAAGATAGGAATCTCTGGAAAGCAGGAATCAAAGGCAAACTGCTGTAAAGTGGAAAGCCTGTATTAAGTATTAAGTAAATTCGAGATTTATAGTTTAATGGATAAAATAAAAACGAAGTAAAGATATCCGTAAAGAATTACAAATTTCAGTATGACACAAGAGTATAGAAGAAAATGGTACATACATGTCTGCAAAATGGATACCAGCAGATTATCTAAGGAAAAGTCTGAATTATCAAACGAGAAGTGGAAAAAGAGATCGGGGACGCCCACGGAAGAGATGGACACAGCAACTATGATATTTAGACCCGGAACGAACCAATACGATTTAATCCTTATAAGAAGAAGAAGAATTCGAGATTAATAACACTGAGCAACAAAAAATAAACCTTCTTTGTCTCAAAAAGAAAAATATGTGATTCTGATAGTATTTTTTCTCCTGAATTCAAATATGATATCGGTTTTTCTCCATCACGCAAGGTTTCCGAGAGACAGGAATTTATAATTTCAAACACTTTAATATTTTCTACATTCGTAACTACACAATATTCGAACATTCGGGCTCATCTAAAAAGTACGAAATGACGATTTTCTGCTATATTTCGCCTGTGGAACATCCCTCTTGATGGTCCAACAATAATCGGCCAGCATATTAGGATTCCATTTGCCTTGATATCTCTTTTCCATAGGTGAAATGTCTTGAGTTAGCTCATTTGGTTTTATTTTACAATGGGCAAATGGACGAAAAAACGTTTATTAAAAATATAATTATTTAAATCCATTAATTGAAATTGAAATAAAAAAATGTGGGTGATGGAGAAATTTCGAATACATATTTGAAAACACAATAAAAAGCAGCATTAAGTACAACTATTGGTACTCATGAGACAAAAGTCATGTTGACCAGTGTAATTAGAGACAGAACATTAGGCGGCTCTGTGGCCCAAGTGTTACTCACTCGCCTTCCACTTCCAGGTTCGCAGTTCGCGTCTCGTGGTCCGTGTTGGACGAATCGGAGCCAGACCGTATTTTTCTCGGGGTTTTTCCTGTATTCAACCGCCAAAAACTTCATTCGACAACTTCTTCACACTCATGTAACCCGTTTTCTTCCAATTAATTTCTTCTGCTCTTGAGTTTGTGCGACAGACTTGTTCAACCAGCTTCCTTGTATATCACAGACCTTTAATAAGAAAAAGGCTTCATCTTATCTCTTGGCATTACACCAGATACGAGTAGAGCATTACAGATGTTAAAGGAAATGCTTTTTTTTAAATAATAGAACTCGAAAAATCCTGTACAGGAGTATATAACTTACTAAAATATTCAATATTGAGTGATTTTAACTTCCGGACATTTTCACTTTTTAATGTGTGTACACCGTTTTAGTAACATTTGACTTATCGGTTTTAACAATATTTAACATAAATCTCGATAATAATTTATATATAATTTTATTATAGAATATATAAAAATGACTTTAATAATTAGGCTACTTTAGTTGACAAGTCCTGTACGTTCCCTCATCCAATACTCGATGTCCATTCTCATGCTTTTACCGTACTATATTGTCAGTCCTGCCTGTATTTTATACATTAGGTTTTTTTAGCATAGTTAATGTTTTGCTTAGGACGGGGAACTGGCCCGTTGTTATAAACCCCAAATTGGAAGAACAGGTGATTTTTGTTTAAGGTTTTCTTCGTGTAGCCTTTTACGAACCAACGTCTCCCTACAAGGCAGCAGTTGTATCCTGGCGAGGAGTCCATGCAAGATTGTATCACCCGGGCCTGAATGAACTCTGTTTTCTAAGGAAGCGTTATTTATCCATTACTCCTCATTTCTCCTGGCTTGTAACAGGCAGATACTATTCCGCATAAATGAGTCTAGGTTGGTTATACTTCATACACCAAACGAACAGTGAATTCAAGGAGTTTAGCTTATGGGGTACGGTGTCGAGAGAATTAACAGAGAGTGATGCAGAGAATAGGGATTATTGGAGGAGTAAAATTTACAATGAGTTGTAGGAAAACTACTGTATTGTAAAGAAATTCACAATAAAGAAGATAAAAATGACCAAGTTATACTAGAGCTTTTAAAAAATCCTACTTTTGAAAACTGGTAAAGTGCAGTGATTTGGAGTTCAGAGTCAAAACCAAGTACTTATTCAGGACTGGTTTTTATTGATGTTATCACTTTTCTTTTACAAAGACATTCTCCTTTCAAAGAAATGGAATCTAACCTTCAAACATATTAAAATCATCATCATCTTAAGGCACGACAACTTCAAAGGTGAATGTTTTGGCCTTCTCAACAATCCTCCTCCATGCCAATCTGTCTGTTGCCATATTCAAACAAGTCACTTTCATTTTCCTTAGATCGTTCATTGTGTCATCCTCCCATATGATCATTGGAAGATAGAAGGGATAGAAATAGTAAAATTTTTATTATTTTTTTTCATTATTAATTAAAAAGGTTTGGTTAATAAAAGAGATCTGTAGAGAATTTATAATTAGAATAATTGCAAGGGTTACCTAATAATCATTTAGACTATATTAATTAAAGAAAAATCTAGCATATAAAAATTCCTTAAAGTAAATAAATAAGCAAGAATAAAACTTTCCCTAGAAATTTGAGGCCAACCGGACGGAACCTTTATAAATATTATAATAATTACACATATATTATAGGACCATTTTAAGTTACGCCTCCTATAGGTTTCCATTTGTAGAGTCTTTTGACCAATCTCTGATCATCCATTCTTATCAAATGTCCAAGCCAACCAATTCTGAGAGATCTTATATGGTTTACTATATTCTGATTTTTGATTAATTTGTTTAGTTCGTTGTTCTGATTCTCCAACAGTTATCAGTTCCTCTAATTGGTCCAAATATTCTTCTTAAAATTTTTCTTTAAAAAATTAGTAATTTCTGTTTTATTGTTTCTTTTAGGACCCAAGTTTCACAAGCATATGTAACTACTGGTGTAATGAGTGTTTTGTATAACCTTATTTTTACAGTTTTTGATATTAATTTGTTTTTAAATAAGATTCTATTTGCAAAATAAGCTTTATTCCCATTTACCAATCTTTCCTTAATTTCCTATTGTAATACATTATGTCCATTTACTAAATATTTAAATGATTCTACTGTGTTAATTTGCATACATATGTAAATAACCCTCAGGGGTCCTCATCTAGGGTATATGTGGATGGCGACCACAAGGTGCCCAAGCCGAGCAAACATTTCTTCCACTTATTTGTGTTTTGCACTCTTTTAACTTTACTATCTAACCTCTCTCGGTTAACACTTGTTTTTCGACCCCGACGCTATTAGGGCATCCGAGTGCTAGGGAGTCTTCCTTTCTTGTATTTCTTCTTTCCTTTATTTTCTTTTCTTCTCCAGAAAAGCCTGACCAGAGGCTATAAGATGGCAGCCCCATCACTGGTCTTGCCTTCCTTTGGCCAGCAACCAATCGAAGGGACTATTATTATGCCTTCAAGTCTTATACGAGAATTTTCCAGAAGGATCAATTTTCTATAGGATCTTAACAGGCCTTGGCCTAATACTTGGAAGGAAGAAGAAGAAGAAGACATATGTAAATATTGAATGTAATTATGAATAATGTTTTCTTAATACGGTAAAGAGAAAGTAGAAATTATTATAATTTTTTTCATTATAACCTCTCCATTATAAGAGCATTTAAAAAGTTTACCTTGTTATCCTCTTTCAATAATATATTTCACTTCTAAACCCGAAATCCGTTTATTATATATTTTCATTTTCATTAATAAACTTCGAGCACTACACTACAAAACTATTACACTACAGAAATATACCCATGAAACGAATATGGAACATATCTGTATGCGAATTAATTAAAACATATTAGTTACCATAGTTTTATAGTAATTATTATCAAACAATTTGTTACTATAACTTTTTTATTTACCGTAACAATGCTGGTTATACTATATCCGAGCTAAGTACCAGTCCTACTGTAAACAATCTTGCATAATGTATTACTTCGCCGACTCTGTCCATTGGGTAGTACTATTTTTATGAGTAAATTGTCTATGGAAGTGTCAATGTTCATTTTATCCTCTACTATTTCTTTGTATTCTATATGTCACAAGAGAGGTGCAACTTTTATCAATCAGTAACAAAATCAAGATGGTTATGGTTGGTTTCGTCATGTTGTTTTAAGTGTGTTTGTAGCTCATATTTCCATTTTATTTCTGTCAAGGTTCTCTGAATTCCATTTTGTGTATTTCTCTTAATTCTTAGCAGGCGTAAGTATCATTTGTTATTTTTTAGCTTATGTATTGTTAAATTGTTAGCATACTATTTATTTAAATATGGATTCGTACTTTAATGGAGGAGAAACATTGCGAGTATTTGAAATTAGGAAACATTTGGGCCAAAAAGAGATGAGCAGACACGCGAATGAAGAAGGCAATATAAAAATGAGTTGGGTCATCTTTATAGGAAACCAGATATAATAAGAAAAGGTAAGTCTCGTAGACAAGGATAGGGAGCACATGTGGATTGAAAGAGAGACATGGAAGCTCCTTGCATGAAATGCAGAGGGAGAGCACGCAGTAGGCAGGCCAAGAATGGCATGCGAGTTTAATATTAACCATGAATTGAAGTGTATTATGCAGGGAATCATTCGAAAACATTAGTTCAGATAGGGATTTGTGGAGAGTTATGTCCAGGCGGCAATGAAGAATATATTTCTAGTGCAGTTCTGGCTTCTGTAGCCGCCTTCGAGGGGTGTTGTATTGCGGTAAGAGGAGAGATCGTGTTGCAGGTACTCCCAGCAACTACACTCAGTTTTGAAAACAATAATTACACTTTGAATTTTCGTATCTACTAGTTCTGTGTTAGCGAATAGTTTGATGTCTAACACGTTTGAAGTGTTCATTATAGAATAGCGTTGTTTATGTAACTATTTTATTACGATTATTATTATTAAGTAGCTAATACCCGCCGTCGCTGCTACGCCTAAATAAATCAAAATTAACGTGTTTTTATGATTAGTTGAATAAGTAAAAGGGAAAATAATTATAAATGTATACTTTTTAGATGCCCCGTGCTAATTACCCGGCGTTGCCCGCGAATTTACTTATCCCGATTTTCTTGACATAAATGAACTGTAATACGAAAATTAATGTGTTTTATGTTTAGTTAAGTAATATAGGGAATTATTTATATCGTAATTACCGTGCTGTTACACGGCGTTGTCCGGGAATCTACTCATCCCGATCTTCTTGGCATAAATGAGCTGAAAGACGAAAATTAATGTGCTTCTTATGATTAGTTGAATAAGTAACATGAAAAATAATTATAAATTATATAATCATACATAGGCACACTTTCAAATAAAATATCTAAACACTTTAAAAAGTTGAACATTAATGTGGCATTTAAAACTAATAAAACTTTATAAAATATAATAAAAAACAATAAAACCAAAATAAAAAAAGAAAAATTATCAGGTGTATATAAATTAAAGTGTGGCACATGTGACAATGTCTATATAGGACAAACTGGTAGACCTTTTTATCTCTCAGATAAAGGAACACATGAGAGCATATAACAGAAATTTAGAATATTCAAAATATGCTAACCACCTATTCCAATTTAATCATTGTTTCGATCCAAATTTTGAAATTTTACATGTTTATGATAAGGGTAAAAAATTAGATCTTTTGGAGGCTGTAGAAATTAATAAATTTAAAAGTAGTAACAAACTGTTAAATTCTCAACGTGATTTGAATGAATCCCCTTTGTTAAATTTAAAAATTTAAATAAATATTGTTGTATTGTTGCTTAGATCAGTTGGAACACAATTCATAATTAACATGTCTGAAGAAGGTACAGTGTACCGAAACAGCTGTCACTGAATTATATAATAAATATGAAAATCAAATAAAACTACGTTTTATTTTTATTTAATTAATAAACTATATTGTAATTATTTTAAGATTCCCCGTGCTGATTACCCGGTGTTGCCCCGGAATCTACTTATCTCTATCTTCTTGGCATAAATGAGCTAAAAGAAAAATTCGTTATTCTGAGTTATCCGTAAAAGAATACCCGCCATATGCTGCTATGCTTGCACAGGAATCTACGTACTTTTTTTTATTATCCAAGACGTATGAACCCTATTTCTCGTAAGGTACATTAGGGTTATATTTTGTCAAATTTGTGTCATCATATAATTTTTCTTTTATCTAAAATTAAAGTTTTTTTATGAATTTTATTTATAAAATATTCAAAAGTCTGTAGTTCTTTTCTGTCATAATCACTTCTGTAATGAGTGGTTTACTTAAACAGGCGATGCTATTTAGAAGACATATCATTTCAAATATTTCATTCCAGAACAAAGAACAATCAAATATAATATGTTCTACACTTTGATTGCTAATTCCACAATTACAGCTTGCATATTCTATGATGTTGAATCTCTATAGATATTTGCCAAATTTTCCGTGCCCTGTGAGGAATTGTGTTAATGTGAAATTTGAAACATATTTGCATTTTATTCTGTCATAAATACTTGGAAAGAACAGTTGTCTTGTTAACGTACCTGTGATACTATTGAGCCACACATTGTTCCATCTTGCTATTATATATTCCTTTATTTGTGACTTTAGGAAAGAAATATAGCAGAGATCGTTATGCATACTGTAAACTGGAATCTGCTGCAGACTTGGCTAATATATCCGCACGTTCATTTCCTTATATCCCGCAATGCCCGTGTACCCAAGAAAGACAAATATGTTTTGAATCTACGTACTTGTCTCGATCTTCTTGGCATCAATGAAAGACAAAAATGGTTATTGTAAGTTATTCGTAAGAGATCACATATGCTGTCGCGGACTTTTTTGTAGAGTTTTTTGAGATATTCAATTCTGTGTACATTAATTTTGTGTATTTGTAAGGCATTTAAGCATCCAAAGAGCTACTTATTTCACGTTTTCCACTACTAAGGGCGATTTTTAAGGGTGTAGGAGTTGAGTATTACAACTCTCTTGTAGCCTATGTTCATCCCGGGAATCTCCTGAACATTTTGCAAAAATCCCCATCACAATCGGATCAACGGTATGGCCGCGTATAAAGTACGAACAAACAAACCAACAAACATTCATTTTTATGTATTAGATAATTTTTTTGGCATGACTACTAGTTCCCTCCTCCTCTCCGCATTGTTCCCTCCTGTCACGCGCCTTTGGCTTCACAAGACGGCTACAGTTATCAGGACTGGTCTATAGCTACCACTAGGCCATGGCCTAAGAGCATTACAATAAGTAAGTACAGGGTGACCCATAAAACATTTACCGAAATTATATGTCGTTTGTAACATACCTTATTTCCTTAACTGAAAGAAAATTAAGTAGTGGACTTTATATACGCGAGATTGGTTTATACTTTACTAAACAGTATGTATGCAATTTATTTCATTATATTACGCAGGGAAAGGTTAGTGTACATTCATTTCTTATAAACATGCTTGGCAATTTACTGCGAAGGTTGGGAATTCCGATTTTGTATTTATATGATTCAATCTTGCTACAATTTCTTAAGTATTTGCGCATGCGCACTACTATTCTGGAGAAGAAAAATGTATTAAGAGCATTTGCAGATTCCACCCTGTATATTGATATATTGTATTGACAGTGGAATTATAATACTTGTAAGTAATATGTATTGTATATATGATGCACAAGGTTTGTGCTGCATTCCTGATATCTCATTAAGAAAGAACAAAATGTGATAGGAAAACGATAGTTAGAAAAATCGAGGTTTGCATATTCGGGCAGCTTAGAGAAATACTTTAAGGGTCGGTTTCACAAACAGAGGTAACCGTATTACGACAGTTTAAGTTATGCATTATACACAGGGAAACTGAATTAATACTGTTACCTATGTTGGTGAAACCGACCCTAAGGGTCAATTTCACCACCACAGGTAACGGTATTACGCCAGTTTTCCCCGTGTATAATGCATAGCATAAACTGTATTACGCCAGTTTAAGCTATAATAATAATAATAATAATAATAATAAGAATAATAATAATAATAATAATAATAATAATGTCTTATTTATTCTGGCAGAGTTAAGGCCATAAGGCCTTCTCTTCCACTCAACCAGCGCAAATACAAAAATAAATATTTGACAAATATAGATATACAGTATACTAATTATAAACAGTTAAAGATACATTAAATGTAGCAATGTAAATGTCATGTACAAACAACATTTTATATGATAATAACAATAATAATACGATAATAATAATAATAATAATAATAATAATAATAATAATAATATAATGACAATTGTAGTATAATGATGATAATAATTATATTAATAATAGTATGAATATGATAAATTATACGAAAAACACCAATTAATATATATACCTTACACTGGGTAATGATGAAGTCGAGGTTAGAGCAAATATAAATTTAGATTTCTTTTAAAGTTGCCAATTCCGGCAGCCCCTTTTTTCTTGCCGTAGGGAATTCCAGTTGCGAGAAGTGAAGATAATATATGACATGGAGTGATGTCCTATGTTGCGGTATGTTAAGCAAGAGACTATGTTGTGATCTTGTGTTTAAGTTATGGTTTGAGGATAGATACTGGAAACGAGATGATAAATAATTGGGAATTAAGGTATGTAGGATCTTAAATAAGAGAATTAGACAATGTATAATATCATCATCATCATCATAGTACATTCACGAATTTAGGCCATTTGTTGACCTGTTTCGGCCTCAAGAGAAACACCATCCAGAAGTCTTTTGAGTGGACGTCCTGGTCTTCTTCTTCCTGCAGGTTGATATCTTAACATTAGTTTGGGTATTCTGTGATCTTCCATTCGATGAACATGTTGTATCCATCTTGACTTATAATCAGAAATTTTGTTTTCTAAAGATTCCATGTGTAATTCTTCTAAGATATCTTCATTTTTTTTGTGATCTAGTAGTGTGTATCCTGCAGTCCTCCGAAGATATCTCATTTCAGCAGATCTAAGTCTCTGTATATCCTTCTGTTTCAAACAATGTATAATATATGAAGAAAACTGACGTAATACAGTTAGCTCTGTTAGTGAAACTGGCCCTAAATCGTTAAGTGTTATTAAAGTTGGGAAACACCTGTCATAAGTAAATGCTTACTTTTGTCAATTCAGCGGCTAAGAGCTTTCATTTCTTTTAAAGTGGTCTTTTATACAATAGGAGGGGGAAAGAAAAAATGTACATTGATATTTCTCAATACAATGACATCTTTTAAGTTAAATTTAGAGATCGAAGTGATGTAGAAACATTGTTATGCTATATACTTATGCATGCAAAATAGAGATACCTAAATACAAAGCAAATCGCATGTAAACTAAATGGCTGATTAGACAATAATTATATTGGGGTGTTTAGCCTTCGATTACTGGTATTAGTTTTTTCTATGCAACTTTTGTGCAATGGAACTGAGCTCGGTATTCAAGAATCACACTTTGAGTAAAGAGCGAGTCTCTGCCCGTCTCTCCGTGGTTAATTATGTGGGTCATGCAGAACCTTCTCTAACTGGCTCATTCTATTCAACATCATATGCAGAATCTTCTCTAACTGGCCCACTCTATTCAACATCATATGCAGAACCTTCTCTAACTGGCTCACTCTATATTCAACATCATATGCAGAACCTTCATATGCAGAACCTTCTCTAACTGGCCCTCAACATCATATGCAGAACCTTCTCTAACTGGCTCACTCTATATTCAACATCATATGCAGAACCTTCATATGCAGAACCTTCTCTAACTGGCCCACTCTATTCAACATCATATGCAGAACCTTCTCTAACTGGCTCACTCTATATTCAACATCATATGCAGAACCTTCTCTAACTGGCTCACTCTATTCAACATCATGTTATGCTCCAGTACAAATAAAAATAAATTCATATCCTTAAAAAAATTTGATCATGTCACATTCCAAATATTTGGATTTTGTTGTATTCTAGGATATTCTATCTATGTACTCAAAATTTATGTGTTACAACCTTGGTATCTAATGGCTTAAAATATAAAATTCGTCCAAAAATAACGGTAGATTTCTTTTGGGTAGATGTGAATCTGTTTTTCAAAATTCACAGCCTTTACAACGTACACCTTTAATATCCACCCTTTTCCAAGGATACAATATAAACAATACATGCTGTATTTTGTACATAAGTTTTAAGTTTCTTCATTCCACTCCATTAAAAGTCGTTGATTGATTTGGAAAGACTATAAATTATAGTACCATATACAATGTCTTCTTCTTCTTCTACTACAAGGTTTAGGCTATGCAGCCTGTTCCGGCGAAGTTAAAAGTGGAGTCCATCTTCTATGTGGTCGGCCAACATCTCTTGTTCCTCTGGGATTATACAGGAAGGTTCTTTTTGGTATTCTTTCGTTGTTCATTCTCATTAAGTGTTCTGTCCATTTCTTATTATTTTCGCTAATTTTATCTTCAGTTTTATATATATTTAATTCTTCTCGTATAGTTTCATTCCTTATTCTATCCGCTCTTGTGCATCCTTTCACATTACGTAAAAATAGCATTTCCGCACTCTGTATCCTGCTTTTATCCCCTGATTTCATTATCCAATTTTCACTTCCATACAACAACAAAGGAACAGCCATTGTTTTATATAATTTAAGCTTCGTATCTTTCCTTGTTTTCCGACGTAAGGTTCTTTTTATGGTTCCACAAATAGCCTGAAATGTATTTACTTTATTTTCTATATCTTTATTTTATCACATCCGAAGTATTGGAAATGTGATATTTGTTCTTTATTTTGTTATCCAGTACAATTTTTGATCTAATTCCACATTTACCAATAAATGCCACTACTTTTGACTTATTTATTGATATTTTACAATTATATCTATTGGCTATTAATTTAAATTTATATGCTAACATTTGGAGCTCATTTTCAGATTCTGCTAAAGGTACAACACCGTCAGCGAATAATAAAGCATTTATTTGATCTTTATTATCAATTAATATTCCTTCATTAGTTGAAATCTTCTTCCATTCTTTTAGGATATCGTCCATATAAATATTAAGTAATATAGGTGAGAGTGAACACCCTTGTCGTACTCCTTGGTTTATTTGAAAAAATGTCTTATTTTTAGTCAGCTGTGGGTCAATACAAATATTTGTTCCATAGTACAAGCTCTTAACAGTTTCTATAATCTGAATAGAGAGGCCTTTTTCTTTTAGGATATTCCACAATATTTCTCTGTTTACTCGATCAAATGCTTTATCCAAGTCTATAAATAACAAATGTGTTTCTAGGTTTTTTTCTTGTCTTTTATCATAAAAAGTTAATTAAGATATAATATACAAGCTGTAATTTATAAGTAACTTTCAATTTTTATTTTTATTTCACCCCACTAAAAGTCGTCGATTTATTTGTAAGACTATGTTTATGGAATCGTATACAATGTAATTATAAAATTTTAATTATGAATTGCATATTCCGTCAAACAAATTTTCCGATTTACACCTAAATCGGCGCAGGAAAAAGTTCAAATTCACAAATTTGTCATTTATTAACAGTAGAGCTGAAATAAAAGTATCGGTATCACGATAGCAACTAATTTCTATACACATTGTTTACAAAATGCGTGTCTTTGTCGAGCGTATCCACTGCCTGCTCGGAGCAGAGAGTGTGTATATTCAACTCTCCTCAGTAATATACCTGTTTACGTGACGTGTGGTTGTATCAGAATGACGAAACAAACATTGTGCAAAGCTGAGTCCATTCCTACACAAAGCGGACTGTACTAGAAGTCTGTTCCGAGTAGAGCGTGTCAACGTGCAGTTTGTAAACATAGCGTTCTAAGTACGATGCAGCCTAGCCTATAACCAATACTTTTTTTTCAGCCCTAATCATCAGTCATAGAACAGAATGGAAAAAGGTTATTTATAAAATAAGTTTAATATTAGATTGATTTAGTATAAAAATCTATTTATTTAAAATATTTTACAAAAATATAAATGCATAAATATACATATATTTTCATAAATGTCAGTCATTTGTATAAAAGTATTCTTAAGCTTCACGTATCGATTGTTGTTTTTCTGTCTGATAACAATATATATTATATAAATTCAAGTACCGATAATCCTTAGATCATTTCATTATAATACTTATAAAGGCTTATTGTATAAAGTGAGCTATAAAAATAAGGTCATGTTCTATTTTTTAGGACCTTTGAACACTTAATGTAACAGATTTAGTCATAGAACAAATAAATATTAATAAATATTGGTAAATCATTAAAATATTTATTTATATGGTAAAATGACTTACTAAGTAGCCAACAAGAGAGAATTATCTTAAATTCACCTCTTTTAAGGTAAAATGAGTTTCAGGAAATTTTATTAACAACATTTGTGGTCATATTTTCAAAGTTAACTCTGCTTACCTTTAAATGAACATAATGAATTGATTTCATTCATTGAAATTATGCACATTTCTTCTTACTGTGTAACATAAACATTGTGCACAAAAATGCAAGTAAATGAATACCAACAAATAGAGAGGTCAATAGTGTTCTTTAAAACAAGAACTTATCACGATATCTAAAGGTTTCACGGCTCAACTGCGCTTCTACTTGCGCTTGATTTTTCTCTTGTATTCTTGTCTTCACGGCTCAACTGCACTTCTACTTTCGCTTAATTTTTCTGTTATATTGTTGTAAACTATAACTCATCTTCTGTATTTAATAACATAATTTAATATTTTAAACTTTTTCAAACAATTTTCATAAAATTATTAGACAATTTTGAAGTATTTATTTAAATATGCAAATCACAATAATATGACACTGTTAGACAATAATGTGATGCTAACTGCTATTTTCTCCACAGAGTATATTTCTTAGTCTATGATTTTTCTGTCGCTGATTCGATCAGCGTTAGGGAGTGATAAGTAAGTGTACACTCATTTTTAATAAACTTTTGGTAATTTTAATATTATTAATATATTTTTTAACATAGATTTGGTGATTTATTGCAAATATTGGTCATTTAAATTTCATAGCGACTGATAGTAATCGAGGATGATGATCGATATGTAGTTCGATTGTGGGTTATCGCTGGCTCTATAAACTCTGGCGCATGAGCAATGTTGTTCTATAGGACTTGGAAAATATTTCACGCTAGTTTAAGTGCAATTTTTCCGGTTTCACTTTTGTTATTTGTAAACTTCATCAGTATATGAATAATTTAATTTCCTCGTAATATTACACCGTATGACCAAATACTATAGAATAGGCTTAATTTGGTGTATTGAAGTAATTAAATAGGAAGATATAATATTTCATAATATAGAACTTATTTGTTCTATAAGAACAACATTTTCTCAAAAATGAAATAAGTACCATCAATATACCTACATAGCACGTTAGATCCTCAATATGGATGTGAAATGCTGTAGAATATTACGTAATTACTGTATAACGTTTCAGGTCCAGCAACATTTATCAACAGATAAACAGGTGTAGAGGTGTATCCAACTAATTCAGACTTACTTATTCCGAAAAAGTGGGATTTCCCACATGATTATCCAGTTTTATGTGCCAATGATATATGTAATCCTGAAACATAGAGTGGACAGAAATACCAGATTTTCCGGGACAAAAAAAAATATGTAAGAAGGTTTAATACTCACTAATGCAGGTATGGTTATTAGTTAGTATTTTATTTAACGATATTTTCATAACATCTCACGTCATTAGCATCCAATTCAAATGCGGGTGTGAAATAACCGACAAATTTTGCTCAGATATATCTTGTTTTTGGTTTAAGGTACCTTTATGTCCCGAAATCCACGATACCTATCCTCCGAAGGAAGCCATATTCAAGATTTTTACACCCTGAAAGATCAGTTGATCCCGGCTGGTTTGAACTGGTTTGAACCCTTAACCTCAAAACCAGAGGCGAGCATTCACCGGGACCGACATACGAAAATTGGTATCATTGGATAATCATTGTTGTTGTTGGACACAACTGATCATCAAAATAATGTTTACAGTGCAACAATAAATTTGCGAAGATTGATCTAAATACTTTTAAAATTCATTTTGAACCATCGTTATTGTATAAAAAGTTAAAATATAAATACATGTAGCTGATATGTCAGCCGTCGGGTACATGTTTTACTATTTTAAAATTTTATATTAAGCCTCCCCGATCCTCGAATCTAAACCTTTAGACATTATTATTGGGGATATTAAAAATATTTATGAATTTGTAGAATTTTTGTCGGAGTTTTTTATTTATTTTAATAGTTGTAACTCTGGATATGTTAACAAACATACGGAGAGAACTTAAATATGACCTGGACATTTATCGTGCTTCAAGAGGCACACACACAAGTTTACTGAGTATTCAAAAATAGAGGAAATTACTTGCATTACTGCAAACAGCATTATCACCCATCAAATATTGGTGATTTATTAAACCTTCTTATTGGTAGTTTCGACCCGGAAATCTTATATATGATGCAACTGTATACTGTAGTGCGATTTCTTATAATCGTATGATAGGCTTCACTAATTACTGTAACGAGCAATTAAATACTTATTACCTAATAAGGGACATCTTCAAAAGGTTCACACAGAAGTTTGTACTATTTTACATAAAACTTTGAAAGTTTCACTTTCATTTACCGGAAGCAAATATTGGTGATTTGTTACACATTTTATTGGTAGTTCAGTCCCGAAAATCTTATATTTTAAAACTATACAGGATGTGGCATAAGTCAGTTAACTACTGCGCATGGTTGCAAGGAAAAACAATCAGATTGGTTGAAACTGGGGTTTGAATACGGGACATTCAGAATATAATCTCAAACACTACTGCTTAAACAACAATGAAGGTCACGGTGAAGAATTTCGGTAGTTGTTTTTTGTATAGATGTTGTAAACTACAGAAAATAATATACTGTATTTGCATTTTCGGTTAACTGACTTATGCTGCACCCTGTGTATTGTAGCGCGATTCTTTACAATTTTAAGGTAGCTTTCAATAATTACTACCTGATATTATATGTAACTTATTTTATTTTCTCTTTCTCATTCTCATACACGCATAAACGCACAAGCAAACACGCACCAGTTATATGTAGAACTACATTGCTGAGTAGCATTAGGTTTCTTTGATGATTGTTTTCTCATATGCTAATATATAAATACCCGTCTGTAGTGTTCAGTTTTTTACAAAAATCAGCAGCATTCACGAAAGTTATCATTTAAAGCTTTTGTTCACCTTTGTATAAATATTCACTCGTAAATAACAATTTAAAAGACACTATTGTTTCTATGAATAAATTGCAACAACTATACAATGAAATAATAGAGTGATGAGGTAAAATACATTGTAATTTCGGAATCACGATGTCTGAATCAGTTAACATTGTCATGTTTTGACATGTACGAGTAATTCAGTTTTTTTGTACTTGAATATTATAAAATATCATAATAATTCCAGTAGGTTCAAAATAAAAATATGCAATTAAAATAATGCGTAATATGATTTTTCTTAAGTGTTGCTTTTTTATGTTTAACGTTATTATTTCTGTTTTGCTATGAGACTAATCATGGCGCGAGGGGATAAATCCAACATCTGGAAATGTTGACTGTACATACTTCATCGTTCTTATTGGTTAAGACAGATTAAAATTTAAATTTCACCTAAAAACTCTCATCTTAATAATGTCTCGTACACAGTACTGACGAATTTTACCTTTCCTTTCGATGGAACCTGCATCTTCGAGTTTTTCTCGCACGACAAATTCCATCGACATGAAAAACTTTAATCTAAAGAAAGACACACAGACTTCTTCAAAAACATAGTTACTCATAATAATTATGATGTAAACATGTCCATTCTGTATTATGTTAAATGATTCAGAGAAAAGACTGGGATGTGGACGAGTTTGGAATATGTTGGATTTTACTGCTTTCCAGTTTATTTCTTCTGCAGAACCACTTTCGAAGATAAAAATTGAAGTAGTCCCTGAATGTTACACTACTTGCATAAAGTGCAACAGGATTCACAGCAGAATTCACATAGATAAGGAAAAAGAATATATATTCAACTCTAAAACCACCTTCTTTCATTTTAATTATTTTCCAATAGTCTAAGAAGTAATGAATATAAAGGGGCGGATAACAGAAAGCAAACACTATTGTAAGAGTCACCACAACTTTGGCACCTCTGCTCCTTGCTTTCTTTATAAATTGTTGTCCAAGTTGTTCACCTGGGATATTCTTAGCACTCTTTGCCAGTTCACGTGCTGTAAGGGTGTAGAATACAGCTACAATCAATACAGGCACTATGCTGTATAACAAAAGATTCCAGTGGACGAAAAATGTTCTATCTCAACTATTTTACAAGAACCTTTAATTGTTCCCATTGCATATGCTGTTGGAATAGCTAACACTAAACTTACAATCCACACAATTGTAACATATATTAGAATTTTCTGTTTTCTGGTGAGTTGATATTTCTTCTTGGAGAATTTTGGTCTAACTGCTTTATACCTCAATATGCTCATAGCCACAAGTGACCAAATGCAAAGTCCAGTACACAACTGCTCAAAATATATCAGCAATTGGCAAGTTATGACACTTATAGATAGAGAAGTCTCGAAAGAAATTAGATGAACCACATAACCAAATAGAAGGTTGACTAAAAGGTTCAAGCTGTCAACCACAACTAAATTTAGAAGCAAAGTATTTGGTGACGTACGAAGTGGCTTGTGTTTTAAAAACAGGAAAATAACCATGCTGTTACCAAACATGCCAAAAATCAAAATAACTAATGATAATGGTGCTCTAATATAGTACAGTGTAACTTTCGATGATCTTATGGCTTTCTGTCTTGTTGCATGATTTTCCAACCACATGGCATTTTTAGAATTTGATATATTTACAAGAAATGAATTATTGAAAACCTTACTTAGGTTTCTAGATATTGCAGATTCTTTTATATAATATATTTTATCACTGATCATTTTTAAATAAAATGCAAAATCGTCAAAACTGTTCTTCATCGCCTTTTTCGAGTATTTGAGTTCTGTATCGTTTAGAGCCAACCATTTTTGTTGCTTCTCTGCAAGAATTTGCCACTCTTTTGCAATATTATAAGTTTCATTGAAAAACCAGCATATGTCATTGAACTCGGTTTCAGTCATGATTTTTATGTTTTCAACGGATATCTTTAGATTGTTGCATAATTTATAGGAATTGTTTGAGTAAATGAACTCGTCGAAACTGACTTCACAGTGTGTTATAATTTCATGTCCAACACTTAGATTTCCCAATAATAAGAACTGTTTTTGTTTCCATAAAGGAATTTCCTCACACACAACTTCTACCGGAAGTGATGAATTCCTTACTTCATAAGAAAATCCTTGGCACACAATAACTTCCATGAAAGAAAATATGACTATTTTCAACAGCATCATCTGAAAAGAAAATGTTCATTAAATACATGTTGTATAGTATATACTGTAGATATAGAATAAATGAAAGATTAATAGAAATGGAACCTTTTTTAATAAATACTGAGGTGATTAATTGCTGTCCCAACTCCGTTCAAAAAACCTTAAACTGAAAATATATAAAATTATTATTCTACCAGTTATATTATATGGATGCGAAACATGGATTCTTACTTTAAGGGAGGAAAGGAGGTTAAGAGTATTTGAGAATGAAATTCTTAGGAGATTTTTGGACCAAAAAGAGATGAACAGACAGGTGAATGGAAAAAAACTACATAACAGTGAGCTACATGATTTGTATAGGAAGCTAGATATAATAAGAATAGTTAAGTCTCATAGGCTGTGATGGGCAGGACATGTGGCATATATGGGGGATGAAAGAGGTGCATGGAAGCTTCTGGCAGGAAAACCAGAGCGAAAACGCCCAGTTGGTAGACCAAGAATGACGTGAGATAATAATATTAACCATGATTTGGGGGAAGTAGATTATACAGGGAATGATTGGAAAGCATTAGCTCAGGATAGGGATGTATGGAGAGTTTATGTCCACGCGGCCAAGATCCTACGGGATTGATAGAGCCAGTGAGTTAGTTAGCTACTTAGATGATTAACAAATTCCGGAAAATACCGTATATTGGAATTTCAGAGTTAATGGAAAGAATAGAATCACTTCATGAATATTTAAGTAAGCATTGAACTTGAATTCAATAATTACATCCTTTAGGTTCTGTGTTCAAATATTTTATGGTGAATTAATACATCAGTAATTATAATAAGCCAAACTTTGATCAGAAATGTAACACTAAAATAACATTAAATTAAAAATTGTTATACTAGATGTGGAGACAGAGGCTAATTGGGATTTCCGGATCTTTGATTTGGTCAAAACTCTGATGGAACTAATATTTAACCCGTGGGGTGAATTTCGGTGAGGTCCGGAGGGTCTAACTTAGCCATATATACTCTCCTCACCTCCAAGTTGGGGCCCCTCGAGACCTTCTTAAGATATTTTAAGATTTTAAGATGCAAAAGAGAGAAATGGGGTGTGGAAAGAACGGGAAGCTACCACACTTATACGAGTATATCCCTAGTAAAGCTGCAAACATGGCAGACTGATATCAGATATTTATTTTAATAATTTAAATAATTTTAATGTTGTTATATTATTGTTAACCCGCTATGGTATCGGAGTAGCGTCGCTGTATCGTATGCATCGGGCCCGGGTTCGATCCCCGGTCGAGATAAGTTTCATGATTGATGGTTGTTTTCGGGGTATTTCTTCACCTGTAAGACAAATCTCGGGAAACTCTAAGGGTCAAATGGTCCCTGAACATCATCTGACCATCATAATTATCATTATCATATTCGCCATGTTTAGTTTGAATGTGTATCTGAATGGTGTGTTTCGTCGTAGTTGTGTGTTGTCTTGGAGGAAGCATTGATATTGAGTAGATCACTCTTTCAGAGAGATTCTCCACGTCTTTGTGCGATCAAAATAAAGTATGTGAGTGATCCATAGTTTAAAATCCCTCTCCCGACAGGTCGTGCCACAGTAAGGCCCGCGTGTCGTGTGGCACGTAAAATTACCTATAAAGTGAGAGGTTAAACTGAATTAATTTAATGGATTATTTATTATTATTATTATTATTTAAACCATTAATAGGTAATGTATAGGCATAATGAAGTGCATTAAGGGCTGGGTTTCTTAACTCGTCATTTAGGCCAAATTCTGATTAGAATTTTATTACTAGGACACATTGCATCATAATCGTCATTATGTAGTATAATTAAATTTAATTGACTGATATTACAAAAAACTTACAGAAATTCACAGCCTATGGAAACAACCAAATATTGTAGATTCGATAAATTGTATATTAAAGTGACTATAAAAAATTAAATACAAATGTATTCTTATTTATTCTATAGTCTTATGCATTACAGGGACTGTTATCGTCCCAACTCCTTTCAAAAAAACGTTTAACTGAAAATATATAAAATTGTAATTCTCCCAGTTATATTATATGGATGCGAAACATGGACTCTTAATTTAAGAGAGGACTGGAGATTACGAGTATTTGAGAATAAAGTCCGTACGAAAATATTTGCACCAAAGAGGGATGAACAGGCAGGTGAATGGAGAATACTACTTAACAGTGAACTACATGGTATTTATAGAAAGCCAGATATATCCTAATAAGAACAGTTAAGTCTCGTAGACTGCGATCGACAGGACATGTGACACGAATGGGGAATGAAAGACGTGCATGGAAGCTTCTTGTAGAAAACCAGAGGGGAAACGGCCATTTGGTAGAGCAAGGGGAGAATAACATTAACCATGATTTCAAGAAAGTAATACAGGGAATGATTGAAAAACATTAGCTCAGGATAGGGATGTATGGGGAACTTATGTCCGCGCGGCCATGAACCTACGGATTCGATAGTGCCAGTGAGTGAATTAGTTAGTTATAACCCTGGTAAACTGTACAGTATCATGTTATATGTAAGTACAAAATGCCGGGAAATTCAAATAATAAATATAATTGCAATTATTCATATTTTAACGTGTTGTGTTTAATAAAATAATGTTATATGTATTTCTGCGATTTACTAGTCGCCGACCTTGTGGCATGTCTCGAGGCCTGGTCTCGGCCGCACCTCCTTGCATATTTTTAAACAATTTACTGAAAATGTTCACGTACACAATGGAAGGTTGCCAGGATACAAACTTTTTTACCACCGCTGTGGTCTCGAGGTAGCGTGCTGCCTTGTCACGCAGCGGGCCCGGGTTCGATCCTCGGTCGGGACAGTTTTTCTGGGTGATGTTTTTATCGGGGTTTTTCCTCACCTGTAAGACAAATGTCAGGAAAGCTTTAAGGCCCAAACGGTTCCCGAAATCATATGGCCATCGCAATCATTCATATTCATCTTAGATTAAGCTTAGGATTAGGGACTCTCCTGGCACACCACTATCATCATCATCACCCGTCATATAATCGGGGCAACATAACCCCACATTCCAGGCGCCCCAACTTCAGAAGTGGGTTACAAGTACACCATGCCAGGAGAGAACACCAGGAATGTCGAAAGACAACCTGGGGCATTTGCAAAAAAAAAAAGGAGAAAAAGAAACATTTAAGCTGCAAAGAAATTGAACATAGAAAAAAATAAATACGTGGAGATGTGCAGTGATCGAAATATATCAGACTAGCTAATACCCGGCGTGCGCTGCTACGCCTATATAAATTAAATATTGAGGGATAATTAATTACATGGTATTATCACCTCAATATGATTATATAAAAGCGCGTGCCGCGCGACAATGCTTCACAATGATAACATGCGGAATTATTATAGTGGCGGTAGCCCGCATCTTTGTATTTAATTATATATAACAGCTGGGGGAAACAAAGCGAGCCGCTGGAACAACCATCATAGTGAGGCGATAATATACACTGCGACGATCCAAACATGGCTGTTGCTAGAGTAAATTTTAATTTCAAATTTCAGATACACCCCCAATTCTTAACGGTCGGATTTCGTTGATTTTTGGATAGTACATACCTCGGATTATTATAATAGGATATTCCTAGTTTTGTTGTGAAACATCAACAATTGTAATCGGCAGAGCATTATTTTAATTTTTCGTTTCAGGTGAACTCCTGCAACTAATGATTTTAGAACTTAATAAATAAAAGCTAAAACTCGCCGCATCTAAAACATGTATATAACTAACTAACTAACTCACAGGCACTATCGAACCCGTAGGTTCATGGCAGCGCGGACGTAAACTCTCCATACATCCCTATCCTGAGCCAATGTTTTCCAATCCCCTGTATAATCTACTTCCCTCAAATCATAGTTAGTGTTATTCTCCCACCTCATTCTTGGTCTACCAACTGAGCGTTTTCCCTCTGGTATTCCTATAAGAAGCTTCTATGCACGTCTTTCACTCCCCATTCGTGCAACATGTCCTGCCCATCGCAGTCTACGAGACTTAAGTGTTTTTATTATATCTGGCTTCCTATAAGACCATATAATTCACTGTTATGCAGTCTTCTCAATTCACCTGTCTGTTCATCTCTCATTTGTTCATTTTCCTATGAAATATTCAACTTATCCACCAAACTAACATTACTTACATTTATTCTGATCCCCATACTTCTATTATTATTCAGTATCTTCCCATCCCCCATTACAATCAAAAAACAATAACTTCATTCCTATTAACAATTTGACAACCCTTTATTCTCAAATACTCCTAATCTCCTTTCCTCCCTTAAAGTAAGAGTCCATGTTTCGCATCCATATAATATAACTGGTAGAATAATACTTTTATATATTTTCAGTTTAACGTTTTTTTTTTAAATGAGTTGGGAAGTCAAGAGTTTCTGTAATGCATAATAGCACGCATTTCCAGAATTGAGCCTTTGTTTAATTTTCTTCTGCATCTCATTCCTGTTTGTGATTATTGTTCCTAGGTATTTGAATTCAGCCCCTTCCCCAAAATTGTCCTCATTTGTCATTAGCTGTCCATTTCCATTATATAATGTATTTCCGTGTGTGATCATTCATTTAGTTTTATTGATATTTACTTCCAGTCCCAATTTCTTAGTGTTACTCAATATATACAAATTATAAACACTCACATCCAATTGAGAGGTACAACATTTCATAAATGAATATAGAAATTGGGTTACGCAGATAATATTGATATTATCGATAGGCCCGAAAATGATATAAGGAAAACATTTAAAGCGTTAAATAAAGCAGGAATAAAATGGATATCCGGATAAATGAAGAAAAATCAAAATATATGATCTGTAATGAAAGTAAATATAAAAGAAAGGAACAACAAATACAAATAGAGAATTTTAAATTCGAAAAAGTTGAAAGTTTTGTATATCTGGGATCCCAAATTAACAACACTTTTGATATTAAAGAAGAAATAAGTAAGAGAATTCAAAATGCCAGTAAATATTACTATAATATTATAATGATATCGTGAAAAGAAAAATTAATGTCTGAACCAGGAATCGAATCATGGACCTCTAGTTCTCCAGACTAGTGTGCAGCCCACTACACCATTCTAGACTTGGCACAAACAATAACAATTCTTTCCACATATACAAACCTATAATTCTCGTTTCGTCCGCTGCCAGGTAGATGTCACCACCATCGCCAACGGCGACCGTACGTTTAACGCTCTAACCATCTGAGCTATTCAGAAATCCTAACACAAACATTTATTTTTCCTTATAGGCATATATATATGTCCATCGCTGTGGTCTCGAGGTAGCGTGCTGCCTTGTCACGCAGCGGGCCCGGGTTCGATCCCCGGTCGGGGCAGTTTTTCTGGGTGAGGTTTTTATCGGGGTTTTTCCTCACCTGTAAGACAAATGTCAGGAAAACTTTAAGGCCCAAACGGTCCCAGAATCATATTGCCATCACCATCATCCTTATCATTATCACCATCATCATCATCCTTCACCGGTGTGGAAAGCAACGGGAAGCTACCATACCTACAATTCCCTAGTAAAGCTGCAAGCAGAGCATGAAAATGCTATGATTGCAGTGAAGGACCTGCCTTCGGGTAGAATTACTATGGACGGATGGATATATATAGGTATATATTACTATTATTATTCTCAATTTACACGAGAGGTAGCGTGATATCGTTCTAACTGCCATCTAGTGGTCATATATTGTACAGTGTTCTGCCGTAGGGCAGGTCCTTCTCTGAAAACATAGCATTTCCATGCCATGCTTTGCAGTTTTATCAAGGAATTATAGGTGTGGTAGCTTCCCGTCCCTTTCCACACCGTGGATGATGATGATTGATGATGATGATGTCCAGATGATATTCGGGGACATTTTGGCCTCAAATTTACCTGACATTTATCTTACAGGTGAGGAAAAAAAACAGAAAAAACCAGATAGTTTGTCCCGACCGGGGATCGTACCCGGGCCCGCTGCGTGACAAGGCAGCACGCTACCTCAAGACCGCAGCGGCGGACATGTATTATTGCGAACTAGCATTTTTCCTATCAAGTTAGTAATTCCCAAATTTAAAAAGAGGACCTAACAAATATAAATACGAGTATATTTTAATTAAACCCTTTATACTACGGTACATACTTGATATATACGTGAACAGGATGAGACAAAATACATAATACATCGCAACAGTATGTCACAATGCGAGGTTGGGAAGTGGTTTTTACATAAATGAGGTTTTTAATTTCCGAGATTATCTTAACAAAACAAACGTGCGTTTTACATTATTTTTTGCGCGATGGTGTTTTCAAAGTAATAAAATAATATAAAAATAATATCTTTGTTAGAAATACTTGCGTTCATTATAAACACCGACTAACGTTAACAATGTGGCCAATGTTTATACGGTAAATGCCGAAAATAATTTAGTTGAGACTACAGCAGGCGACACCAATCAGTCATAAAATGGCAGCAAGTAGGAATTTATTGTTTTATATTGTTTCAAAAAGTTCAGTTCACTTAAGATGCAGTGATTTGTTTCGTATAATGTATATTAACAATACCTTTTGTATATATTTTTTGTATATGCATTGTACGTAGTATACATAAATGGCAGTGGTTTTTCTTCCCGCAGGAGGTAGAATATGTAATATTACAGTATAGTTATTTAAGATTACAACCACGAAATTTAGGAAATTGAACTTTCAATCATGATCGCCATTGCTGTAAGTACGGCATAACGCACTATCGTGCAAAATATGTTTTATAGTTTCTTATAATTAAACAATGAGTTGGCTATTTATTTGATAACTAACACCGAAATTTTTTTATCCGTAATTTGCTGACATTTTCCAAACAGCCTGACTAAATTGTAATCCATTTGTTTACTAAACTCAATAGCTCTAACATTGTCATCGGTCTTGTAGGTTCTGGTAGGCAAGTGGTTGCTATGTTCACCCATGCTTCCAAGTTTCGCGAATTGAACCCCGTTCGGAATTGATGGGTTTTCAAGGGCATAAAAATCCTGAGTATAGTTAGTTTCTTTTGGAAGGGAACTAAGTTTCAGATATCTCCTCGTAGATTTATGGCACGTAAAAGAAACTCGAACCTGCAAAAATATGGCTCCGAGCAAAATTTGCCTGCACTTTCCGCCCAGATTTGTAGTGCGTCGACACAAAATTTGTAATGTTTCATACAGATTGGAAGTAATATAAGTGCGCAGATTTTAAGTTAATTTCTTGAGGCAAATATGATGTCTTGTGGTCAATGGATCAAAGAGTATGTCCAAAATTCTTCAGCACCGGAGCGATGATAGACGGGAATTGGACAGAAGCAAACTTCCAGATAGGACACGTCATCCAAGATTAAGCGTGCATGGATTCCACCACCTATTGTTCAGAGACAAAACATTCCATGACCCGAAGACGACATGTGTATGTGAAGTATATGAAGAGAAATACGAAAGATACCAAATCGAAACACGTAAAAAAAGAACAAAAATAATTAGTGACTACGCAAGACAGTGCTAATGTGTTAGTGATTACGTAAATTATTGTTCAGATACCGTGTTAAAAGTATCTCCTTTGCACATTTGTGCGCAATCCATTTATATATATTTTTTGTTTCAATGTCACTATGTTGTCATTTCGACATTCTGGTGTTCTCTCCTGGCATGGCGTTATTATAACCCACTTCCGAGATTAGGGCGCCTGGAAGATGGAATTACGCTGCCCCAATGATATATGATAGGTGATGATGATTGTAATGTGCCAGGAGAGGCCGATCCATTTATATATTTTTTTTTTTATTTTTGTCTAATGACACTAGGTTGTCTTTTATGACATTTCTGGCTTTCTCCCCTGACATTGGCAGAATTGTAATATATTTCTCATGTTGGGGCACCTGGAAGGCGGAGCTACGTTACCTCAATGGTATGATGAGTGATAAATGATAATGAAGCGCCAGGAGAGTTCTTAACCTAAACTTAACTTAAATTCCAGACCATGGGCAACCATAGGATATAAATTTACGGATTTCTCGAAAAAAATATTGTTATGCAAATGTATTATTGGTGGTCCACTCTTGTAGTCTCGGAGTAGCGTCGCTGCAACGAGTTCGGATTCGAACCCCGGTTGAAACAATTTTTCTGGGTGATATATTTCGGGGTTTGTTCTCACCTGTAAGACAAATGTCAGAACTTTTTAAGGTCCTAACGGTCACAGAACATCATAATCGTATTCGATATGTTTAGTATGACTGTGTGAGTGAATTATGTGATTCATCTTAAAATGTTTGTTTTGTTTCGGAAGAGGCCCTGGAATGGGTTGATCACTTATTCGGAGAGGCCCTTCATGTCATTCTGTGGTCAGAAATGTATGTGTGTGTTCCAAAAGTTTAAAATTCCTCTCCCGACATGTCATGCCACTATAAGGCCCGTATAGCGTTGTTCACATATAAACACCTATAAGGTGAGAGGTTAAACTATTACGGAGAAGAGGAAAAATAAAATTTTCTGGTGCATTTTTATAATGTGTGAGTATAGGACTGATTTTCACACAATACATAGGGGCATGAAATTAACTTACACTTTAGCATTTTTAAATAAAATGCATAATAAATCCCTGCGATGTTGTCAACTTTCTTTGCATAATATAAGTTTTTGTTTTATTTAATTTCGTTCATTTTAATTCAATTTGTGTTAAAAACAGACTACGAGATGAAAAAAATAGAAAATAAAAACGTGTCATTTCACGTCCTATATGTACTGTGTGAAAATCAGACCGATACTGCCAATCGTTATAAAATGTTGCAATAATAACCTTTCGCACATTTCTTTCTCAGAAAATTTACAATTGTAACTCATAGTGTAAAAGACCTTGCAATTATACTTATTTTTCTTGTTATTCTTTGCCCTTTTGCCTCACAGCATCAGGGTTCCCTCAAACCATCTCTTCCAGATCCTTCTGCCTTTTGCCATCTCAAATATATTTACCACAAGGAATTCATGCTTAAATCTGCCCACTTAGGTCTGTATTACTTTCACCCTGTATACGTTCGTAGCGATAATTAGTGTAGAAATATAGACATTCTGTAGATCGTAGGAGAGTAGTGATAGGAGGAAGTGAAAGAGGTGAGATTAACAGTTATTTAGTCATTTGTTTTGTTGTATGCTTGGTAAAAATTCGTGATGAATGTAATATTTGTTTTTATATTCAATGTCACCAATTTGTCATTTCGACATTTCTGGGACTCACTCCTGGTATTGACGTATTGTAACTCACTTCTGAGGTTTGAGTACCTGGTAGGCAGGGTTACGCTATCCCAACGATAGCCTATGTGATGATGATGATGGTAATGATGAGTCAGGAGGGGTCTTACTCCTAAACTTAATCTAATGAGGTGAATGTGATAAATGACGATAATGACGGCCAGATGATTTTGGGACCGTTTGGGCCTTAAAATATCCTAACATTTGTCTTACAGAGGAGGGAAAAACCCGAGAACTGTATTTAACGGTGAACTGTATCTAATAAATAAATCATTTAGTTAAAATATTAGTAGAGGACTTGTTTTTATATATTAAACATCTCAAAACGAATTAAAATTGATAATTAAAACCAAACGTACCTAAGATAACCGTATGGTTAAAGTAAAATGTGGCATAAATAACGAGGGCCTGTTATATGCGGGCCTATCATGTAAAAATTGTTATTAGATAAAAATAAGGTAGTATATTGCAAACAACGTATCATGGTTGCAGCAATACGTTACAAGCCGGAAGGTCGGCGACTCGAGTTCCGATATGACCAGACATTTTAAACTGGCCTACACATTCTGGAAGCACCATGACCTTGGAATCGACTCAGACTCTAATAGAAATGCATACCAGATGTGTGATCTGGGGGTAAAAGCGGCTGTCACACAGGGCTGACAAACCACCTGACATCTTGGCTGATTTTCTAGAAAGGTTGAAGCCTTAACCTTCTACTATCCAAGGACCTCCTAAGATATGTAGTGGGACTATTTTTTATCTTGCCAAAAGGGCATGAGAGCTTATTTAATGATTACATTAATAATATTCAGAACTAATCAACTATAATTCAGAATTGTGTAAATATGCAGATTTATTTCAAGAAAGATGATTAAGATTCTTAGATAGAATATATCGAACAGCCACTTTACCGGAAGAATGGAAAAATAGTACAATTATCCCTATATATAAAAAAGGAGATAAACAGATGTTGAAAATTATAGAGGTGTTAGTATCCTCAACACAGGCTATAAAATATTAGTAATATTTTATGTATTACGATTCTGTTACAGAACAATAAACAAAAAAAAACTAAAAAAATAATAATAAAATTAATAAATAATATATATAATGAAGGTTTCAGTATATATATATATATATATATATATACTGAAACCTTCCTTTTGGAGTGCCAAAATGACTTTAGAAAAGGACGATCGTGTATAGACCCATTATTCAGCATCAAATTATTACTAAAAAAAAAGAGAATTTCACTTAGAAACACATACATATTTTATAGATTTTGTAAAAGCTTTTGACAAAGTTCGAATATACCTTTTATTTGACATTACAAAAGAAAAATGTACTAATTTGTTATTGCAAAATATAATAGAAATCTACACTGGCAATACAATAAATGACAAAATAAATAATCGTATCTCCGAAAGAAAATATGTTGTTAATAATGGAGTTCGACAAGGTTGCCCACTATCACCAACACTATATAATATTTACATAAATGAAATGGATAATTCAATAATCCCAAAAATGATTATGCAATATAAACCCAAGGACATCGTCGACCAGGAAGACCTCTTAAAAGACTGCTAGATGGGGCCGAAACAGATCTACAAAGGCCTATAATTCGTAATGGATGATGATGATGATGAATTATAGTTATAATTAAAATTATAATTTAAAATAAAGAAAATACTAAAGTTATGTTAATAAATCAGATAAACACACTTATAAAAAGTCTGTATTGCTTTCTTAAGCATGTGTAGGCCTATATTCGAATTTAGATTGTTAGAAAACTTTTGTAACATTATCGCTAAGGCTCGGAAGTTGAGGACCTATAAAATGCTTATAGAAGACCTTTAAAAAGACCTAAAGATATCCTACAAAAGACCTAAAAACTGAAAAAAAAAAAAACGTAAATAGTGTTGCAGTTGCTAACCGAGTGGATAGACACAACCTCACTGCCTTCACCCTCTGTTCGAGGTAATTTTCACAAAGTGGCCACTTCTTAGAAAATTTTAAGTCGAAATACAATAATTCAGGCGGTCAGTAGGATGATAGTTAAAAATAATGAGATATTTTGTGATGTTTCAATAATTTCTCGCGGAACAAAAGTGTTTGGAATGTGAAAAGTCTTTAGAAAGAAAACTAGGTAGCGTTTTTAAAGAAGTTGGAATTGAAACTAGACTCTGCGGATTCTTGAATTATATAATGGTATAAATGTAGTTTATATAATGGTATAATATAGTCAAAAGAAGGTAAAATTGCAAAAAAAAAATTGCAAAAAAATAAGTAGTTAAGACCTAAAAAAAATGCTAAAAGAAGGACGAATATGGAAAAAAAAAATCTAAAAAAAAAAAGAAAGAAGGACTAATAAAATCCACCATTTTCTGGCCATGATTGACCCAAAATGTATATATAGTAAGTTGGGCCTAGTCTTCAGACATAAAATATAAAAAGTATTTTTCCTCAACTTCCGAGCCCTAATTTTAACACACCTTAAACCTTAAGCTATATTTTGATGTTTCAAAATGGAAAACACACGTGTTATCTACTAATTTCCTTAACTTTGAATTTTAAATGTATGTAAATAATCCCTCACTCCGTCACTTGGAGCGCCACGCCCTTCCACATTGCCTAACAAATTAAGTGTGTAATTAAGCCTGTGATTATGAAATGGAGACTCACCTTAAGTAAAGCATAGTTATCCATGTTGCATGACCTCGAGTAGCAATACTGGCATCTCCACAAGATTTTGTATAAATGATTTTACTTCTCATTTCACATTCAACTCAAGGAAGAGAAGACTCACGTCATACTCTGGTCGGGGAATCCTAAAGTTCCAACTTGTTCGGTAAACCTGTCCGGGAAGTAGGCTGCACTATTGCACACTCTGTAAATCTGTTATGTCTAGCCCTTTCACTGTGTGTATTTTAATATGCACATAATCATGATTAAGCATAGTGTATACTCTACATCCATTTCTTAGTCTAGTCACAAGACCGTAATAATAATAGTAATAATAATAATAATAATAATAATAATAATAATAATAATACTTACTTACTCACTGGCACTATCGAACCCGTAGGTTCATGGCCGCGCGGACATACGCTCTCCATACATCCCTATCCTGAGCTAATGCTTTCCAATCATTCCCTGTATAATCTACTTCCCTCAAATCATAGTTAATGTTATTCTCCCACCTCATTCTTGGTCTACCAACTGGGCGTTTTCCCTCTGGCTTTCATACAAGAAGCTTCCATGCAAGTCTTTCATTCCCCATACGTGCAACATGTCCTGCCCATCGCAGTATACGAGACTTAACTGTTCTTATTATATCTGGCTTCCTATAAAGACCATGTAGTTCATTGTTATGTGGTCTTCTCCATTCACCTGTCTGTTCATCTCTCTTTGGTCCAAAAATTTTCCTAAGTACTTTATTTTCAAATACTTGTAATCTCCTTTCCTGCCTTAAAGTAAGAGTCCATGTTTCGCACCCATATAATATACCTGATAGAATAATAGTTTTATATATTTTCAGTTTAACGTTTTTTGAAAGGAGTTGGGACATCAAGAGTCTCTGAAATGCATAATAGCACGCATTTGCAGAATTGAGCCTATGTTTAATTTCTTTGTGCATCTCATTCCTATTTGTGGTTATTGTTCCTAGGCATTTGAATTCAGCCACTTCCTCAAAATTTCCCTCATTTGTCATTAGCTGCCCATTTCCATTATATAATGAATTCCTACGTGTGACCATATATTTACTTTTATTGATATTTACTTCCAGTCCTAATTTCTTAGTGTTACTCAATAGTGTGTGCGTGTTGTCCTTCAGTATCTCCTCGCTATCGACCAATAATACTACATCGTCAGCATAAACTAACAGCTTATTAATACCATTGAACTGTAAGCCTTCCTCATTCTCTAAAGATTTAATGGCATGTTCTAGTACAAAATTAAATAGTAGAGGAGATAGTGCATCTCCTTGCTTCCCCCATTCTGGATTTCAAAAGTGTCCGAAAACTGTTTGCCTACACGCACCCTACTCTTTGTGCCATTTAGACACATTCGTATAAGTCTAACTAACTTTTTAGGAATTCCAAACTCCAGCAGGATACTATTATAACTTCTCCCTCTTTATTGAACCATATGCTTTTTGAAGTCAACATATAGTTGATGTATAGTACCATTATATTCCCATTTCTTTTCTAAAATATGTCTGATACTAAAAATCTGATCTGTTGTAGACCTGTTTCTTCTAAATGCACATTGATGACCTCCTAGAATGTCATCAATATAGGGAGTAAGTATGCTTACTTATATATTTGTTAGAATTTTGTACGAAGTTGAAAATAATGAGATGTCCCTGCAGTTGTTGCAATCAGTTTGATCTCCTTTCTTATAAATTGGTACGATAAATTATTCCTTTTTCCCAAATCATACTAAGCAGCCAGCGTATCTTGTCCATCAATTTTTCTCCCCCTGATTTTATCAGTTCTGCTGGGATCTCATCCGAACCTGATGCTTTATACATCTTCAATTTTTCTATTGCCATTTAAACCTCTAATGCACTTGGTTCTGCGACTAGCATTTCTGCTGTCTGGTTACACGGCACACGTCTAAGCTACGGGGTGAATCATAAATATGGCTATACGTTTAATTGCATTGAGTGATGAAAATATTACCATTACAGGAAATATGAAATTACCGTTGGAAATGCAAGTATTCAAATTACAACAACGGAATAAAACAAAACAGTATAGAACTTACGTCATTAGTGAAAATGGCATTGAATATGCAACAGCAAATTTCAATTGTTGCATGGGCAATAACGTATGCTAATGATCGTGAGGTCGCAAGACGGGCAAGACGTGAATTTAACGTAGCATTGCAGCCGTCGACTGTGGGTAAGTGGAGAAAACTACTGCTGGAAACGGGAAGGATGCAGAAAATCAAACCTCCTGGAAGACCTTTGATTAGCACGGATGCAGAAACAACGAAGATAATTGTGGAGGCGTTCGACACTAGCCCACAAGAATCAACCCGCCAAGCTGCACGGGAGCAGTGATTGTTTTGTTTTGTTTTGTTATTGTTGTAATTGAAGGATTCCCTTTCCAATGATAACATCATATTTCCTTTAATAATAATATTTTCGTCACAAAATGCGATCAAACGTATAGCCATATTTCTGAATCACTCTGTATATTAAAGTTGAATTTTGAACAAGACTCGTTCCACTGTTTCGTTGGAAACTCTTGGACATCCACTGCCCTTACGTGTAACAACAGTACCAGTTTCCTTAAATTGATGTTTATTTTAACATTGCTAGCTTCTTCATATTTATTGGTAATAGAGCAGAATCCTGGTAAAATAATTTCTATTTGACCACCAGTCCCAAATAAATTGTCAATGTCACAATTATTAAATTAATCATATTTTACACTCCTTTCCAGGACTAGCTTCAAGAAAATTTTTCCCCATTGTCAACTGGCACCTGTTGATTTAACAATTGGTATTTCTTTACTCTGTTGGTATACCAATGAACCTCCAAATTAAATCTTTTTCCATGGAAATTTTAAAATTCATTATTTTATCTTTGTATTTTTGGATACAGACTTTCTCCCAACAGGGAGTTTAGTTTTTTCTAATTGTTTCATTAATTTTGCCTTTACTCCAATTCTGTGCTTTTATGACTAAGCATCAGTAGCTATTGCAGATTTTTCAATTGCGCCATTTTTACATTCCTTCATTCTGATGTTCAAGTTTCTTTTTGTTTTTCCTATGTAGATTTTTTCACAATCCCTACATTTTATCTCATAAATTCTTGATTTCTGTCTTCATTAATTTCAATGTTTGTTTATTTTCATTAGTTTACTAAGGTTAAAATTATTTTTCAGTCCTGAGGAATGAAAAAATTGGGGAAATAGAAAATGCTTGATCAGAAAAACATAGGATTGAAGTAGTGGTAAAATTAATGAAACAATTAGAGAAAACTAAATAACTTACAGTTTGGGAGAAAATCTACAACCAAAAATTCAAAGTAAATAATGCATTTTGAAATCTCCAGAAAGAAATATTTTACTTGGAGATTTACTGGTCCACTAACAGAGAGAGTTAGAGTAAAGGAATATCAATTGCCAAATCAACAGTCAGATGCTAGTTGACAATGAAAAAATTTTATTTGAGGAAAAATCTAGTCCTGAATGGATACATAATACGAGGCAAGGAATAAAATGTGATTAATTTAATGATTGTTAAATAAAGCCTCATACTATTACTTCCAAAAAATATTGATTGTCAATCTGATATTTTATCCATTCCTTATTTCACCAAGGGTAGGGTAGGTGTTCAAATTATCCTGCACCATAGCCAAGTGGTTAAGGTAAGATGCCTTGGCACAGAACTATGGATTAGGATCTCCATGGGGGAAGAAATTTTCTTATGGAATTTCGACCAGTATGGTACAGGTTCCCACCCAGCATCATGAGGCATTTGTGTAGCTATAATAATTAGCGACTCCAGGTTGAGAAAATCAGCTATAATGGCTGGGGGATCCGACATGCTGACTACATGTCACCTATACTATCTGGATGACCGTCCACCTCTGTGATAAACACATGTGGATGTGAGGCCAGTAGCAGGCTGGGAGGACAAGGACCTTGTAGGTCTGTTGCTGTATGGAGTCAGTTAGGTGTTCAAATTATGAGATTTTCAAATAAGCTTAAAAAACGTAAGTAAATTAGAAAATAAGTAAATGTTTTTAATCAATTGTAAGGAAGTAATTAAAGAGTCGAGTGCTGATTTGAGGGAAGTAGGTTCTACAGGAGATGATTTTAAAACATTAGCTCAGAATAGGGATGCATGGAGAGCTTTTGTCCGCGTGGACATGTACCTATGGGTTTGACAGAGCCAGTGAGTTAGTTAGTGCTAGAATGATGACTGTCGGTTTTAATTTTAATTTATTTAACTTTGGCAACATATTATTTAGCTAATATAGAACCATGAGCTACAATATAAAATAAGTGGTGCTTATTATATATGAGTTATAAAGTGAAAGTAAAACTGATATACACAAAAAGTATGCTGCATATCTTTTGACTAAACAAAAGAATGATTGTATTTAATTTGCTCCCATGATGTGTCAATACGGCGGCTCTGTGGCACAAGCAGTTATACACTCATCTCTCACTACTGGAGTCTCGAGATCGAGTCTCGGTCACTCCATGTGGGTTTGTAGTGGAGCTTGGGCAGGTTTTTTCAGAGTTTTTCCCCTTTTTTTCTCCCACAAATTTGATTCAACCGTTTTTCCATATGCATCCTATCCGTTTCGTTTCATTTGTTCAACTGCCCCTACGACGGGTGTGTCAGATATGTTTGGCTGCACCTTTGTTGTTTACAGAGATCTACAAATATTGGGGGCTTCATCGCATCTCATCCCTCAATCCGAACCTGAGTCGAACACAAGTTGAAGATATTATTATACCAATATATGTCAGTACATACCATATGTATGTTTTTGTATTCTACTGCTTTGTGAATATTTACTAGTTGTTACTAAACTTCTGTTAACATCATGTAATTAATATGTTCAGATCCTACAAGGGGCAGAGATATTTATTCTTGCTGCTCACTTGTATAAAGGTAAGCTAATTTTGTTTTTAGTTAATTGGTAAACAAAATAAAAATTAAATCTCACACAGATTATACAAAGTAAGCAGTATACCACAGTAATTTAATTATGTTTAACGTTACAGGAACAGTGTACATTGTATTGGAGAAAAGATTCTCTATGCCTTACACAGTTTTATGGACCAAATTGTAGAAATTTATAACCACACTTCTGCATTAACAAGTCTAAGAAGACAGGATACAATCAGCACATTTACACCATCCTAGACCAAGTAAAAACTATTTTTTGTTAAAATGGTTTTTAAATATTTAAGAACAAATGAATAGTTGCCCTGAAAAGAGTTCTAACCCACAAAAATTTGAACGTTGAGTTTTCAGTGGATTAGTGATATATCCGGAGAATATCACAGCATGGTGCATTTATTTGTTTTTAAAGTTAGCATTCAAGCGAATAGTGATATATATCTAACAAAATGGATTTTTTCATGTTGAGACTTTAAAGTAGTGTTGAAGTTCCTTAGGACGGGTTACTGGCCCAACGCTAAGTAGTCCAGTGGTTGGGCTGCTACCTTTTAGTCTCTGAACAGACATTAGGATACCGCATTTACTCAGTACCCGATGGAACGGTTATACCGCCGTGACTCGGTCCTCAGAGCCTCGTTTGTGAAAACGGGTTGTACCACGAGAAATTTAAGAATTTTAGGGTTAATAAATTCTATCTTCAAGCCACAGTTAGTCTAAAAACATTCAAGACTAAAAGTGTATAAAACACTGGCTCTTCCAACTTTTTGTATGGTAGTGAAGTATGGACGTTGAAATAGAAGGATATACAGAGACTTAAATCTGCTGAAATGAGATACCTTCGGAGGACTGCAGGATACACTACTAGATCACAAAAAAAATTAAGACATCTTAGAAGAATTACACATGGAACCTTTAGAAAACAACATTTTTGATTATAAGTCAAGATGGATGCAACATGTTCATCGAATGGAAGATCACAGGATACCCAAACAAATGTTAAGATATCAACCTGCAGGAAGAAGAAGAACAGAACGTCCATTCAAAATACTTCTGGATGGTGTTTCTCTTGAGGCCGAAACAGGTCAAGAAATGGCCTAAATTCGTGAATAAACTATGATGATGATGATGATGATGATGTAACAAAATGGCAGACGAAGTTAGTCAAGTCATGACCAGCAGTTTATGGGTTTGATCTGTTTTCGGGGCAACTATTCAATTAATGATGATACAGTTTACTTGATTGTTAACTAATGATACTTTCTCCCATTATTACCGCAGTTTGAGATTATTCAGGAATACTTAACAGACCAAAATTCTTGAAACTGATATGTAACATTCAGCTTTTATAGAAATATCTTCAGATTTTGCACTTAAACTGGTAATATTACTGCAGTAACTTAAGTCTTGCTGGATTCATTTAATTCTTTATTTTGTATTCTCATTAATAATATTCATAAGTAATTAGTATATTTAGTATTTATTTGTTTATCATTAAAATGCTTATTGTAGCAGTAATGAGTCTATGCACTGTAATTTCATTTCGTAAAATACTATTTCTCACTGACATCTGTCATTCAGAGTGGACCCTCCAATTTCTAATACACAATGTGCAAGCATTGTAGGTTATGATCTTGCAGAAGATTTCCGGGCTGTTGGCCGTGGTCTTGAGGCTTGTAGTTCCCCAACGTTTCGCCAGAGACTGCGTCCAACATCATACTTGAGGATGCCGGACGCAGTCTCTGGCGAAACGTTGGGGAACTACAAGCCTCAAGACCACGGCCAACAGCCCGGAAATCTTCTGCAAGATCATCATAGTAACTCCGGCCGTGAAAGCCTAAGTCAATATATTGTAGGTTATGTTTCAACTAAGATAAAACAACTTTAATTTGCTTACTACTACTTGTTCATAATCAACAGAACTTTCATATGGAATGAATAATGTTAAAATATCAAAGAATTATCATAAATCATGTCACGAATGATTTCCAAATCATCTAGATGTATTAACGAGTCACAAAGTGACTCTTGAATTATCGATGATTTGGAAATCAAGAGTGGCATTGTTAGGACTATTTAACGAATAAAATTGAACCGTTTACTCAAAAATCATTATTTAAATATAGTTATCAGTATTATTAAAACATTTATATATTTATTTATCCAAATACTCTCACTTTTACCATCATCCAATAACATCTCTACAGACTTGATTACAGAGGATGAACTATCAGAAGTATTAATGAAAATGAGAATGAAAAAAGCTCCTGGAGAGGATGGAATCAGTATTGAACTATTTAAAAATGCAAATCCTTTGTTTTTAGACAGATTTCTAACATTCTTAAATAAACTATGGGAAAGGAGAGACATTCCTGTAAGTTGGACAAAATTTATTGTAATATCAATATTTAAAAAAGGAGACAAGAAAAACTATGAAAATTACAGAGACATCAGTTTACTAATTACTGGATACAAAATTTACGGCAATATAATTAAGAACAAATTATACAAACATCTTAACAGCCTCCTCAGCGAAGAACAGAATGGCTTTCGTAAAGGTCGATCCTGCTGTGATGGTTATTTCTCCATGAAATTATTAATAGAAAAACACAGGGAGTTCAATGTAGAAACGCATTTAGCTTTTGTGGACTTAAAAAAAGCCTTCGACAAAATCAGTAAGAATAAACTGTTGGACATTTTAGCTGACAACAATCTACCACAACAGCATATTTTAAATTTATACAATATCTATAAAAAATTATTTCAGTTCGAATCAATAACACACAAACAGAATGGACCGAAATTAATAGAGACGTAAGACAAGGATGTGGCCTCTCGCCCTTGCTCTTTATCATATACACGGATAGAATATTCCAAGATTGGCGACAGATGAGACACGGTTCTATCCAAATTAATAGAAACCATAAAATAGACTCTTTGCTTTTTGCAGATGATTTGGTATTAATAGCTCCAACAGAAACAGATTTACAGTATTCTATACACAATTTTAATATAATTGCAAAAAGGTACAATATAGAAATCAATACAAAAAAAAAACTAAAGTGATGGCCTTTTGTGGGAAATACCCTATACCTAGCAAAATTATTTTGGATGATGAACTTCTAGAACGAGTAAACGAATTTAATTATTTGGGTTATAATTTAACATTTCAAGATGAAGCTGATATATCAAAGAAAATCACAAATTTTACAAAAACAACAGAGATAATTAACAGTATAATGATACAATCTTTAGTACAGAAGAACACAAGATTACGGCTTTATAAGGTTCTTGCAATACCAGTATTAAGATATGGTAATGAAGCATGGACAATACGAAGAAGAGATGAAAGCCGAATAACAGCAATGGGATGCGATTTATCCGCCGAACAGCAGGCTACACAAAGTGGGACCATAAAAGAAATGAGGAAATTATGGAAGAGTTGGATGTAGAACCCATTCTTCATCATATACAAAACTACCAGAACAACTGGAAAGCCCATCTTCAACGAATGCCGTCTCATAGAATTCCAAAAGCCATACTTCGCTACTGCCCCAAGTCAAAAGATCGCTGGGACGTCCAAAAAAGCGCTGGATGGAAAATTCCTCTTTGAGACCGTAACAGGCCACATGGCCTCATACTTGCATGGATGATGATGATGATGATATATTTAATGTCCACCGCTGTGGTCTCGATGTAGCATACTGCCTTGTCACGCAGCGAGCCCAGGTTCGATTCCCGGTCGGGGCAAGCTCCTGGGTGAGGTTTTTTCGGGATTTTTCCTCACCTGTAAGAAAATGTCAGGAAGCTTATAGCCCAACGGTCCAAAAAATCATCCGGCCATCATTATCATCCTTATCATTATCATCAACATCCTTCACCAGTGTGGAAATCAACAGGAAGCTACCACACCTGTAATTCCTTAGTAAAGCTGCAAAGCATAGCATGAAAATGCTATGATTGCAGTGAAAGACCTGCACTCGGCAGAACACTATGGAATGGAATATATTTAATGTAAATGGCAATGTTTGGAAACAAATCATAAATGTGTGGTTATATTTCACTGAAACTTGATCATATTATTTATTGCCAAGTAGGATCACAATCAGCGATAACCCACTGAATCGCAATATTGTAAGAATGCACCCTATTGGAGAAAAAATGAAACACATCGAACTGTATATTATAACCAAAATTATTGGTTATTAATTTATGTTTTTTTGTAAACAACTCAGTAAAATCATTATTTAAAAACGCAATTATTGAACACACAATTATCAAATCTGTGTTTCAAAAGAATCTGTTCATTATTTGCTATTTTCAATGTATTTGTTGGAGAATCAATCATAGCAAAATAATGCTCTGATCTGTTTAGAATATTAACCCATTCGCCTCAGAAGACGAGGTGCACTCGCCGGCTGTTCAATGGCCTTTAACTCAGAAGACGAGTTACAATCGCTTAACTCTGCATGTTCTATATTTGGAATAATGCGTACATCCCTTGGCAGTGTAATCTTTTGTTAACATTTATGATTAGTACAGGAATGTATTTTGGCCTTCACCCTTATTGTGATCTCAAGTACCGTTATATTTTGTTCGTTTTGAATGTCTGAAAATATATAATGCAATTTACGGTGATTTAAATCCGGTTTCTGGGGAAATACATTGGGCATTTAAACTCGAAGGGAATGGGTTAAAAAGGAGGTGTTTTCTTTATCACAAAATCAGGAGCCAATAAAGAGGAATTGTTAAAGAGTGAAGTGAAACATGACTGTCATTGATTGTAAAACAAAATTCATTGAAACGTGATTGGTCATTAACTCCCAATTGGGACATGAGCTAAAAAGTCACAAAAAAATAAACAAGTGAGTATCCTCAAAAATAGGAAGAATGTGTATTTTTCCAAATAAAATAGGGCTATCTATATGAAAATATTACACAACTGAATAAATAAATAACACCAATGCAAAATAATCAAGAAACTATAAGTTATGTAACTGATTTACCACATCTTAATAAGTACATCTTGAAATACATTCTGAATAGTTTACTAGAACAACACAGTGCAATTGGATTAGACATGGAACCTATATACATGAAACCAAAAACATTGCTTGGTACAATTCGAGAAATCGGAATATCCTTGGGAATCAGTTTTGTATCATATATCATTGCATAAATACTGAGAGGAGTTATACTACAAATATAAACTGCTGTTAAGACAACGTATACTCTTGCACTTCTCTGCCGTGCTTCTCTTTGTGAATTTACTATCTGAGCTTCTCCTGGCATGTCTCTTGCACTTTGTTTCAGTGAGTAAACAATGAAAGCGTATGATATTGAAATTATTATTAAAGGTAAAACAAAACAAATTATTGCAATATAAAAATAAACATATCTGCAGTTTTTCACACAGTCACAAGTTTCATAAGTGTTCCTCTTTCGTACAGTTATAAAAGGGATACTACTTACTATAGCCATCATCCAAGTACACACAATACTGTAAAAAATCAACTTCTTAATTGAAATCTTTCTTTTCATACAGAATGTAGAAGATTTATTTATTATAAAAAAACGAAATACACTCAATGACATAATAGAATATATAGAAAGATTTAAACAAATACCAAGTGGTACATTCAAAAGTCTACAAATAGGTGTTTCCAAAATTATAGTTGTTCTAAATAATTATATGAAATGCAAAAGTAATAGGAATACTTAAAACAAGATTCAACATGTCTACAACTGCCAAATGTATAATTAACATATTTGACCAAGTTATCATTTCCTTATGCTTGAGGAAGATGTGTATTGTGGTTCCATTTCCTATAATTCCAACAACAAAAATTATACTTAATATAGGAATCGTAATATAATAAAAATTATTTTTAAGTTGATTATAAAACATCAGTCTTTTATTATATTTCATTAACCACTCGTTTTCTTTAATGTGAATTTCTGATAAGATTGTATTAAAAGTGTCACTCAAATTAGCACACATAGAATTGTTGTACATGTCAATATAATTAAATAATATCATTAACTCTTTACCAAACTGATCAAATTCATTTTCGATTTTTCTTTCTTTGGCATTTGTGAATGATACATTACTGTTTAACCATTTAACTTTTTCAACTTCAAATTTTTCCCACTGCATTATTATTCTATAACTTTCATTATAACACCAACATAAATTTGTATTTCCTTTCACATTATACAATTCATGCACATCTGTTTGATTAATTCTTGTAGATCCTTTACTAATCTGCTCATTCAGTGCCTGTATAATAGTACGATAAGTTAAATTCAAATTATCAAAAGATGTGAAGTTAACAGATACCTGTACCAATCTGTTGCAGTCACTGGTAATAAGTTCTGAATAACTTGTGTTTGTATGCCTTGTAACATCCAACACACTTGAATCTGATTTATTGTTGATTTGATAAGAATTGTAACAAAGAACCATTTTGTTTATTAAACAGTAAAATAGTAGAATTAGTAGCATTATTCCTTTTCACAACTACAATGCTCAATTTATTATAGTAAATGTATGTTTGAAAGTTATAAATAAGTTATTTAGACTTGATAAGATAATGAGGTTGCATATCAACTACTTTAGATTACCACTATAATTGTTCAGAATAAAATATTTGAAACTAAAATTTGAAACAAATATAAAGTGTACTTTATGAAAATACAGTAAATACAAAGTAGAAACATTTAATTTTTAAAATGTATCCTGTAATTTAAAAAAGTAACAAATGTGTGATAGGTAAAACATAATTTTATATGAATAATGCTACTATCAAATTAAATATAACTAGGCAGAACAAAAACCTTAAGAGATGTTTTTATTATTCATTTTATACATCTCAATGATGAATAAATTACATTTTAAGAGAAAAACTATACACTCAGGCTGGGGTTTGAATCAGGACCTTTGGTTTTCTAGGCCAATGCTCTTCCCCTGAGCTACCTGAGCACACCAATCTAAATGCTAATTTTTCTCTTATATACACTGTTAATTATTATCTACATATGGTCTTCTTAATAAAGAAGTTGCCATTTGCAAGATCGAAGGAATGGTTTTGTAGCATTTGGCACTCAGGAATTACCAGTGTATATAAGAGAAAAATTTGCATTTAGATTGGAGTGCTCAGGTAGCTCAGGAGAAGAGCATTGTCCTAAAAAGCCAAAGGTCCTGGGTTCAAACCCTAGTCTGAGCATATAATTTTTCTCTTTAAATATGTCTCTATTTACGATGCTGTCTTTTCTATACCTGTACATCCCAACTGGGGCAAGGGTGTTCCCTTGTGTAAGTTTCTTACTAAGCCAATTTATTTATTCTTACAATCCTACAGATGTCAGTGAGAGACAAATGGTTAGCTCACTGCTTAAATGAGACAACTAGTGGGCAAATAAAGTATAATTTGGATGGGAAAGGCTGATTAAATTTTAATTTTAGACACTCGCCTCTCGCTACTGGAGATCAAGCCTCAGTCACTCCATGTGCGTTTGTAGGGAAGCCGGGCAAGTTTTTTTTTGGAGTTTTTTCCCTTTTTTTCTTCCACAAATACCATTCAACTGTTTTTCCACATTCATCTTATCAATTTTGTTTAAATTTGTTCAACTGCCTCTACAATGGTATGTCAGGTGTGGTGGCTGGCACCTTTGTGTTTACAGAGCTCTATAAATATAGGGACTTCATCTCATCACATCTCTCAATCTGTCTCTGACATGGACACGAGTTGAAGATAGTATTATATGTGTCAATACATACCATCTGTCGCTTTCATTTTCTACTGCTTTATAAATATTTGCTAGTTGTTATTTCTTTTAACTTCATATAATTAATATGTTCAGATCCTGCTGGTCACTTGTATAAAGATGAGATAATTTTGTTTTTAGTTAATTGGTAAACAAAATGAAATCTCACACAGATTATACAAAGTAAGCAGTATGCCAAAGTTATTTAATTATGTTTAATGTTACAGGAACTGTGTACAACAGTATTGGAGAAAAATATATTATACACCTGAAATGATTTTATGGACCAAAAGGTAGAAATTTCTAACCACATTTCTGCATTAACAAGTCTAAGAAGACAGGATACAACAAGGCCCTAAATTTATCACCATCCTAAAGCCAAATAAAGAAGTATTTTTGTAAAAAGTTTCTTAACCCTCTGCATGCCACTGGTAAAATCTTTTGTATCAGACATTTAAATCACACCCGCCGATGTGATCGGCTTTGCAAGTAGATTAAATATATTATCTGGCAGGTAATGGACTGAAGCATCAGAGTCAATTTAATCAGTTCACGGCACCTAAAGGGTTAAATATTTAAGAACATAATTGATGATATAATTAACTTGATTGTTCACTAATGTTAGTATATATGTATATATCCCATGTGGGGACATGAGTGCTCCCTAGAGGAAGTTTCTTAATCAAGCTAATTTAGTTATTGAAATTCATCGGAGAATATTTTTAGACAACTCACCTCATAAATTTACTGTTTCTCATGATACTGCAGTTTCAAACGTAATCACGTTCATCTTCAACCATAACTCCAACTGATGAAATTCTTTGGCCATCAACTCTTCTATTGTTACCTTCTTCAGCCTATGGTTGAATTTATTAACTTAGAAATCAATTTTTTTCATTAGGAATATCAAAATTCATTGATCTATATTTATTTTTCTGAATGTATATCTTCTTCAAAACTGTCAATTCTAAAGGTTTACTCGTTTGTTTTGAAAGTTTTGCTTTTCTTCCAATTTTATGATGTTCTAATAAACTATGTGCAGCAATTACAGATTTTTCAATTTCACAATTATTTTAATATTTCTAAAATGTTCTTTGGTACGAGTTTCCAAATTCCTTTTAGTTTTTCCTATTTAAACTTTATTACAATCTTTACAACTTATTTGATTAATTCCAGATTCCTTACTGTCTGGGACATTGACTTTTTATTTTTACTTAGAAGATTACCCAGACTAAATTTATTTATTGGTGCCAAAGTAATATTGTATTTGTCAAAATTTTTTTGAAATTTTCTAAACATTTCAGGATGGTAAGTATTTTCTTGTATTTTTCTTCTTTTCTTTGTAATTTTGTAGAGTAGTGTATTCATCAAGTGTTTTTTTTGTTTGAATTTGTTTAACTTATTTATAATTAACTCTTTGTCAAAACCATTCTCCGATGAATTTTAATGATTATACCTCATAATGTTTACTTCCCAAGATTAATTTAATATAATTTAGTTATGCTTATTTATGTACAGATGTCAATGAGTGACATGCGGTTAGCACATTGCCTCAAAGAGAATCTAGTAGCAACTAAGGTATTACTCAGATGGATGAATGTCAGTTAAATTTTGTATACAGGCCTTTTTATTCAGGCTTGCGGTTCTTTTATGAGCTTGAAAATCTTCAGACACAGGACCCATGGCTCAAAGTCCATCCCGCATAACTTGTTCCTTAGATTTTTTCATCCTAAAAATCCATCAACCTCGGCTGGGTTTGATTCCACATCTCTCGGAACTGGAGGCAAGGAACATAACTGATAGCCCACTGTGGCCAACAGCTTCAGATTACTTAGAAATAATTAATAGACCAACATTCTTGAAAATTATATGTGACATTCAGCTTTTATAGAAATATTCTTTAGATTTTGCACTTAAACTAGTAATATTACTGCAGCAACGTAAGTCTTGCTGGATTCATTTCATTTTTTATTCTGTATTCTCATTAATAATATTCATAAGTAATGAGTAGAGATCTGTGAAATTCACGAGTCGCAATAATGCAAAATGCTCTAATTTTATAATTTTCTTGTACCATTTCTTAACTCCACTTCCCATAACCTCAAAAAAAGCATTTATGAATTGTGAAATAAGGCGAAATCCTATGATAACATGAAACAACATCAACATTTTAAATTTTCAACAAATTCCGAAGATTTTTTTGTTCTAATTGCAAAATTTTCATAATGCATTTTTAGACACTGTTTTTGGATTCCATCTTCTTTTTAACTGCCATACCTGATGGTGTCATATCTGCTTTCTCCATGCTCTCTTGCAAAGGGAAATGGTTGCAACACAGTTCATAACAAACAGGTAATATCTTTTTGTCTTTCTTATGCTCAAATATGGTCTGTCCATAGATTTTAAATTCTATGGCCAATATGAATTCTAAGAAATGCAAATTATATTAACATCTAAATTTTTGCAAACATAATTATCATCAATTTTATATCAGTCATTATTAAGTAATAGTATTTTCAAATGTGAAGGAAACATTTCTCACAATGGTTGCTTTTTCTTAAAAGGTAAATTTTGCTTACAAATTAGTAACTAGGATTAAAATTTTATGCATTTTAGTGCATTAAATACGATATCAATTGCACAAGTTAAACGTTGACCTTAAACTACTGGAAATATCATTCTTATTGGGTTTTAAATTACTAAACTAGAATTGAAAAGACTCAAATTTACATTTTTTTTTAGAATAATACCGCCAAATTCCCAATAACATTGAAATCTTGAAATTTTAAAATGAAGTTTCCCAAAAAATAAAACCACTTTAATGGATCTCTGGTAATGAGTATATTTAGTATTTATTTGTTGTTGTAAATGCATCAGGGCCTAAGTGCAGATATCATAAAAAAAGGGCAAAACAGATAGAAACAGAGGCAATATATACTTATGTTTTATACCGGACGATAGAGGGAAAATAATCAACGTTGGAAACTCTAATAAAAACCATAACCGAATTTAGGGAAAAGTTTAAGAGATTAAAAAACAGGGAAAAAATTAATGAAATAGGGAAAGATCTGGAGGTTGCAGAAACAGCTCAGGTCTTGGGAAAAACATATTTTTCAAGCTATTAGGACAGAATTACGAAAATACCAGGAATAGGGAACCTTTTGAATAACACATTAGTTAAAGAAACAAACACCTCGTTAATCTACATCTGATAAAAACCAAATTATTGCCCCATATTAACCCATTGGAGACTTTTAACGAGTCTCCCTCGTGAGCAGGTATAAAGTCCAAACAGCCCCACAACGAGCTAGACTCGTTGTTGTGTTATAACCCCCACTGTAAGACGTTAGGTTTTTTTAGTGGTTTGCATTTTCGGTTCACCATCAGTAAAATGTGTTGTTTGTTTATGTAAAGTAAATATGTATAGGCCTAGTGTATTGTATAGTTTATTTTAGTTATTATTTATAGAATAGTAGACTATAGTTTTAGGCATTTATTACGGTAAAATATAAGTGAATATAAATTCAGTGCTTATTTGTTAAAAATCACAGTTTTAAATTTAATTTTTTTTCTTGCAATATGTGCGTAAATAGGAGAGAACGTATTGCTTTTGAGAAACTAAGTGAAGTAGTGGATGAAATGTTATGTGACAGTGATAGTAGTGAATTATCATGGAACGAAGATTCGGACGATGAAATAATATACAGTGACAACGTAACCGTGCGTGCTACAGATGGTAGAAATATTAGGTGAGTTTCGTCCAGTTTTTATCTATAGTATTTTATAATTTACAGGTCGATATATAACTATAATAATTAAAGAATATACGAAGAACTTTTCCTGATTTTATAATGTATAGGTCTATGCTTATTTTATTTCATATATTTATTTTTATTATGTACAGTATTATATTGCGTTTGTTACTTTTTCGGTCTTGTTTGAACATATGATTTGTGTTTACTTTCAAGGCAATGTCCGAGAACTTTTACAAAAAGATGGTTTTTGAATTGTTTGTCAACTTTCACAGCCTTGAAAATAACAAAACATAACGGTTTACAATGCACAAAAGAGGGTAGCAGGTAGGCCACATTCCTTTGCTATTCGTAAAAGTACAATATACTAAAAGAAATTCAGGGGTAAACAAAATATCTGAAAACATAAGTGATAGAACACACTATGTGTATTTAAAGTCCAGCGCAGCCGGAGTAGCGGTGAGGAGATTTAAATGGGTTCCCAGTGAACATGCTAGGCACTTTAAACGTGTCTCCAATGGGTTAAGAAATATTACTATGACCGCCACGGGCTCCCGCTGGAAGGGGAAAAATGTCGGAATAAATACGCGCGATTTTGAGACCAAAAATTAGATTGAGGGCAGCTTTTGGAACGATCTTGGACGGACATGATTTCGAACCTCGGGTTGCGTGAGTATGTTTGCGATTTATAATTATTAAAGTTCCAGGTTGAGATTAAAGTAACTTGTAATTTGGTGAATATAACTTCAATATTCGACATTTAACTTTAAATAACATCAGGTTGAATTAACTTCAGCTTGCAGTAGCTTAGGATAATTTATGATCAGGAGTCGAAGGAAAGACTTCAACTTTAAATCGAAATACGACACTCATTTATGACTTATCTCATGGTGTAACGTAGCTCTATAAGTAAATTCGCGTCATGATATGTTAATGTTTCGTAGTATAAGAGATTATAATTTCGAGTAATTTTATGTATCATTAATTCAGCAAATGTTCTAATATATATATGTTATAATAAAGTTGGTATTGTTGGTTTACGTGTGTAATATTTATAACGGTTCAAACATTCCTTCACTAAAATAAAGCTAACCTTGAAAGATCTCTAGATTTGATAACAGCTGACGTGTTCTACAGGCAGACTGGGGACAGCAGAAAAACGACTCTCCAACATCATTGCCTTAATACTTGAACAGCATAGAATACAATATTAATAAAAAAACTTTGCCTTTTGAGCCGACCTCGCTACCTATAACCTTGTCCATAAGGGTTGTAATATTTGTTTATCATTAAAATGCTTATTGTAGCAGTAATGAGTCTATGCACTGTAATTTCATTTCGTAAAAAACTGTATCTCACTGACATCTTATGAGTTATATGACGAAACTATGCTCTGCAAGAAAATTTAAAAAATATGAGGTGAGTCTAAGGCCAGTATTCAAGAACCAAGCTTTCCACAAAGATCGACTTGCACCCCATCTTCTCATATTATGTAGGTCATGCAGAACCTACTAGCTCACTCTATTCAACATCATGTGCTAACAAGAAATTTATTTTCAAAAAAATTCTGGGAGCAATTGAAATATGAGAGCCTCAGCTTACAGAAAATGGAGATGGCATGGCCAAGATAGCTTCGTTCTTAAATATCGGCCTAAATCCTTAACTCATAATAATTAAAAGAAACCTCATAGTGTTACTTCCTTCAAATATTAATTTAAAAAATTGTAGGTCACATTTCAACAAGATAAAACAGCTTATACTTCTTACCACTACTATTATTTGTTTATAATCAACAGAACTTCCACATGGAATGAATCCATCCATCCATAGTAATTCTGCCCAAGGGCAGGTCTTTCACTGCAATCATAGCATTTTCATGCTATGCTTTACAAATTTACTAGGGATTTATAGGTGTGGTAGCTTCCCATTGCTTTCCACACCGGTGAAGGATGATGATGATAATGGTAAGGATGGTGATGATGGCCGGATGATTTTCAGGGACAGTTGGGCCCTAAGCTTCCTGACATTTGACTTACAGGTGAGAAAAAACTCCGAGAAAAAACCTAACCCAGGAGCCTGTCCCGACCAGGAATCAAACCCAGGCCCATTGTGTGACAAGGCAGCACGCTACCTTGAGACCACAGCGGTGGACATGGAATGAATAATGTTAAAAATTCAGAGAATTATCACAAGAAAAAAAAGAACAATGTGTATTTTTCCAAATAAAATATGGCTTTCTATACAAAAATGTTACCAGTACACAACTGAAGGAATAATCCAAAAACTCTTAGTTATGTCACTGATTTACTACATCTTAACAAGTAAATTTTGAAATACGTTCTGAATAGTTTACTAGAACAACACAGTGCAATTGGATTAGACATTGAACCTATATACATGAAACTAAAAACATTACGTCGTACAATTTGAAAAATTGGATTATCCTTGGGAATCAATTTCGTTTCATATATCATTGCATAAATACTGAAAGGAGTTATACTAAAAATATAAACTGCTGTTAAGACAACGTATACTCTTGCACTTCTCTGCCGTGCTTCTCTTTGTGAATTTACTATCTGCGCTTCTCCTGGCATGTATCTTGCACTTTGCTTCAGTGAGTAAATAATGAAAGCATATGATATTGAAATTATTATTAAAGGTAAAACAAAAATTATTGCAATATAAAAATAAACATATCTACACTTTTCCACACAGTCACAAGTTTCATAAGTGTTCCTCTTTCGTACAGTTATAAAAGGGATACTACTTACTATAGCCATGATCCAAGTACACACAATACTGTAAAAAATCAACTTCTTAATTGAAATCTTTCTTTTCATACAGAATGTAAAAGATTTATTTATTATAAAAAAACGAAATATACTCAATGACATAATAGAATATATAGAAAGATTTAAACAAATACCAAGTGGTACATTCAAAAGTCTACAAATAGGTGTTTCCAAAATTATAGTTGTTTCTAAATATATTATATGAAATGCAAAAGTAATAGGAATACTTAAAACAAGATTCAACATGTCTACAACTGCCAAATGTATAATTAACATATTTGACCAAGTTAGCATTTCCTTATGCTTGAGGAAGATGTGTATTGTGATTCCATTTCCTATAATTCCAACAACAAAAATTATATTTAATATAGGAATCATAATATAATAAAAATTTATTTTCAATTTGTTTATAAAACATCAGTCTTTCATTATATTTCATTAACCACTCGTTTTCTTTAATGTGAATTTCTGATAATAATGAATTAAAAGTGTCACTCAAATTAGCACACACAGAATTCTTGTACATGTCAATATAATTAAATAATATCATTAACTCATAACCAAACTCATCAAATTCATTTTCAATTTTTCTTTCTTTGACATTTGTGAATGATACATTACTGTTTAACCACTTAACTTTTTCAACTTCAGATTTTTCCCACTGCATTATTATTCTATAACTTTCATTATAACACCAACATAAATTTGCATTATCTTTCACATTATACAGTTCACCCACAGCTGTTTGATTAATTCTTGTAGTTCCTTTGCTAATCTGCTCGTTCAATGCCTCTATAACGGTGCTATAACTTAAATTCAAATTATCAAAAGATGTGAAGTTAACAGATACCTGTACCAATCTGCTGCAGTCACTGGTAATAAGACCTGAATAGCTTGTGTTTGTATGCCTAGTAATATCCAACACACTTGAACCCAATTTATTATTGATATGAATAAAATTGTAACAGAGAACCATTTTGTTTATTAAACAGTAAAATAGTAGAATTAGTAGCATTATTCCTTTTCACAACTACAATGCTCAAATTATTATAATAAATGTGTGTCTGAAAGTTGTAAATAAGTTATTTATACTTGATAAGATAATGAGGTTGCATATCAACTACTTTAGGTTACCACTATAATTGTTCAGAATAAAATATTTAAAACTAAAATTTGAAACAAATATAAAGCTCACTTATGAAAATACAGTAAATACAATGTAGAACACTAAATTTTTAAAATGTATCCTGTAATTTAAAAAAGTAAAAAAGTATGATGGGTAAAACAGAATTTTATGAAAATATCTAGGCAAAACAAAAACATTAAGAGATATTTAAGATACTGACTTTTTATACTTGTACATCCCCACTGGGCAAGAGTGCTCCCTTGTGTAAGTTCCTTAACCAAGCTAATTAATTTATTCTAATATTCCTACAGATGTCAGTGAGAGACAATTAGTTAGCTCACTGCTTAAAAGAGACAACTAGTAGGCAAATAAGGTATTACTTGAATGGGAAAGACTGATTAAATTTTAACCAGAGGCTCTAATTTAATCTTGAAGTTCTTTTGTGAGTGCGAAAATCTTCAGACTCCAGACCTGCAGCTTAAAGTCCTTCCTCAAGGATGACTCACGAGACTAGAGATAAGGAACTTACAACCTGGATCACTGAGGCCGATGTTTATTAGATTATCTCACATAAATCTATATATTAATAGCTGAAGAAAAAACTTTGTACCCCTTTTTAAGCATATTGTGCGCACGGAGGAATGTGATGTTTGGCATAATTGAAGTTCATATAGAGAAGGAGTGCAGAAAAATAAAATTTATGTAAAATATGTGTTACAAATAAATTAAATTAATTGTCCCTAAAGAATTTATGTGTATTACTCATTCATTTGTTTATGTTCATACTTAAAGTGCATTGCAGCAAAAAGAAATTTGTGCAGCAACAATGTGAATGGACTTACTGTCGCATATTTATTATTAGTGGTTTAAAAAGTGAGTACATTTTATTATATAAATTTAAATTAAACTCTGTATTATCTTGGTTTCAGTAATTTCATTACATATTTTTTTTATATTTACATATTTGCACCTACTTCCATTATGCCTTGACATAGAACATTGACCGGTTGGAGTGAGAGACAAAGAAGAAGGGATATATATTCCCATACATATAATAATAAGCCTATTGCATATTTAAATAGTATAAATAGTATACAAATGTCAAATGATGCGTTATTGTTTTTTAAACATGGCTTAGCCAAGCTATACCACATATTTCCTATCATTCATATTTTAAAATAAATTGAAAATGAATGCATAATGATATGTATTTGTGACAAACTTAAAAATGTAATGAATTGTGGTCGAATTTCGACTGCTGGGTGACCACTAGTAGATATTAATATACTATGTAACTATATAAAATAGAACATAACTCTATTGACAAACTTTCATATATTGTTCAAAATCAACCTTCAGCTTCATGTTCAAGGTTTACCAATCCCAAAATATTTTTCAATGATATGTAGTTTCATTGCATTACAAATGTTCATTGTAGTATTGTTTTTGTAAAGGTTGGTCTTGCATTGTGGTTTGAATCTTATTTTCTTTCATACCATATCTAATTTGATGTGTTCAATTATTAAAATGAGTACGGAAAATGAACTGCTACAGTTCTCAAACCCTGTACCACATACAACTTTTGCCAACATAAAAACTGAAATGTAGCATGTGGTGACTCACTTTACCATAAAAAATATTAAAAATACTCTGATCCCAAAGCAATAATTTCAGACTTGTCATTTTTAAATAAGCATTTCTTACCCTTGAAATATATTCACAACACAATATACACCGTGTCCACAAATATAGTATCATACTTTATACTACTACTACGTCGCTTTGGATAATCGTATCTAAATGAAATTGGTGACAATCAAAAGACAAACTCAAAAAGTTTTGTGTATGTTAACAATGGAGAATAACGGACAATGATATTTACTAATTAATCATACTTAAAGAAATGTACTAATTAAAATCCATACAAAGGTCTCTATATATAATTAAATAATAAAAAAGATAGAATTGTATGATAAAAATATCCTGGATTCACATTATAATAAGTTGGTTTTCGAAACCAACCAGGATATTTACAAGTAGGACAAAATACTAATATGAGAGAGCAGTGGAAAACACACTTATGTAAGATTAATAAGCCAGTAAACAAACCATACATTTGGCAATGAAAGGACCAGATTTATTCCACACATTTCCACACATTTAGGCAATCTAGAAAGTTCAGGGAAAGCTGGGGAAGCTCAGAGAAAACTGATCAGCTGAAGATGGAAAAGATGTTTTTTTCCGATACTGCAGTTCTGTTTTAAAAAAAAACATAAATGTACGAGGTAGAAGAATTCATGATTCATTTGATTCCTATTAAGAAAACCTCATAATGTAAAAATTCCCAAATTTATTATATGAATCTTTTTTTTCTAATTACAAAGTTTGAAGTGATACTATTATAAAACACTAGGGCCTAACTGCAATAATAATAACATAATATAAAAGCAATAAAGGATAGACACATATACATGTGTATTATACCAAAAAATAGGGCATAAATATTCACCCTTTAAATGCGGATTGAAATCTCAATCCAAATATACATAAGTGTTTTATAGATAAAAAACTAAGGAAAAAATTAATATAAAATAACTTTTCACATCAATATATTTGTCAAACAATGAAGTCACACTTACGAAATCTTATATAATATCAAAAACAACTTATTAGTTTCAACCAAATAGGAAATTCTTACGAAACCTTATATAACCCAAACACATTAGGGAAGAAGTTAAAAACACCTTATATAACATGGCCATGAACATACTAGGAATATTACTACAGATGGGGCAAGAAAATAGGGCTTCCATTAGCTTTAGGGGATGGTGAAAGGTAAAGATAATCATATAAAAGCCGGGATTTTTTAGTGAAAAAAGGCAGAACAGCAGCGGGACCGATTGCGGTCCCCCAGCGGGACGGTGGCGTCTACATTGGTAATATGACTCCATTTTTTATCATTCTTTGGTCATTTTAAGACTTAGAATTAAATATGGGACCAAGTGGTCCTAGGAACTTTAAATAACGAACAAAGTTGAATATTTTAAAATGATTGTTTCTCTCTTTCTGAATTTTAACACTATAATATTTTGAATATTTTGACGTTTGACAATGTGGCGATTTCAGCTGACTTTAATAGCAGTGTTTTATATGTTTGATTTAATGTTTCTTTATGTTTGGTATTTATTTTAATAAATCATGTTATTTTTCGTTTACTGTGTTTTTAACATATTTAATTGTAGAACTCTTCCTCCAAAACCAAGGCCAACCGCTCGGGCCAAAGACCACTTAAACAATAGTGGTCTCCACGCTATCAATACGCAGGGGCTTAACAGACGCCTCGCGTAACAGATACCATTCTGTATGTCAACGAGGTCTTCCCTGTTCTTTTGATTAATGGTGAAAGGGTATTTTACCCTTGCTGTTGTAATAACATCACACCATTGGTTAGGGCTATACACACACTGCATCTTCCTTTTCTTCTCTTCAATAACTGCAAAATCCCTATCTGAAGCCATGTATGAGTGTCGTGGAATGAAAAATATGTGTGTTACAGAGTCAAAAACTTTCATTTTCACCAAGTAAATCCAAAGAGCAACAATATGAATTTTTTTTTTCTGGAACCACTATTGAATTTTTTGTTACATATGATTTACTACTATTTCTGCACAACTTTCTTCTGTTTAATACCCATTCAATTGCCTTTCCCATTCATTTCTTTCCTTCTTTTGGAGATTCAGGAATAATATCTGCAAACAGCACCATTTTCACTACCATTCACTACAACACCATGAACGTGTAGCAGACAAAAAGTAAAGCACTGATAGTTGGGATATGAAATTTTTATGCTGAGAATGTGTTCATTTTCACTACAGACATATTTTAAAGGTAGAAAATGAGAGCTTTGGTATATCCCAATTTGTTTGATACTTTATCACGTGAAAGATAGATGGCAGCTGTGCACAGTCATGCTTCTATCTCAAAATTTGATGTCGGTTGGGATCTGCCATTATTATTCTGAGCGCCTCAATTTTATTTATACTAAATTTTCTTAAGACTTCCCATAATTTTCTTAATGGTATACTATCACAATCTTTTTCTAAATCAATAAGTACTAAATGTAAAAAAAAACAAATATGAAAAATAAAAATATCACACAATCTAAAAATTAATAACCACAATGAAAAACAATCTCAAAGTTATCAGTTACGTCACTGAGTTACCACATCTTAACAAGTACATCTTGAAATATGTTCTGAATAGTTTACTAGAACAACACAGAGCAATGGGATTAGCCATGGAATACATGAAACCAATAACATCACTTGGTACAATACGAGAAATTATACTATCCTCAGGCATCAATTCTGTATCATAAATGAATGCACAAATACAGAACTAAATATGTAAACTGCTGTGAGTGCAATATACACTCTTGCACTTCTTTGTCGGGCTTGTCTATGTGAATTTACTATCTGAGCTTCTCCTGGCATGTTCTCTGCACTTTGTTTCAAAGAGTAAACAATGTAAGCATATGATATTGAAATTATTATCAAAGGTAAAATGCCCATAAATATTGCTGCACAAATATAAACATATCTACAATTTTCAGAACAGTCACAAATTTTATATACATAATTTCTTTTTGTGCAAATGTAGAAGAGATGCTAACTACTATAGCCAAGATCCATGTACACAGAATACTGTATAAAATCAACTTCTTAACTGAAATCTTTCTTTTCAAACAAAATTTAGATAATTTATTTACTATGTAAAAACGAAATATACTCATCAACATAATAGAATACCGGTATACAGAAAGATAAAACCCAAGAATTAATAGTACATTCATAAATTTACAAACAGGGCTTTTCAAAAATGTTGTTGTTTCTAAATATATTATTTTAAATGCACAATTTGTAGGAATACTTAAAACAAGATTCAACAAATCTACAATTGCAAAATTTAGAATGAATATATTTGGCCAAGTTTGCAATTCTTTATGCTTGAGAAAGATAAATATTGTGGTAACATTTCCTATAATTCCAACAACAAAAATTATACTTAATATAGGTAACTGAATATCATACAAGTGATTTTTAACTTGTTTATGAAATATCTGCCTTTCATAATATTTCATTAACCGCTCAATTTCTTTAATGTGAATTTCTGATAAGAATGAATTAAAAGTGTCACTTAAATTAACACACACAGAATTGTTGTACATGTCAATATAATTAAATAATGTCATTAACTATTTACCAAACTGATCAAATTCATTTCCAGTTTTTGTTTGTTTAACATTTGTGAATGATACATTACTTATATTATTTTTGGTCTGGACATCTTACCTCAATATTAATGGGAAAGCTGACGATAAAACAGAATTGTTTTGAAACATGTCCAAGAACAAATCAACATTAATATTGAGGTAAGATGTCCAGACCAAAAATAATATAATTAAAATAACCTCAAAATATAACTTCCTAAAATTAAATATTGATACATTACTGTTTAACCATTTAACTTTCTCAGTCTCAGATTTTTCCCACTGTATTATTATTCTATAACTTTCATTATAACACCAACATAAATTTGCATTTCCTTTAACATTAAACAGTTCAAGCACCATTGTCAGATTAATTCTTGTAGTTTTTTGGATAATCTGTTTGTTCAGCACCTTAATATCAGTACTATAAGTTATACTCAAATTATCAAAAGATGTGAAGTTAACAGATACCTGTACTAATGTGTTGCAGTCACTGGTAATAAGGTCTGAATAGGTAGCTTGTGTTTGTATGCCTTGTAACATCCAACACACTTGAACCCGATTTATTTTTTATATAAGAAGAATTGTAACAAGAAACTGTTCTGTTTATTAAGCAGTAAAATAGTACAATTAGTAGCATTATTCCTTTTCACAACTGTAATGCCCAACTTACTTTAATAAACATCTGTCCAAAAGGTGAAAATAATATATTTAGACTTGATAAGATAATGAGGTGTGCATATCAGCTACTTTCGGAGTATTACTGTTATTGTTCAGAAAAAAATATTTTAAACTGAAATTTAAAACAAATATAAAGCTCACTTTATCAAACTACAGTAAATACAACTCAATCTTAGAAATGTAGCTACACTGTAATTAAAAATTGTAACAAAAAACTTTAAATAATTAATATTATATAATTAATGCTAGTATCAAATTAAATATGTCTAGGGAGATATTTAAGAGACTGTCTTTTTATATCTATACTTGAAGCAAAGGTCTCTCTTGTGCGAGTTCTTAACCAAACTAATTTTCTTATTCTTAATTCCACACAGATGTCAGTGACTGACAAATGATTAGCTCACTGCTTAAAGAGACATCTAGTAGTCAAATAAGGATTACTTGGATGGGAAAGACTGAATATATTTTATGCAGAGGCCCTAATTTAGGCTTGAGGTTCATTTAAAAGAGTCCAAAAAGTTCTGACTTCCGACCTGCAGCTTACAGTTACTCCTGAAGATTTGAACCCTGACTCAAGTGACTGGATGCAAGGAACTTTTCCCCTAGATCTCTGAAACCAATGTTTAATACACTATTTCACAAAAATATGTTTTAATATAGCATATCACTATAATGTGTAGAACATAAATCAACTGACAAACCTTCATATATTGTTCAGTGATGTTGGTTGAGTGTTTTTATGTAAGGAACTATGGTCTCCAATGACCTATTACAGAATAATGTGTTGTTCATATGTTAGACATGAAGTATAAGATAGCTTCTGATAGATTAGTAAGAAAAATTTAAAAAAATTAATAATCTAAAATAACTTCTGAAAAAACATAAATTATCATTAATCATTTATCACAGTCCTGGACAAAATAATACACAATAGCACTCTACATGTCAACACATTAACATTTTACTCTATAATCAATTCCTTACTACAAAACACTCAGTTAACGTACCTGGATATCTTGACAGAATAACGGTCACAAACATACTGATGATGGAATTTGAAATCTAAAGTTCCAAAACTAGTTTAAATTAAAATAAGAAGAAAAATATGAGGTGAGTGATTAAAATTTACCTAAATGAATATACTTCTTAGTATGAATTGCTAACATAAGTAATTATAATACCTGAATAATTTGTGAAAGTTTTTCAGTAGAATTCTGTTCGGACCTTATAGACAGAATATTGGCAACTGAAGCCTCTTGTATCAGAACAATATAAGCCATAGAAGAAAAAATAAAATATTTTAATATGCTAAGATGTCAATTTCAGATGTCATAAGGAAAAGGATATGAAGGTGCCTGACATTTTAAAAAATAATTACAGTAAATAACTAACAACCAAATTTATTGCCATGAAATTATTAACAAGGAAATACAGATGAAATATACAGATTTACATATAAAAAACAGTACTAAGACTAATTTATCAGGATTTTTTTTTATTCCATGAAGTATGTGAGATTCTGTTCTAAAAGTTAAACATGTTGTTAACATGTTGCATGTATAATTTTATTTTAGGAAGTAATATTTTGAGGTTCTTCTTATCAAGTTTTTTTGAGTCTATATATATCTTACGTCAGTTTAATGTTGATTTGTTCTCGAACACGTTTCGATATATTCTTCTGTATCATTGTCAGCTATAATAGATTTCTGATGTTCGAGAACAAATCAACAATAAATTGAGGTAAGATGTATATAGACTCAAAAGAACTTAAATGTTGCATGTATGTTTGCGATTTAAAAGGCTAGACTGCAATGACAGGACATGTGACATGAATGGGGAATGAGACAAGAGCATGAAAACTCCTTGCAGGAAAACCAGAGGGGAAGCGCCATAGGTAGCCAAGAATCAGTTGGGAGAACAACATTAATCAAGATTTGAGGGAGATAAATTAGACAGGGATGAACAGAAAATATTGGCTCAGCATCTATGGAAAATGTATGTTTGCACAGCCACGAACCTATAGGTTTAATAATGTCAGTGAGTTAGTTAGTTAGTTAAAATTGAAGTCAGCCTTAAGGTTATATAGTTTTGATGTTACAATCCTGGCAAAATTTGTTGAATATTTTAGATAAACATTAATTTAGAAGAAAAGTTAAAATTCATGATATGTAAAAGAACCCTCACATGCATAGCATATATTTGGCAAAATTCTCAGCCACTCATGGCACTACCTTATGAAAAAACATTTACTACCGTATATAGCAAATCTAGTATGACAAAGTTTACTTTAGATTGTTTTATTAAATTATGCATACTGAGATGTGTAGAGTAAACATTAATTTTATATTAATTAATAATTAATTAAATTCTTTAAATATTAATGATAATTAATTTTGCATTTCAATACGTGACCAGCCTCATTGTCTTGTGATCAGACCTTCTGACTATAGTTCACGAGTTCAAACCACAGAAATTTTTCCTTAAAGGGATCACCCATGGCCTGTAATTTAGTTTAAGTTTAGGTTTAAGGACTCTTCTGGTGTATCATTGTATCCATCATATCATAAGTAATGCCACGAGTGATTTCCAAATTATCTAGAGGATTTGGAAATCAAGAATGGCATTTGTTAGGACTATTTAACGAATAAAATTAAGCTGTTTACTCACAAATCATTTAAATATAGTTATTTTAAAATATTTTTATATTTAATGTAAATGGCAATGTTTGAAAACAAATGAGGAGTGTTTGGTTATGCTTCCACTGCAACTAGATCATATTATTTATTGCCAAATAGGATCGAAATATTGTAAGAGTGCACTCAAATGGTGAAAAAATGAAACTGTATATTATAACGAACATTATAAGTTATTATTTATTTTTTTAGAAAACAGCTCATTATTTAAAAACACAATTATTGAACACACAGTTATAAAATTTATAGGTTGAAGGAATCTATTCATTATTTTCTATATTCAATGTATTTGTTTGAAAATCATTCACTGCAAAAAATGCTATGATCTGTTCAAAATATTAAAAAGGAGAAGCTTTCTTTAAGATGATAAACAGAAGTAGATAAATATCGAGGTGAAACACGACTGTGATTGGATGTAAAACAAAATTCATTGAAACGTCATTGGTCATTGACTCCCATTTGGGGCATGCGTTAAATAGTCAGAGTAACATAGTTCTGCCTTTCAGGTGCCCCAACCTCAGAAATAGGTTAAAATTTTGCAAACTCCAGGCACGAATGCCAGAAATATTGGCCAAAAAAGTTTCAATATGTCTGTGATGCTATCTCAAGTGTAGCATAACTCTTTCTTGATTACTAGATTCAGGTTCAGTACCAGGGAAGACGGGAAAATTTAATTATAAAATTTTCGATCCCTTGGCTAGGCAGGATGGTAGTGTACAATTCTTAATTGCTAAATTGTGCACCAGATACTGGATTAAATTCCATCCTCTCTATGGTACATATTTGTTGAGAAGGCATGTGATTCATCCATCAGATGGAAACATAAAGTCTGGTGGGAATTTCAGCACAAGAATAAGCAAGGATATCAGCTTAAGACTATATAATACTATCAAAATCAGATATTAATTATTCTAGTAAATGTGGATATTTCAAATATGTGATAAACAATTTAAAGCAGCACAAATCATGTTTTCGAGATAGTTGCCAATGGATGGTAGGTGTGAACAAGGCTTTTCTGGACATTTTTTCTAAGATCTAAGGAAAATTTACTTGATTTTCAAACCTATCAGATCCCTCCAGATAGTTAAATGTTATTGACATTGTACATAGCTCTTCAATTCTTTTCTGACTTAAGACATGCTTACTGGCAAGTAACCAAAATCAAACCTCTCAGGATATGTGTACAAGCATTGTAGGTCATATTTCAACTAAGACAAAACAGCTTCTACTGCTTATCACTACTACTACTACTTGTTTATAATCAACTGAACTTACACAAGGAATGATGAATATTAAAAAATCAGAGGATTATCACAAGGAAAGAAAAATTTGAGTATCTCCTAAAATAGAGCTATTTATATAAAATGTTACACAACTGAAAAAATAATCATCATTAATGCAAAATAATCCAAAACTATCAGTTATGTCACTGAGTTACCACATCTTAACAAGTACATTTTGAAATATGTTCTGAATAGTTTACTAGAACAACATAGTGCAATGGGATTAGCCATGGACCTATATACATGAAACCAGAAAAATCACTTGGTAAAATATGAGAAATTACATTTTCCTCAGGCATCAATTCTGTACCATCAATCATTGCATAAATACTGAAAGGAAATGTACTAAATATGTAAACCGCTGTGAGTGCAATATACACTCTTGCACTTCTTTGTCGGGCTTGTCTATGTGAATTTACTATCTGAGCTTCTCCTGGCATGTTCTCTGCACTTTGTTTCAAAGAGTAAACAATGTAAGCATATGATATTGAAATTATTAAGAAAGGTAAAATGCCCATAAATATTGCACCACAAATATAAACATATCTACAGTTTTCAACACAGTCACAAGTTCCATTATAATTTTTTTTTAGTGCAGTTGCACAAGAGATGCTAACTACTATAGCCAAGATCCATGTACACAGAATACTGTATAAAATTGACTTCTTAACTGAAATCTTTCCTGTCAAACAAAATTTAGATGATTTATTCAATATGCAGAAACGAAATATACTCATCATCATAATTGTATATACAGAAAGATTAAACCCAAGAAGAAATAGTACATTCATAAATTTACAAACAGGGCTTTTCAAAAATATTGTTGTTTCAAAATATATTATTTTAAATGCACAACTAGCAGGAATACTTAAAACAAGATTCAACATATCTACAATTGCTAAATTTAGAATTAACATATTTGGCCAAGTTTGCAATTCTTTATGCTTGATGAATATAAATATTGTAGTAACATTTCCTATAATTCCAACAACAAAAATTATACTTAATATAGGAAACTGAATATAATAGAAGTGATTTTTAACTTGTTTATAAAACATTTGTCTTTCATAATATTTCATTAACCACTCATTTTCTTTAATGTGAATTTCTGATAAGAATGAATTAAAAGTGTCACTCAAATTAGCACACACAGAATTGTTGTACATGTCAATATAATTATATAATATCATTAAATCTTTACCAAACTCATCAAATTCATTTTCAACTTTTGTTAGTTTAACATTTGAGAATGATACATTACTCTTTAACCATTTAACTTTCTCAATCTCAGATTTTTCCCACTGCATTATTATTCTATAACTTGCATTACAAAACCAACATAAATTTGTATTTTCTTTCACATTATACAGTTCATGCACAGCTGTTTGATTAATTCTTGTAATTACTTTACTAATCTGCTCATTCAGTGCCTGTATAATAGTACTGTAACTTAAATTCAAATTATCAAAAGATGTGAAGTTAACAGATACCTGTACCAATCTGCTGCAGTCACTGGTAATAAGATCTGAACAGCTTGTGTTTGTATGCCTTGTAACATCCAACACACTTGAATTTAATGTATTGTTGATATGAAAATAATTGTAACAAAATACCTTTCTGTTCATTAAGCAGTAAAATAGTAAAATTGGTACCATTATTCCTTTCATAAATACAAGGCTGGACTTATTATATGGTAATAAATGTGTGTCTGAAAGTAGTAAATAAGGCATTTAGACTTGATAAGATTATGTGGTTGCATATCAGCTAATTAAGGTGTACCTCTATTATCGTTCAGGAAAAAAAAGTACTTTAAACTGGAATTTGAAACATAGGAAAAACCCACTTCATGAAACTACTATAAACAAAAAGTAGAACTCTCAATTTTTAAAATATACTGTAATTTAAAAAAATGTAACAAAAATATGATGGGTAAAATATAAAATTATAGAGCAATTCCATATGTGACTGACAAACATTTACAATACACTTTTGCAGCAAAATGGTTGCATAAATATTACAATTGATTGAAATTAGGGTTGTTTTCTATGTGACATGATAGACGAAAAGTTTATGATTAAGACTGTACATAAATATACAACTTCTGAAGAAAAACAATATTATTTATTATCTATCGAAGTATGTGTGACTGACTGACATAAATGTCTACTCATCATGCAGCTTAACATGTTCATCTTCATCATTCTCTGAAGTGTGATTCCTAATTCAATTTTCCAAAATACCGTTTGGAGGGCAGATTTCAAGTTACATTCTCAATAAAAAAAAAAATCACAATTAAGACCGGTGTTATAACCTAATATGTGATGTGTGACCGACTGACTACATTCTATGACTGACTGACATCTGAATTTTATTAAGAATTTAATATTGTGGAGCTGCAAAAATTATACAAATATTACAAAATAATATGAAAATATAATAGATAAAAAGCGATAATGCGGAGATAAATAAAGTACTACACATATTTTATCATGCATATGATTGGTCATACTGTTGAGGCCGTGGATAGCTTGAAAAGTTTACCGTCTCTCTAATTTATTCTGATTCAACAGTAATAATTCATCTTTAATAAGTGAAAATATTTCTGAATGGTAAGTAAACTCACAATTCACAGAAAACAACAATAAAACACTTATTAAAGTAAGTATAATACTGCAGGAAAGTCTTTTTCTAACATCTGCTTGCACACGCAAATCAAATATGGCGGACGTGGAAATAATTACGCCAATTCCTACCACGTTATTCTGCGAAGAAGAAGCCAACGGAGAGTGCAAAATATGTGTAAACACAAAAAAAGAAATAGAAAATCTTAGGAACGAACTAAAACCTGCCATAGAGATTATCAAAATAATACAAAATGATATATATGGTAATCCAAGTAACATAACGCCTAGGCCTAACCTTCAAAATGATGAAATGTGGAATAAAGTAACTACAAAACATCATGGAAAAATAATGCTCTACCAAAAGATCTAGTAATTTGTGGACGATCAGTACCTGTTCTCACAAATAGATTTTCAGTTCTGCAATCCCTTGAAGAAAATTCAACATATAAAGTAGTTGACTTGAAAAAAAAACTTAAATAAAAAAGTCAATATTCAAAGAAAAAGAAAAAAAACAAGGCAGTGAGCATTGGCGACAGTCACTCTAGGCTATGTGAATCCTGGAGCACCTTTAGATAAAATTACAAAATCAGCAAAAGAAGACATAAAATAATTACATAAAAATGATATAATTGTGGTAGTTGGAGGGAGCAATGATATCAGTAAAAACACCAGTAGAGGTATCTGTAACCTACGTTTTTTTTAGCGAATATCAACACACAAATGTAATTGTAATGAGTGCACCACACAGGTAGTGGCGCCAACTTATGGGGCCCGGGCCCACCCAATAATTTCCTGATTCAATATTTTTTTAAAATTATTAATACCACTTTTGAGTTAAGTATAAGACAAGTGCAGTATAGTGGCAGCCTAGAACAATCTGCAGTGTAGTAGCAGACTAGCAGGTAGTCTAAAGGGGTCGGGTGACAGTCTGTATAAAGTTGCACCGCTATCCACATAACCACTGGCTTTGATTCTTTGATTCCGCGACAATGGAAATTCAGTTTGTCGGCTTGTTTGTGATATAGGTTGGGACTCGGGCACCGCAAGTCGACTAAGGACCGGCTCAAAAGTCGGTCTTTCCTTTGATTTTAGTTGTTAATGTGAAATATGAACAAACTTACTACTTAACGGCACTTTCAGCAATACTGAGAACACTTTGTAGTTTTTCCACCCTCCAGTTTGCTTTTGCACTTGAATGAGTGACGTGCAGTGCTGGCAATAAGCATATTTCAAACGCGTAAAGTATATGTGCGTGAATTATAAAGTGAAATCTTAGTGTCGTCATGGATAAATTTATAATCAAGCGACCACGACTTAATAACTCCTCCGACCTGTGCGCGGAAACTTCTATTGTAGGTTAGCCTTAATTAAAAAACAAACGAGTATTTCAAAAGCATCAGTTTCTGACCGCGGATCTGATTTAAAATCCAGTGGAACTGAAAGTGCTAAAGAGGGGAGAAAAAGCGGAAGAACTTTTCAGAGTGCTTGGCTGGTTACATATCCTTGGATTCTTTACGACAACCATAAGGACGTGGTGTTGTGCAAAACATGCAAGGAAGCCGACGAAAATAAATTACCGAAGTTTGCCACCAAAGTAGATTCTTGTTTCATTTCTTCTGGTTTTCCAACTGGAAACACGCTTTGAGAAAATTGAGTGCTCATGAAAAATCTCACTGCCATAAAGAATCGTGTAGTAAAACTGTGGCATTGCGAAGTGGAGTGAATGTCGCATCAAGTTCGAACGTTTCAAATAGCAGGATCAACAAAATTCCCGCGCCGCGTTATATAAACTTTTCTCATATTTGTTATATTTATCAAAACAGTGCATGGCAATCAGGGGACACCAAGATCAAACTAGTAATTTTCACCATCTTCTTAAACTCCACTTTGAAGATTCGCCGGAGCTTAAGCGCTATTTACAAAGACTATTTAACTCATGCCACAAATACAAATCAATGACCAATCACGTTTTAATGAATGTTGTTTTACAACCAATCACAGTCGTGTTTCACCTCGCTCTTTATCGATTTCTCTTTATCAGCTCCTGCTTTTGTGATAAAGAAAGCTCCTCCTTTTCTAATGTTCTGAACAGGCCAAAGCATTATTTTTCTCCAACAAATACATTGAATATAGCAAATAATAAAAGATTCCTTGATTTTACTGAGTTGTTTACTAAAAAAATAAATTAATAACCCGTAATGTTGATTATGATGTATAGTTTGATGTGTTTCATTATTTCTCCACTTGGGTGCACTCTTACAATATTGCGATCTTATTTGGCAATAAATAATATGATCAAGCAGCAGTGAATGAACATAACCTCACATTTCTGATTTGTTTTCAAACATCGCCGTTTACATTAAATATATAAATATTTTAAAATAACTATAGTTAAACAATCATTTGTTAGTAAACAGCTTAATTTTATCCGTTAAATAGTCCTAACAAATGCCACTCTTGATTTCCAAATTCTCTAGATAAATTCACTCCTCACTTTGTGAGTCGTGAATTTATCGATAATTTCGAAATCACTCGTGGCATTACTTATGAATATTTCGTAAGGTTTTTATGAAACTTCAGCAATACATGCGGCAACTCTATTCAACATTGTATTGACGTTTTGTTAAGGTTGGGACTCGATATAAAATATTACCGGGGACAATGTTATGATGGAGCTGCACACATATCCGGGAAACATACAGGGTTGCAGGCTAGAATTTGAGAGGTCAGTGAAAAGGCAAGGCATCTGCGTTGTTTCATGCTCTCTTTAAATTTAGCAGCGCAAGTAGCATAAGACACATTGCAACACGTAAAAATGTGTTGAATATAGTGAAATACTTAATCAATATGATCAGGGAGTCTCCAAAGGGATTGAATTGGTTTAATGTCATTAAGAAAACGGAAGAACATAAACCAAAGCAAAACCTGAGACCCTTATGCCCAACTCGATTCACTGTCAGAGCACTTAGTTTGAGATCCGTAATAGATAATTACCAGGATATACTTTCCTTCCTTTAGAATTTTCTGAGAACGATGAAGGTGATGCTGGTATCAAAGCCTGCGGATATTTATCATTGATGGAATCGTTTGAACATTTCGCATACCTAAACATGTTGGCTAGGATTTTACCCCCATGAACCTTCACTTTCATGAAGCAACATGTCACATACAAGATTTGCTACAGACACTACATGTAATTCTTAATAACTTTGAAACGTTCTGGGAGCAATCGACAAAGAGAGCATGCGAACTGAACTTAGTAGAGCCACAGATTCCCAGGCAAAGGAAGGTGCCTCGACGCCTGGATGACTGACAACACACAGCATGCATTTACCAACGCGAAACATTTTTTTGAGAGTCAATTTTACGAAGTTGTAGATTCTGCCATTGTATCCGTTAAGGGATGCTTCCAAGAAAACGAACTATTAACCAGAATAGAAGACTTCGTTATCAGTAAAACAGACGATGTTACGTGTGTTTTCGAGAAATACATTTATGACTGTGAAATCTTGTGAGCGCAGGTAAATATGGTCTTTGAAAGTGCCGCATTACTGAACATGAGTTTTAAAAGTTTCGGAGATGTAGTAGAAATTTTGAAAACTAATGTTATTTCTTGTATTGTTCCTGAATTTATGAAATTCATACGTCTCACTCTGGCAATGCCCGTTTCCATGACCACTGCCGAAATATCATTTTCTGCTTTGAAAAGACTAAAAACATTTTTGCGGTTAACATTGTCACAAAAAGGACACATGGCCATATTACATGTGCACAAGGACCGCGCTGAAAGTTTGGGATTTAGAAGAAGTCTGTGACGAGTTTATAGGAAGAAGCGCAGCGTCGCGCTGTTTAATGGTGAGTAATAATTACACTGTAGCAATGGTTATAGTAGTTCTATAGGCCCTAATCAATACAAGCTTAACAAAATGAATTCACAGTTATTAAAATTGAAGCAGCATTTTTAATGGAGATTAAAAGTGACAACTGAATCAGCGAATTTTTTTAGTGTAAATTTATTACATTCTTCGTACTTCGTTTAAACATTGTTATAAGTAAATAGGTATATACAGTATTAACTAAAATGATTGATTTGTATATTTAGTTTTCTTAATTCAATTTCTAGCCGATCATCCACGTGCCTGTAGAAATTTGATTGCATCAATGCCCCGCAGATTGAGGGCAGTAATAGATACTGAGGATCCATGCACCCGATATTGATTTTGTTTTTGTTAAAGTTTTCATTTTAGAAGATATTATTTTCTTTCCTCATTTACTTATTTGAAGAAGGTTTTAATTTATGTTTTTATGTGTGCATTAAAGCTATAAAACTCGAATATAAAATTAAATAAGAAACTACATTACAGGCAAAATGCTATTCTAACATTCCGTTGAAAAAAGGGTAGAACGGGAATAGAACCCGTGAGGTTACGAACGCAGACGATGTATATTAAACCTCTCGACCACGGAAACAAACTAAGCCAAACTCTCTCTTTAATGTTGCTTGAGTGTGCACTGCATTAACTAGCAAACAACCCAGTACAATTATTGAAAACGTGTTGATGTGAATACGGCTTTTGCGAGCGCTCACGAAGTTCCCCGATCGATTGAATGTATCAGCGGATGACTCTTTTTTTTTCTTGTCTAAGGGTGTACCAACAATGATGTGAACAACTTCAACAACAAACTAAACAAAATACTAATGGCGTTCAAAAACACTAAACTGATGGATATTAACACAAGAAGGGACTATTACACCAAGCATGGTCAGCATATGAACGGTGTTGGATAAGACAAAAAGGCATCAAAATTGGCTCAACCAATCAAAGAACTTGAACTAAAAAAAGATGATCCAATTATTCTCAAATTGGAAAACAATCTAGAGAAGAAGAAAGAAGGGGAATCAGAGAGTCACAAAAGAATTATCATAAGCCTGCCAGACTTCGATCAAGATACAGAAAGTTTGAAAAGATCAACCCCTACAATGAAGACTCCTGCACATATGGAAGATTTTTTATGCAAGAACAACACAAGAAGACAGAAAAACAAACATAAATAAGTGCAATTCATTATCGTTGGTAACTGAAAAAACTTCTGATAAAAAATAACTTCACTTTAATGCATCAAAATTTTCACTGTCTTAGAAATAAGAAGCATGAATTGGAAATATTATTGGGTGAGGAATCACAAGATGTAGATGTTATATGCTGTACTGAACACTGGCTCCATGTCAATGAAATCTCCTCATATGTGATACAAAATTATAAACTTACAAGCTCATTTTGTCGGTCAACGTATAAAAATGGGGGGTCAGCAATCTATGTACAGAATCACTTAAAACACAAAGAGAAAAGTCAAACATACTATTTAAATATAGAAAAGACATTTGAACATGCAGTAACAGAAATAACAATAATTTTTGTTTAATAATAGTATCTGTATATAGATCTCCGGATGGTTGTATAAAAACGTTTCTAGAAAAATTTCAAATACTACTAAATACTCTAAAAAAGAAAAAGAAGCCTATTATTAAATGTGGGGATTTCAACATAAACTTTCTAACTACCGATAAAGTTGTATCTGAATTCAGGTCATTTATTCAATCCCATAATCTAATTGAGACTATACATACTCCTACTCATTGTGCCGGTTCGCTCAGGGTAGAATATGATCACTCAGGGATGTTTATATTATACACATTTTATTTCAATTTATTGTGCAATTTTGTGTGTACAATGGTATTTACAATGTTTGATATTTAACTCACTCGGAGTGGAGTTGATGAATTCCTTCCGCCCACGTGTTTTATTATCACCTTCGCGAACTGTTACTGACGAACTTGACTATTGTAGAACGTAGGAGCGTGAGAGTTTTCACACGCGTCCTTGCCTTATAAGGGCGATGAAACCTCCCATCCCCACTCCGAGTGTATATGTTATTCATTATAGCTTAGAAGGGTAGGTACCATTCGTTTGGGTTTCTATGTTGGTAATAGACTCGTGTGCACGTTTCTGCGCCTTCCAATTATTACTATTAATTGTACGCTTTAGTACTCACGAGTCTATTACTTCTTGAAATACTACTAAATACTATAAAAAAGAAAAAGAAGCCTATTATTAAATGTGGGGATTTCAACATAAACTTTCTAACTACCGATCAAGTTGTATCTGAATTCAGGTCATTAATTCAATCCCATAATCTAATTGAGACCATACATACTCCTACTCATATAACTTCCACCTCACAAACATGTCTTGACCAAATAATCATTGACCGTGGATATTTACCATGTACTGTAGAAAATATAAACTTTGGTATCTTAAATCACAATGCAACATTTATTCATATTCCATTAGAAACAAACGCAGCCATGAACTCAAAACTTAACAAAACAATAAGTTACCGGTATAAAACAAACTTTAACAATGAAAATATTGAATACTTTAAATCTTTACTACAAACTGAAAGCTGGAATGAAGTAATCAATAAAGTTGACATAGACGAAGAATTAGTAGAGTTAGTAAACACCATAAAATATTACTTACATATTGCCTTCCCAATTGGAAAAGTTGTAACTTCACAAAACAAGAGCAAAAAAACTAAACTGGATAACAAAATGACTAATAATATAGTGGAAAAGAAAAAGAGAGCTGTGTAAACTCTATAAAAATACTAGTAATCCTAATGTTAAATCATACTTTGAACTGTACAGCAAAATATTAAGGAAAGTAATTCATGAGGCTGAAAAAAGGTCCAACAGGGATTTTATTATAAAGGCAGAAAACAAAGGAAAAGCTATTGTAAGAAAAGAATCTGGAAAAAGTAATGAAAAAGTTAAAGATAGATTGGAAATATCTGTCAATGAGAAAGTAATTAAAAATTTGTATGAAATAACTACTTTGCAAATGTTACACTGAATCAAGCAACAATATCTCATAAATTAGAGTGAGGATTTTTATGAAATTTCATGTTTTAAACTATTAGATAGCACTGAGACAAAGTATCTACATTTTATGATTTGTAGAATCAAATAAGACCTACATATTTTTTCATTTCATAATATTTTGGCAAAATGTTCATATTTTACTAAGAATTTAATATTCCTTCATATTTTTCAACTTTCAATTTTTTAAAGAAAAATTTCTAATAATTGGTTGAAAACATTTTTGAAGTGACTGTAGTTTTGAAATTATTTGACAATGTAATATGGTAGACAGGCGAAAATTCCTCAGTATCCCATCCAGAACAAAATAAATAGTTTTGATAAAAGAAAATAATTGAATAAGGAGACATGGAGCAAGAACAGGGATTTCCTAATCTGTGACAAGAACAAGAATAAGTAAAACAACAATGTTAGACTAATAACTACCTACTCCATCTATCAGATAAGCAACCACTACCTTTTTGCTACCTAAGGACAGTCCTTATTTTGTGAATGGATTACAGTATTTAAATGTAGGGAAGAGCCTTGGCGGAGAGCTACGGGACTTGCGCTGGTTCGAGTCTCCATGGGGGAAGAAATTTTCTCATGGTATTTCGGCCAGTATGGGACCGGTGCCCACCCAGCATCGTGAGGCAATTGGGTAGCTACAATAAGTAGCGGCTCCAGGTTGAGGAACCAACTATAGCGGCTGGGGGACTCGACATGCTAACCACATGTCACCCCTACACTGGCTGTTGATCATCTACCTCTGTGATTGACACATGTGGATGTGAAGGGCCAGCAGCCGGCTGGTAAAAGGGCAACCGCTGAAAAGTGGAAAGACCTTCAATCGGAAATATAGGGAAGACTGCTGCTGTGCTGAGAGATAAGGTCTTACTCCACAGTTTATGAAATTAGTAAAGTTATTGTAGGTAAGGCCAATATTATTCTCACTTACATCAAACTATGAAATATAGCGCTGTACATGTTTGCTCACATAACATCACATGGTGTGGAGCGTACTTTCTGATCGTATAAAACAATTCTGACGGACGGGCATTAAAACAAATGTAGACAAACCTCTTAACTGTGTATTACGAATTGAATTGATAATTGGATTGTTCGAAGCACAAGTAGACCAAGACTAGATACTCTGCTCAGCCAATTTCATGAAAAAAGTAATGTTAAAATAATTTTAACTACATTTCACCATGTTCATACATATAGTTTATAGGATTTAAAATAATTGCATTTGCAAAGAGAGTTTTGAAATACTCCCCAGAATTATTTATGGGTTAAATCATTTTAGCATCTTGTTTTTCCAAGTATGACACGGGACTTGGTGTACTTGTATTCCAATTCATCCAATTTAATATTATTGTAACATTTACATATATTGGAGTTCAATATCTTTGCGCAAGGTAAATAGCAGTCATCAAAACTGTACCCACTCTAATTTTTTTTACTGGTATATTCGATGGAAGCATGTTTGTTTCGGTTACTATGTTTAGTTTTTGTTTATGTTTGGATTTCGTAATTAAATATCATTGGATAAATGAATTGGTCGTATTTTACATATATAATCTCCCAGTATTTATTTATTAAAGTAAACTGTCAAACTACAGGCCTGAGAGGCCCTTAGTAGATGGATGTTGAGACTTCCACATTTCTAGACAATTGCCAAGGGATGTCCACTGGGTTCTCAACCCTGCGTATCCCAGAATATGTGTCTGGTACTCATTTATTTAAGAGCTGAGTAGAGCCTAGGGCTAAGATGCCGCCAGAAGGTTTGGTCCAGCTAAAAACTCTGACCCCTTTGAGACTCAATCCCACGACCTTCCAGCTTATTAGCGTGATTCCTCAAACAACTACACTACAACGTGAGTCATTACAATGCTTCAAATCACTAACATATTTTATATTGGGTCAGAGTTAATGAAAAATTAATTAAAATGGAAATACAGTGAAGTTCTTGATTTCTTGTGCTGCAAAAAAGGTCTTCTTGCCTCATTTGTGTGCTGGTATGTACACCTATAAATTATACAGGGCCCGTGTATTTAAATATATGTAAAAAGTTTTTAAGAAAATAGTAGCTTCATAATATTTTTGTGTCATAATTTTCATATTTTTCATATTTTGTTATTATGATTTCATATTTTGGTATAATTTTCTTCATATAATTCCTCGCTCTACTCATTATGAACAACCAATTTTAAACCACACGAATGTTAAAAACACTATATTCTTAACACCTTTAACACCAGAAGAATTATTTTAAATAATTAACATTCATTCATTTTGAGAATTTTCCTCATCATTGAGAGTTTTCTCCAACCAATCTTAGTAATTAAGATGAATTAAAAAAATAAATAAATATAAATGACTACGGACTTATATCAGTTTACAACAAACATTCACAAATTTCCCTTAATTAAAGTTCTCCATCGTTCTCTATCCTCTGTGCCTTTATCTGTTACACGAAATTTCCACAATGAATTTTGAATGTTGTTATTCCAGGTTGTTCTTGGTCTTCCTTTTCTGTTCCTTCTTTCAATTTTCCATGCATAGACGGCCTTTGGTAGTCTTCCATCCTGCATTCTTCTTACGTGTCCATACTATTTTAGCCTTCTGTGTTCAATCTCATCCATTATATTTCTTTCTGCATTCATCCATTTTCTAATTTCTAATTTTTTCCAGTCGAGATTTTCTGGCAGCTCTTTTCCAAAAATCAATTTTAACTGAAGTTATTCTGTTGACATGTTGTTGTGTCATTGTCCAAACTTCCGATCCATATAACATTATACTTTCTAGTATGGACTTATAAATTAGCTGTTTTGTTCTGTTAATGATGTTTTTACTCCATTGTATAGGCATAGAGTTTAACATCCCTATGGTTTTTCTTCCATTATTAATCCTTTTTGCTATTTCTTTGTTTGATGTTCCATCTTTCTCTATAATTGATCCCAAATAACAGAAACTATCGCTCTTCTTTATCTTTACCCCATCAATATATAATTCATCTGGGTCATTTGTTAAATACTCTGTTTTGTTTTTGTTGATTTTCAAACCCCATTTCTGATATATTGTTGAGGCTGAAAACCCGCCGAAGCCTGTCCCAAGCCAGGTTAAAAAAGGGTGAGGAGGAGGAGTACCAACCTCGTTAAAAAACCAGGGTTCAGTATGCTCGGCTGATAGTACCCTGTGAGAGCCCCTGCCTAGGGTTACAGGTACTGCTGCCTTGTAGTTTGATGTTGGTTCATCAAAGGCTAGAGGAAGACAACCTTGATCCTTTGTTTTCTGCCTTTATAATAGAATCCCTGTTGGACCTTTGTTTAGCCTCATGAATTACTTTTCTTTTCTTTTCATGGCCGAAGCAACTATATGAATGGCATCCGAACAGAATGAAGAAAAGAGGGAGACCAAAGTTAACATGGAAGGAAAACATGAAGACAGTAATGCAAGCTAGAGGGCTAAGCATCGAAGATGCCCAAGATCGTAGGCTTTGGAGATTTGGCACGGGAAGACGGCAGTAACTGTAAAAACCCGAAGATAGATAGAAATTACTTTTCATAATATTTTGCTATACAGTTAAAAGTATGATTTAACATTAAGATTGCTAGTATTTGTATATAGTTTATACAGCTCTCTTTTTCTTTTGCAAAGTATTATCATGGGCTAGTGGTCAGCATTTCTGACTACTGTTCATGAGTTTTCGGGTTCGATTCCCGGTCAAACTATAGCAATTTTTCCTGTGACTGCCCGTGGTCTGGAATTTAGATTACGTTTAGGTTAAGAACTCTTCTGGCGCTTCATTATAATTCATCATCCATCATATCATCGGGGTAACATAACTCCGCCTTCTAGGAGCTACAACTTCAAAAGTTGGTTACAGTTAAGCCAATGCCAGGAGAGAACACCTGGAATGTCAAAGTGACAACCTGGAGCATTGAATAAAAAAAATAAATTTAAATTAAACCTCATAGTGATATTTCCTATAATAGTTCAATTGATTTTTCATTCCAATATGTGATCAGTCTCGTGGTGTTTACGTCAGATCTTCTGACTACAGTTCAAAAGTCAAACCACAGAAATGTTTCCTTAACCACTCTAGTGGCTAAGACGTGAGGGTTCGTCGTGCCTGATCCCTCCGGTAGTGGTTATGACGAGCGGTCACGTCATGACTTAACTTTAACCCAATGGCTATGGCTTCTATGCTTGTCATGCTTGTTGTAAGTGTTTTAGAGCTGTCTTGTTAACTGTGTGCTCTCGTTTGTTCACATTACTGAGTCCTTAGTTCGATTATTAATTTTAGGAGTGTTTTATTGCTTTTATAAGGGTTCAGTTAGGTTGTGATCTATTAAAGCTATGGCTGGAAGCGGTAAAAGGAAAAGTTTGAGTGATGGTGAATTGAACGAATTATTGAACTATGAAATGTATGACAGTTATTGCAGTGCCCTGTATGAAGTGGTATCACAATGTCGTGGATTACTGAGGGCGAAACGGGCTGAAATTGGTATTCAAAAAAATAAATTGTAAGTAGACTGCATGCAAGCAGCATATAATTACTGTTTCAGTTTTCAGGTATAGGGACACTTCTAGCATTATTACTTAAGATGTTATCATTTACTTTGTTTACAGCCCCTCACCCCTCTTGCAAGTATACTGAAGTTGTATGAGTGAAGGTCAAACACAACATTCTAACTGGACTTGTGTGAGGGTCGGAAAATATACAAACGTGAACTTGTTAACACTGCTGTTTGAGGGGCTAAATTTGACAGTTCCTTGAAATTTATGACACCCAGCTGGATATTCAAAGACTAGGGAAAAAGTGTATTCTTACAGGTTCAGTGTCTTGCATGCTAAATGTAAACAGTGGCGTACTTACAAGTTCGAACAATTTTTGTTATTATTTCTTGTTTGTTTGTTATTATTTTTATTTTTTATTTTATTTCAATTATATTTTTCTATCGTTAATGCTTGTAAAGAAACTACAATATTCACGTAATATAAAATGTTTTGTTTGAAATATTTAAATAGCATATTAACAGAAATATTAGCATTAGAAAATAAAGTTGTGATTTTTAAAGGAATACGAAATTTAAATGTCCAACGGAGGTAAGCCACTACCTGGTTTTAATTGTCCCACTGAGGGAAGCGCGCTGTGACTGTGTAGCTACCACTTAACTGGTTAAAGGCAAAATTCTTATGGTACCCATGGTCTGTAATTTAGGTTAAGTTAATGTTTAAAGACTCTTCTTGAGTATCATTGTCATGTATCCGTCATATCATCAGAGTAACATAGCTATGCCTTCCAGACTCCCCATACCTCACAAATGAGTTACAATTCTGCCAATACCAGGAGAGAAAAAAATGTTCAATATGTCCGTGATGATAACTCAGGTTGTAGCATTCCTATTCCCCTAACTAGCTGGTTCAGATTTAATTCCCAAGAAGACTGCAAAATGTATTTACTAAATGTTCTTCTAGATGTAGTTTCATTGCATTACAAATGTACATTGTAGTCATGGGCGTAGCGAGGTGGGTGCACAGGGGTGCGCTTTCACCCCCCTTGATTTTCGACCAATTAACACTAGATAAAATGAGATTTTTTCTATCTAAAATTAGGTGTAAAATGTTAAAAGTAGATGTAAAGAATTAAAAAATAATATTAAGCCCGCCATGCCCAATTGATGTGATATATCAATTTATCAAATACCTGTCCCAGTGGACATAAGCACCACCAGTATGCTAGAAAATTCTAGACCTCTATTATGAACGGCTAACGCAGCATTCACTTCTCGAATTTCAGCTGAATACCTGAGTTTGTTTTTCGACGCCTAGACGCTTGCAGAACCTTCGCCTGACCTTGACTCGTCATTAGCCTCACACACTTCTGTAATGAAAGCCTTTTTTTTTTTTACAGCCATATATTGGCCAACGCCATACCTATGTATCATATTTTCTAGTACGTTCGGCAGGCTCAAATAATTATGTAATTAATTAAATAAAAATAAAACGTAGTTTTATTTGATTTTCAAATTTATTATATAATTCAGTGACAGCTGTTTCGGTACACTACCTTCTTCAGACATGTTAACAAATTATGAATTGTGTTCCAACTGATCTAAGCAACAATACAACAATATTTATTTATTTATTTTAATTTAACAAAGGGGATTTATTCAAATCAAGTTGAGAATTTAACAGTTTGTTACTACTTTTCAATTTATTTATTTCTACAGCCTCCAAAAGATTTAACTTCTTACCCTTATCACAAACATGTAAAATTTCAAAATTTGGATCGAAACAATGATTAAATTGGAATAGGTGGTTAGCATATGTTGAATATTCTAAATTTCTGTTATATGCTCTCATGTGTTCATTTATCCGAGAGATAAAAGGTCTACCACTTTGTCCTATATAGACATTGTCACATGTGTCACACTTCAATTTATATACACCTGATAATTTTTCTTTTTTTCTCTCTCTCTCTCTCTCTTTTGGTTTTATTAGCTATTAATAATGACAACGACCCTAAAATTATAGAATATTTAATTAAGAAAGTTCATTACAAAATAGAAATTAACAAAGTTTTTCCTTTGCCCAAAGAAAACGTAAAGAAATTTGTCGTAATGTCATACATAGGCCCACTTTCAAATAAAATATCTAAACACTTTAAAAAGTTGAACATTAATGTGGCATTCAAAACTAACAAAACTTTACAAAAGAATGTAATAAAAAGCAATAAAACCAAAAAAAATTATCAGGTGTATATAAATTAAAGTGTGGCACATATGACAATGTCTATATAGAACAAACTGGTAGACCTTTTATCTCTCCGATAAAGGAACACATGAGAGCATATAACAGAAATTTAGAATATTCAAAATATGCTAACCACCTATTCCAATTTAATCATTGTTCGATCCAAATTTTGAAATTTTACATGTTTGTGATAAGGGTAAGAAGTTAGATCTTTTGGAGGCTGTAGAAATAAATAAATTGAAAAGTAGTAACAAACTGTTAAATTCTCAACTTGATTTGAATGAATCCCCTTTGTTAAATTAAAAAATTTAAATAAATATTGTTGTATTGTTGCTTAGATCAGTTGGAACACAATTCATAATTTGTTAACAGGTCTGAAGAAGGTACAGTGTACCGAAACAGCTGTCACTGAATTATATAATAAATATGAAAATAAAATAAAACTACGTTTTATTTTTATTTAATTAATGAATATGGATTTTCATCAAGTAAACACCAACTCAATTCATTAATTATGTAATTGACATATTATTTACTCGGAGGTTCTAGACTCGTGCTTTAATGTTGAACTGCGCGTATTCGTGCGTGTATGCTTAAAAATTGATATAACAAAATTGTTTGGTAAGTACCTACACAATTTGTATCATTGCAAAATTATTTTTTCCCGGATAGTTTAGAATTCATCACATGCGAAGAAAACATACCCACCATTTACTCATCTAATGATATTGACAACTAGTTCGGGAGAACAGATCTACTGAGTAAAGAAGATAATGTGAAAATTCTGACAAACTGCCGGAGTCCATCCGAAAACAACAATTTCAGCAAAGGTGCTGAACATTTAAAACAGAAATTCAAGCATTGTTGGATCCAACAGTATTCATCCTGGCTAAAGTATTCCGTAAGACTCAAAGGTGCACTCTGTATATATTGTGTTCTATTCTCCCCACATTTTGTGGGGGACGTTAAAGGATCATTCATGGTGAGGCTGTTCTAGAAGTTTTTTTTTCAAAATGCATGAATTCGCCAAAAAAACTTTGTGAAAGCCGCTGGAATGTGGAAACTGCGCAGTTAACACGCTTGTTTTTAAATGAGGTCCCTGCTAGCCAAAATCTCGTAAGTTGCATTAAGAAGAATGCGGCGGATAACTTGAAATATTTGTTTTCCATCTTGGATACAATTATCTTCAGTGGTTTGCATGACTTGCATTTAAGGAGTAAAAACTGGACGAAGGCGTCTTCAGGGACTTGATTCAGTGGAGAATTGATGCCAGTGATATAAGCTTATAACGTCATTTAATCGCCAAGAATGCTACCTACCTTTCTCCACAAATTAAAAATGAATTGATTGAATTATGTGACTTGAGATAAAGAAAATTATTGAGGATGATCTAAAAAATTCCAGTGCTTACAGTGTTTTAGCTGATAAAAGCTGTGACGTTTCTGGAAACGAGCAATTGCCCACTGGTGCGCGGTTTTTAGATGAGAAACTGAATAAAATTAAAGAGGTAGACATTTATCCACTCAAATGTGTCGGCTGCTCAAAAATGGCAGGAAAAGACAACGGGGAACAGAAACGTCTGCGTGAGTTTTTTTTTTCCCCCCTAAAGTTATTTACTTCCGTTGCGCGAGCCACAAAATCATTCTTGTGGTAAAGGATTTGAATACTGTGCCCAAGGTGAGAAACACGATAGCTACAATCAAGGATATTAAAACTTTTTCGAGACTCGCCGTTGAGAAGACATCCCCATCGCAACAATATAAAAATTATTGGGATATGTAACACTTTTTGGAATTGATGAACGGCCTGGTATTGATTGCCGTAGAAAGAAACGCACCAAGCCAAAAACAAGCTGATCAGTCGCATGCTGCTGCAAATTGAAGCACTTTCATCTTTTGTTTGTGCCTGATAACAAAATATCCTAGTCATTTGGAACCTGTCGTTAATTCGCTTCAAACCGTGGCTATAGATTTAATTAAATGCACAGCCCATGTTGAAAGCATTAAAAGCATGGTAATAGATCATCGCAAAAAAGGGTTATGAGATCTCTGAAGGCATCATGAAAGAGATGGAGATTATTGCTTCTGACCTAGGTATAGAAATCACACTACCAAGAATACCCAATAAGCAGACAATTCGAGCTAATCTATAATGTAATCCCGAAGATTACTTTAAGGTAGCCATCTTCAATCCCCTAGGACTCTTTTCACACAGCTTTGTCAGACAGATTTGGAGAACAACAGGACCCTTCTTTTGAACTTAAAACGCTGCACCCTAAAAACCTAAAAACATCTCTGACAGATGCCCAAGCAATGTAAACAAAATTTCAGAGTATTATAAAATCGAGGGTTTATTCACCGAAATTTTACTATGACACCGTATATAGATGAAACGGCGACAAGGATACAGAAAATGATTTAGTTAACATCGTGGACGAGTGCGATTTTTTCCCACCAATCAAAAAAGCAATTGTAATATGCCTGTTTTACCACGCAGTACGGCGTCGATTGAACGCACTTCTAGCATCCTAAGAAGAGTGAAGACACGGTGCCGTTCTATAATGACAGAAAATCGCCTGCTCAGTCTGCACAAAAAAATATTACAAATGATATTGAAAAATTCAAACTAAGTGTACTTAAAAAATGTTCTCAAACGAAAATGCGAGTTGAACTGTGTGTACAGTAGTACTTTATTATTAGCTATAATATAGCTAATAGTATCAGTACAATTAAGTATAAAAATTAAGAAGTAATATTGACAAAAAATTTAATTCGCCAAAGACTAAAAATTCTGCAATTATTTCACTATTATTCTTCATAATTCTACTTCAATAGCGCTGTAGTTTTCTTCCGAAATATATTGAGGCTAGTTTCAAAAATGAAGGTAGTATTTTGTATTTTTGATTTGTTCGTTTGTACCCGGAAGGTATACAGCTGAAAAAAAAAATTGCACCCCCTCCTTAATCCACTGCTGGCTACGCCCATGATTGTAGTAATGTTTCTTTGTAAAGATTGGTCTTGCATTCTGGTTTGAATCTTATTTTATTACATACTATGTTTAATTTGATATGTTTATGTTATTAAAATTAGTGTAGAAAATGAACTATTACAGTTCTCAAACCCGTTACCACATGTTACTTTTGTCAACATAAAAACTGAAACGTAGCATGTGGTGACTTACTTTAACATAAAAAATATTAAATACACTATATATATATATATATATATATATATATATATATACAGGGTGTAAATGAATTATACCGCACAAATTTAACTGCTTACAGATGGGTAAAATATAAGTAATTTGAGATAGGGAACCAATGGTCTACGAGTGAAAATGGGCTAGTTATAGGGAATCAAAGTAATCGACAAATATTACAGATAAATCAACATTAGAGAAAAGTAGGAGAGAAAAATATACTAAAATAACTTCAGATCTTAGTATTAATTCCGAGATCCTGATTGCTAATAATTCATCAACAAACATTTATGAAATATTGAGTTATCAAATTCCTCAAAATGTCAACTTAGCAGATGATTGCACACCACTGCATTGGTTAAAGTAGAATCGGTACAATGAGAACCTTAGCTCGGAGTGAAACACGCAGAATCTGTGTAGTTAACATGTGGCTTAATGGTTAAAGTGATGGATTTGAGATTCAAACACTGATGGTTCAAATCACGGCAGGCCACTTTTTTCTTTTCCTGCTTGTGTATTGTGATATGTTGACACTGAAATTTGTTCAGTAGAGGCGTGTGTAAAATATCTATTCCCATATTGGTTATTACATTAATGTCTGATTAGAATTTACTTCACTAACATCTCATTAGAAGTTACTTCAGTAACAGTCGCATTATATGAAAGAATCATGGAACATCTTTACAGTTATGCTGAACTTGCCGAAATGCATCTGATTTATGGTGCAGCACAAGGTAATGGTGCAGGAGCTGCTGCCATGTACGTGGAGCGGCATCTGAATAAGTGCCATCCTCACCGAACAACCTTCGAGTCTCTTGATAGGCCTTTGTGGGACATTGAAGATAAACAGAGTAGACGCCGGTGAAAGACATACGCGCCGCACTGCAAAGTTCGAAGGAAGTGTTTTTCATATGGTGGAAGATGATCCTTCGACTAGCACTCGTGCTATCGCATGTTTAATGGGCATGACCATCAAACTGTATGGAAAGTCCTGCATGGATATCAGCTGTATCCCTTTCATGTGCAAAAAGTACAAGTCTTACAGCCAGTGGACTTCGCTCAACGGGTACAATTTTGTAATTGGGGTTTGCTGCAGCTCCACACTTCTTTTCCTCTGTGTTATTCATTGATGAGGCAATATTTAATACGGATGGGGTGGTTCTGAACTCAAAGAACAGTCAGTCATGTGTGGAATTATGAAAATCCTCATGCCATCTTCGAGAGGGGTCACCAGCAGAGATTTTTTGGTGAACGTATGGGTAGGTGTAATTTCTGATCACATCATTGGCCCCTACCTTCTTCCCCAGAGATTAAATGGCGTCATGTATAAGACATTTAAGAGCACGTCCTACCTAGATTGCTAGAAGAAGTTCCTTTTCACATCAGGCTCCTCCCTATTTCTGCCGCAATATGCGACATTATTTGGATGAAGTGTATCCTGGCCGCTGGATATAGGAAGAGGTAGTTCAGCTATAGTGTGGCCAGCTCGCTCTTCAGATCTCTGTGCACTTGATTATTTTTGTGGGGACACCTGTAAACACTGGTGTATGCGACCCCTGTTGATACAGATGAACTGTTAGTTGCACGCATAATCGCAGCATGTCATGTGATTCCCAAGACACGTGGTATCTTGAACGGGGTACGAGAATCCTTTAGTCGCTGATGTCGTCAGTGTTGTGAGAATGGAGCTGGCCAATTTGAACAATTTCTCTAATGAGTCTGTAGGTGCTTTAATTTTTTTCTGGTTTACCATATGTATTGTTTCTTATTTCCCAATAACATTATGTATGTCATGTGCACATACACAGTATCTCTTCATGTTATTATTCTAGAGATCACTGCACTATCATTTATCTAAGTACATAAGTATTGTACAGTACAATTGTACATTTTATTTGCGAAACATATTGTACTCTATAGTATGTGCATATTATTGAGCGATTCCATGAAAATGTCATACCGAGGTGAAAATTTTGAAATTGGCACAGGAATAATATTTTTGGCGTAATATGTATATTTAAGGATCAAATTGTCTGATTCTATAAGATAATGTTTCATAAGTGTATTATTTTAATCTAATATTGGTGGTAGAACTTGTAATATTCCAAACCTGTAAAAAAACGCAACATTTACCAATTTGTTGTTTATAGATTTGGTCGCAGTGGCGTGTATTCAATGGACGCAAGGTAAGCATCGCTTACCCAGGACTAAAAAATTATAAAATGAGAAACATTACTGGAATAATCAGTTTGATTAACATAAATGTCCAATGCAATTTAAAAATAATTTTCGCCATCTGGTCCGTATTTGCGTTGTCAATTTGTTCCATCCAGCTCCCCAGCTATAAACCACTCTTGCGCTACACGAAGAGCTGGGAGCTGCTCGGAAATGATCGTTTGCCGTCATAAGTCTTCGTTATCTGTGGTCCTGCACTTTTAAATGTTCGGGTCTTGATGTGTAGTAAAATCTTATTTCAAGTCATAGTTATTCGATTTTAAATAAAACGTGGGTCCTACATTTCTCAGTCGTAATTTTAGTGTCAATACTGAAGTATTTTTATAGTTAAGATGGTTTCATTAAAGTTTAAGTGTATGAACATATTTTAATATTGGAGTGTATGTATGTGATATATCTGTAAGGTAAGCACTTCAGCCCCTTGTGTGCAGCAGTCAGTGTTGAAAATATGGAAGCTCAGAGCGAGTCAGCGCAAGACAGTGGACAAAGCGCATGTGACTGTGTAATATGTGATGTTCTAAAATGTAACTTTGCCTCGCGCACATTCGAAGATAAGAAACGTATAATACAAAGTGGTAGGCTTACTCCTGAGTTAAATATCGCAACTAAGGCGAAATCTTGTGTAAGGCGTTTCTATTCGCAAATTTACAATAGCAACGTGTGGTTAACAGGTGTCCTCGTACGCAAAAATTGTAAGTTACTGTTGGTCATGTCTTCTGTTTATTAATGAAAGATCTGTTTGGAACAGTGCGGGTTATTGCGACATGGAAACATACACAAAGCCATTAAAAAGCATAGCCTATCTCAAAATCATTTGCTCTCCATTATAAATGAGAAAAACTTTCGGTAAGACGAGAATTGAGCATATGATAGACAATCAGAAAAAAATTAGGGATGTGCAACACAATAATCTTGTGAGAAAAAATAGAGACATAATGAGATGCTTCATTGATGTAGTTTGTTTTTGTCAGGGTAAGAGATGGCATTCAGAGGGCACGACGAATGACGGGACTCTCTGAATAAACGGAATTACGTTGAACTCGTAAAATTACTCAGTGAATATGACGAGAAACTAAAGTATCATTTAGAACATTCTACGACATTTACAGGAATGTCAAATTTAATCCAGAATGACCTAATTGCGTCCATATCAAACATATTATTGGACAGAATAAAGAGGGAGATCAATGAATCAAATTTATTTCCATTGTTCTAGATGAGGCAATAGACGTAAGTAATTTTCTCAGCTGTCTCCTGAGTTTCGGTACTTCACTGAGAGCGGCCAAGTACATGAACGATTTTTAGGATTCGTTAACGTTTCTAATGATAGAACAGCCGAGGCACTATACAATATAGCGGTTCAACTGATTCATAATTTCGGATGTGAGAAGAAACTTATTGCACAAAGTTATGATGGAGCAGCTGTCATGGCAAGTCAGTTGAATGGACTGCAATCGAAGGTGAAAAACACATTTCCAAATGCTATTTTCGTTCATTCCTTCACCCTTCGACTGAATTTAGTATTATCCCAATCCGTGGCCATCATAAAAGAATGCAATTTTTTTTTCCTTACTTTGAATGGACTAGCTGGTTTCTTTTCAAAATCAACCAAAAGAACACGGGTTCTTGATGAAGAAATAAAGAAGCGGTTGCCAAGAGTGTCTTCGACGCGGTGGAATTATGGTTCTCGTTTGGTTGGAACAGTACATGAGCATGGGAATGAACTAATTACTATCTTTAGAAGAATTACAGATCCAGATGAGAATTGGGATCAGGAAGCCTATATTGCTGCCCGTGGATTTTTAATCACAATGCAAGATTTTGATTTCAATTTTATACTTAATACGTTTGTTAATATTTTCCCTCTAACAGACAGTTTATTTGATATATTGCAGACAAACATTCATGATATAGGTTACTGCATAAATAAAATGAAGGAATTGAAAGAAATCTTACAAAACAAACGCGAAGAGTTTGAATAAATATGGGAAAAAACGAAACGAACTTCAGATTTCAACGAACTATTTCCCAAACGTTCAAGACATTATGAAACCTTTGACACCAAAGCAAAGTATAGACAAATTTACGTGCAGATTTTGACACTATATTGGGTCAATTTAATTATAGATTCAGTAATTTAGATTCATTGTTATTTTGGAACTTTTTAATGTAAAATAATTCGACATGAATAAACATTGTTTTCCGGAAATTGCATTTCAATCGTTAAAAGACAGCTATGGAAATGTTTTCGAATTTTCTTCATTGAGATCACTGCTTGTCGTTACATTTATTTCAGAAGACATGCGCCACAAGAGTGTTAGTGATCTACTCAAGTCCATTAGATCAAATGATCTACAAACAGCATATTGTGAAGTACTAAAACTGTGTGAACTAACTTTGAACTTCCCTGCAACAAGTTCGTCAGTTGAACGAAGTTTTTCTACTTTAAAAAAGACAAAAAAACTACGTGCATAATTCTCAAGTTCAAGAGAGACTTACAAACTTAGCAGTACCATCCATTGAAAGAGGAATTCTGAAACAGTTGAAGCAAGAGTCTACATTTTATGATCTTGTAATTGGCGATTTTGCCCAGAAGGATAGGAGGATTCAGCTTCATTACATATAAGGTAATTAGATATTTAGAGATAATATTTATGATTAATTGATTAATTAAATTGAAAAGGGACTAAGCGCCAAAATTGAAAAGGAACTCATTTCCTTTTCATGACATTGGAACGGAACATAGCATCTTTCAGTAGAGAGAAAAAAAAATTGGCACCTATTCCCAAATTGCTTACCCTAAAAAATGTTCAATACACGCCACTGTTTGTAGTATTAATTCGTTTTATTTTACAACTCTTTTGTTAAACGATGCTTTGGTCCTACCTAGTCGTAAATGTAATAATATTAATTGCATTCTAATGTTCTATATACCTTAAATGTGTCCTATAATTGTTAACTACAAGCTATGGTCAGTCAGTCACGAAAAACGTATAAAAATTACTGTACACAACATAATAATTGATGGAATAAAATTTCCTCTTGGATTCTACGTTATCGGTACACAACTAACAAAAATGTATTGAAGACATTTTCTTGTAAAGTCATTATTTTTCCCGCTAGTGTCCCGTGACTGATTGACTTTTTGTCCTATCATATATATGCTAATACGCATGGTGCAGTCAGTTGCTTGCTGCACTCCGCTGAGGATTAACATAAACATGGTTTAGGAAATCTGGTAGACTGTTTGGCTGAGCTGTTGCATAAAATAATTACTGACCCTTTTTCTGTGTCAATTTGAGCTAAAAGACAGCTAGCGGAAGCTTTTAATTATATTCAGGAAAAACGTTGCAGTAAACGAAGCAGCCATACTTGTTGATTTCTCAGAATATTATGCCTACAAAGAACAAAATGAGATCCAGGCAGTTCATTGGAAAAATTAGCATATCTCAATATTAACTGCTGTTGCCTAGTTTAGATGGAAGGGGACAGAGAAGTACAGAAGAAATACTTCGTTCTAGTGTCAGGTTAAGTTACACATAGCAAGTGTGCTATAGATGTTTCCTATAGAACAGCGTTTTTTTTTAACTATAGTGATTTCTTCCAAAACTTGAGGTGATAAAAATTTTCAGTTGGAGCAGCAGGTAATAGAAATAGGCCTATACAATTAGCAATGTGACACTGCTTACTCGCATATTGGATTTGACATAAAATGGAATTTCTTTGAATCGTACAATGGAAAGGGGGCTATAAATGCGATTGGCGGCCAAGTAAAAAGGATGGCACGGATGTATGAAAAATCGAGAAAGAAGATACAAAATGGTGCAAAATTATGTAATGTAATCTGTAAAACCAACCAGATAACTGGAGTAACAAAATGATACAGAAGAAGGAAATATGTTTTTAGAAAAACAATTTGAATATCTTGCATCTATCACAACTCAATGCGTATACAAAGTGAAAGCGTTGGACCCGTACGTTATAGAGTATGCACAACTGTCAAACAATCAGCCCAACAAATTCGTAAGTTCGTTGTTAAAAAAACTGAATGGCTTGACAGGCCTAGAAAGCCCTTGGCTGCTAATGTCACATCCAAGTATATCAATCACAGAGGTGGACACTCATCTAACCAACATATAGCGTGACATGTGGTCAGCATGTCGTATACTCGAGCCGTTATGGCTGATTTTCTCGACCGCAACCGCTAAATATTGTAGCTGCCCAAATTCTTCATGATTCTGGGCGGGCACCAATCCCCTTGTGACCGCAATTTCCTGGAGAAAATTTCTTCTCTCCATGGGGCTCGGAATCAATCATGCTCTCTATTGAGACATCTTGACTACCAACCCTTCCAGTTACGGTGTGGAAGCTTCAGTGCGCGTGACAGGAAACATTATTTTTACAGTAATGGGTCAAATCAGTTCAAGAGTAGAGAGAGAACTGATTTGTATAGAAATAAAGCGATCTCGTAATATATATATATATATATCTATATTTTATAAGAATTATATTATCGAAGGTTTTATGATGTGAAGTCATCAGAACTCGGGCTAATTAGAGTTATGTTTTTATGGTTATCTAAAAGTAGAATTCAATACGTCAGCAATTGTTTACTAACTACAGCTTATTAATGCGATTTACGATAATTTGTTTTGAATGTACATGCACTCTGATATATAACTAACTTATTAAGAATGTGTATACATTCTGGGGGGATTAAATTTTTTATTTCAGTGGTTTAATCTACAAATAAAAAATATTAAATATTACATCAGGTAAACTGTAGTAAACTCCACTCGAAGCGCGACAGGACCAGAAGGCCCTTGGTCTAACAACCGGCTGCTGGCCTCACTTCCACATGTGTTAATCACAGAGGTAGACGATCATAAGCCAGTGTAGGGGTGACATGTGGTCAGCATGTCGGGTCACCCAAACTCCACTCGAAGCGCAACAGGCCCAGAAGGCCCTTGGTCTAACAACCGGCTGCTGGCCTCACGTCCGCATGTGTTAATCACAGAGGTAGACGATCATAAGCCAGTGTAGGGGTGACATTTAGTCAGCATGTCGGGTCACCCAGCCGTTATAGTTGATCTTATCAACCTGGAGTCATTACTTATTGTAGCCACCCAAATGCCTCACGAGTCCCATACTGGCAGAATTCCATGAGAAAATGTCTTCCTCCATGGGGACTCGAACCAGCGCAAGTCCCATAGCTCTGCACCAAGGCTTCTTGCCTTAACCGCTCGGCTATGGCACCGGACTAAATTGTAATCAGTTACTACATATATATATATATATATATATATATATATATATACACATGCATACAATTTTAGTGGGTACATTTAACAATAGAGAAGACACTTTATTATTAAGTATTTAATAGTTTTGTTATTTTTACAATTTAAAATGGTACATGGCAAGCGAGTTAATTTAATTACATTATTGATTTAAATTAATATTTATTTTACAGAATTTTCGTAGAATTGATAAAGTATTTGCAGTTCTTTATTATTCTCTGTTATTCAAGCTGTTTATCTACTTTTGTAGTATTTTGTTACGTTTGTGTTATATTTGCCTTTTGAAATTCTAAATAAAATTCAGATATGTCAGTCAGTCAAAAATAATGTCTGTCAGTCATACATCACATATTAAGTTATAACTTCGGTATTAATTGTGATTTAGGTCTATTTTTTTATTTAAAATGTAACTTAAAATGTGCCCTCCAAACGGTATTTTGGAAAATTGAATTAAGAATCACATTTCAGAGAATGATGTAGATGAATATGTTAAGCTGCATGATGAGTTAACATTTATGTCAGTAGTTCACACATACATTGATAGATAATAAATAACATTGTTTTTCTTCAGAAGTTGTATATTTAGGTACAATCTTAATCAGACACTTTTCCTCTATCATATCACTATGTAACAGCTCTAATTTTAACCAATTATAATATTCATGCAAGCATTTTCCAGGAAAATTGTGTTGTAAATGTCAGTCAGTCACATATGTAATTGCTCTATTACAACCTTTCAAACAATTGTCTGTACAATATGTACATAGATAGTTTTGTAACTCATGTACTACATTCCTTTACCGTATTCTGTAAAATAATGAATAAACAATTAAACCAAAAGTAAATCTATGTACGTAACTAATTTACAGTACTTACATATTAAAGGAAGAAAGGGGGAAAAAAGTGTACACATACTGTAGGTAGTTTCAAACATGATGCATCAATCTTACATTCATGTCAGTAGTAAGACTGCTATAACCACTGAGCTATACACGCACACTTGTTGCAACTTACAGTCTCTGTATCATATTATTTCCATATTAATTTGATATAATCAATGGCCTGTCAACCATTTTACAAATTGAATCATAATTTGGACATTTTTATTCGTAGACCATTAGTTAATTATCTCAATATGCTTATATAATACCCCGCTATACGTAGTTAAATTTGTGCGGTATAATTCATTTACACCCTGTACATAAGGGTGTCCCAAGACATAAAGGAGGTTTTTTTACAAAAACAAATATGCATATCTTCTATTGTTTATTCTGTTTGAACTTAATAATTCAAATAACAAATGTTATTGTGATTGGATCATGACTACCCATGCTGACTTCTTGCCAAACTTAAGACATAAAAATTTGTACTGGGTTAGTATAGAAGGATTCTAGAACTAAAAGCTTATTTAGTAGATAAAACATCAGTTTTCTATTTTACAATAAAAAAACATTATTGTTCAAATTTTCTTTTCAAAGTTTGCAAGTAAAGACGTATTTCAAAGCAAGTCTGCATGGGTTGCCGTGGGCCTAAGTGTACCAAATTGTACTTATAATTGTTTTAACATTGTTTATATATATATATATATACGATCCCAAAGCAGTAGTAATTTCAGATGTCACCTTTAAATAGGTATCTCTCACCCTTAAAACACATTCATGATATGCTATATAAATAGAAACTTTTAAAGTGTACAGAAACAGCTCATATAACTCATATTAGAAGCATTTTCTTGAGGAAGTTGTATGCTCCTTGTAATTAACATGAAGTCAAGAATATTGTTGAATTAATTTTAGTTCATATTTAATGAGATCTACTCAATACAATATTTCAGTTATGATATATTAATGTATCCTTTTCCAACATCAGAAATAATTCAATAAATGATCATAATCAATTACACAAATACAGCATATTTGATATGATATTCTAAATGGCTGCCCTGAACTGAGCATCATAATATATACACCTGATTATATATTATTTACACAACATTATTAATTTTATTAAAAGTAAAGAATTACATTTATTATAAAATAAAATATAGTATGTTACTAGGATGGAAGACTTTTCCTTATACATTGAAAAAATTACAACCTATATGTAATACAATGTCTTCCATCCATCAAATGTAATATATTATTGTGATTTTAGGTGGAACATATAATAATATTTTACCATCCCATTACAAAAAAGCTGTAGGCTTCCTTGACTATCTACTATTTAAAGGAAGTTACACTATTAGGTTTATTTTAATTAAAACAAGTTATAATTTTAATTACTCATTACTTATTTTAGGAATTCACACTATGAGCTATATTCATTTAAGTAATATTTTATCTTTCACCTCATATAAAAAAAATTAATTACTCATTTTAACCCTTGACTATTATTAATATTTGTTTATAATCAACAGAACTTTTCATATGAAATGAAGAATGTATGAAAATGAACCATTTGAGTATACCCCAAAAAAAATGTATATATATATATATATATATATATCCTGCAATTGAAAAAATAAATAACATCAATGAAAAACAATTGAATGTTATCAGTTAGCTTACTGAATGACTACATCTTAACAAGTGCATCTTGAAATATGTTCTGAATAGTTTACTAGAACAACACAGAGCAATGGGATTAGCCATGGAACCTACATAAATGAAACCAATAACATCACTTGGTACAATACGAGAAATTATATTATCTTCAGGCAACAATTCTGTATCATAAATGAATGCACAAATACCGAGAGGAGCAGAACTAAATATATATACCGCTGTGAGTGTAATGTACACCCTTGCACTTCTTTGTCGGGCTTGTCTATGTGAATTTACTACCTGAGCTTCTCCTGGCATGTTCTCTGCACTTTGTTTTAAAGAGTAAACAATATAAGCATATGATATTGAAATTATTATGAAAGGTAAAATGCCAACAAATATTGCTGCACAAATATAAACATATCTACAATTTTCAGCACAGTCACAAGTTTTATATACATAATTTCTTTTTTGTGCAGATGTAGAAGAGATGCTAACTACTATAGCCAAAATCCATATACACAGAATACTGTATAAAATCAACTTTTTAACTGAAACCTTTCTTTTCAAACAAACTTTAGATGATTTATTTAATGCGCAGAAACGAAATATACTCATCAACATAATAGAATATACAGAAAGATTAATCCCAAGAAGAAACAGTATACCCATGAATTTACAAATAGGGGTTTCCAAAAATATTGTTGTTTCCAAATATATTATTTTAAATGCAAAATTTGTAGGAATACTTAAAAACAAGATTTAACGTATCTACAATAGCTAAATTTAGAATTAACATATTTGGCCAAGTTTGCAATTCTTTATGCTTGAGGAAGATAAATATTGTAGTAACATTTCCTATTATTCCAACAACAAAAGTTATAATTAATATAGGGATCTCAATACAATAAAAATGATTTTTAGCTTGTTTATAAAACATTTGTCTTTCATAATATTTCATTAACCACTCATTTTCTTTAATGTGAATTTCTGAAAGGAATGAATTAAAGGTGTCACTGAAATTAGCACACACAGAATTGTTGAACATGTCAATGTAATTGAATAATATCATTAACTGATTACCAAACTGATCAAATTCATTTTCAATTTTTGTTTGTTTGTTACTTGAGAATGATACATTACTCTGTAACCATTTATCTTTCACAATCTCAGATTTTTCCCACTGCATTATTATTCTATAACTTTCATTATAACACCAACATAAATTTGTATTTCCTTTCACGTTATACAGTTCATGCACACCTGTTTGATTGATTGTTGTAGTTCCTTTGCTAATCTGCTAATTCCTTGGTGTGTATAACAGTGCTGTAACTTAAATTCAACATTAAATCAGAAGATGTGAAATTAACAGAGACCTGTACCAATCTGTTGGCAATCACCGATAATAAGCTTCCGAATAGATCTGGGTCTGTATGGTGAGTAACGTCTAACATACTTGAACCTGATTTAGCATTGATATGAAAAAGAATTGTAACAGAAAACTGTTCTGTCTATTAAAGCAGTAAACGGAAAGGAAAATAGATAATTAATAGCATTATTCCTTTTCACAACTATAGATGCTCAACTTACTGTCATAAATGTGGGTTTGAAAAGTAGGAAATAAGTTATTTATACTTGATAAGATAATGGGGTTGCCTATCACCTACTCTAGGTTACCACTATAAAGTGTTATGAAAAAATATTTAAAAATTGGAATTGAAAACAAATATCAAGCTCACTGCACTTAAATACAAAGTAGAAACAATCATGTTTGTAAAATGTATCTCTATACTTAAAAAACGTACAAGTACCCGGTAACTTAAAAATATGTTTACGGGTAGAAAATAAAATTTTAGATCAATAATAGTCTATGGAATATCCTGCGCCATAGCCGAGTGCGTGAAGGCTAGAAGCCTTCACACACAGCTACGGGACTTGTGCTGGTTCAAGTCCCCATGGGGAAAGAAATTTTCTCATGGAATTTCGACCAGTATGGGACTGGTGCCCACCCAGCATCATGAGACAATTGGGTAGCTACAATAAGTAGAAACTCCAGGTTGAGAATACCAGCTATATCGGCTGGGGGACTCGACATGCTGACCACATGTCACCCCTACACTGGCTAGATGATCGTCTACCTCTGTTATTAACACATGTGGATGTGAGGCCAGCAGCCGGATGGTAGGCCAAGGGCCTTCTAGACCTGTCGCGCTTGGAGTGAGTGAGTGAATATTATATGAATAATTCTAGTATCAAATTAAATATGTCTATGAAGGACAAAAAACTTTAAGAGCTTAATGAATGAGTTGGAGAAAATGCTTTAATATCTCACCTCATAAAGTTGCCTGTCTTCGCGATACCGGTTTCAAAAGTATAGTTTTATTTCCTTCTTCAGTCAAACTCCAACTGTCGAAATTTCACTGTTAACATCATCTTCTGAACAGATGTTGAAATTTCGACAGATGCAGTTTGACTCAAAATGGAAGTAAAACTATACTTTTGACACCGGTATCATGAAGACACACAGCTGAGATGTTAAAGCATTTTTTCCAACTCATTTATTAATATTAATATCTCATAGTGTTTCCTCGCACTGTAATTTTGAGTAAAATACTTAAGCGGTGTTTCTTAAACTGTCTTTTTATACCTCTATATCCCCACTTTGGGCTTTGGTGCTCCCTTGTGGGAGTTTCTTAACCAAGCTAATTTATTTATTCTTAATTCCCTAGTGATCTCAATGAGTGATAAGTAGTTAGCTCATTGCATAAAAGAGACATCTGATAGGAAAATAAAGTATTACTTGAACAGAAAAAGCTGATTAAGTTTTACTCAGAAGCTCTAATTTAGCCTTGAGTTTCTTTTATGAGCCTGAAAGTCTTCTGCTTCAACCTCAGAAGTGGATTACAATTCTGCCAATACCAGGAGAGAAAGCCAAAAATATTGCAAGCATTGAACAAAAAAAAAATGTCAATATGTAATGCTACCGGTAGCTCAGGTTGTAGCATGCATATTTCCTAACTACTATGTTTGTGTTTAAACCCAGGAAGAGTGGAAAAATTACAAAATGTTCTTCTAGATGAAGCTTCTTTGCATTACAAATGTACATTGTAGTAATGTTTTATTTTGAAGATTGGTCTTACATTGTGGTTTGAATCTTCTTTTATTTCATACTATGTCTAATTTGATGTGTTTAAGTTATTAAAATTGCAGTTCTCAAACCCTTTACCACATGTTATTTTTGCCAACACAAAAACTGAAATGTTGCATGTGGTGACTCATTTTAACATAAGCAATATTAAATGTACTCTGTATACAGGGTGTTAAAAAATAATGTTTCCAACGTTTGAAGGATGGTAGAGGAGGTAAAAAAAACACTTTTTTATCTGATAAAACTTTGGCATATTCACCATTTTGCTGCTAGATGGACCTTGGTGTAGATGCCTTGACTTCTGTCACAACATGCACTGGTTAGTTCTGTTGTGCTGCTATCTCTGCAACAAATTGAAAGGGTTATCACGGTATCAATGAAGACTTACTACGATAAGTACAGTAAGTATGTATGCATTTATTATCCATTCTCATGCCTCAGCATACCTGTAATGTTGAAACATGTTTATGTTTGTACTACATGGCAGTTTCCATTTGTTGTAGTGCACCATACACAACTGATACATCACAGATGGCTGAGTACTCTAAACGAGCTTATGGACATGCATCTTCTGTATGGGGAGACAAGTGCAGCACGGCACCTTTATGCAGAAAGGTTTCCGATGAGGAGGTTACCATCTCTCAGCTCCTCGTCTGGTTGTTCCCATGTGTCCAGTTGCTTGCATATGGGATCAATTCATTGAAACAGAACATGAGATGGTAATCTCCTCATCAGAAGACCTTGCTGTGCAAAGGTGCCGTGCTGCACGTGTCTCCTCATACAGAAGATGCATGTCCATGAGTTCATTTAGAGTGTACTCAGCCATCTGTTATGTATCAGCTGTGTACAGTGCACTACAGCAAATGGAAACAACCATGTAGTAAAAACATAAACACAATTCAACATTGCAGGTTTGCTGAGGCACGAGAATGGATTTTAAATGCAAAATTAGTAACTGTACTTAACATAGCAAGTCTTCGTTGACACCATGATGACCACTTCAACTTGTTGCAGACACAGCAGCACAAACAGAACTAATCAGTGTGTGTTGTGACAGAAGTCAAGCCATCTACCCATAAGACCATCTAGCAGCAAAATGGTGCATATGCCAAAGTCTTGTCAGATAAAAAAAAAAGTGTTTGTATTTACCTCCTCTGTCATCCCTGAAACGTTGTAAACATTATTTTTAGCATTCTGTATACACAACCCTGAAGCAGTAATTTCAGATCTGTCACCTTTAAATAGACATTTCTCACACTTAAATCATATTCTTATCACATTATATAAATAGAAACCTTTAAGTGTGCAATAACAGATTACATACCTCATATTAGCAGAATTTTCTTGAGGAAGAAGTTTGAAAATCACATACTGCCAAAAATTAACTCGAAGTCAAGAGAATTTTTTAGTTTATATTTAACAAGATCTGCTCAATACAATATTTCAGTTATGAGTTATATAAAATATCCTTTTCCAACAACAGAAATAATTCAATAAATGATCGTAATAAATTACCCAAATACAGCATACTTGACATGATATTCTAAATGACTGCCCTAAAGTGAACACCATAATATGTACACCTGATTATACCTTATTCACACAATGTTACTAATTTAATTAAAGGTAATTTATTATAAAATAAAGTATAGTTTGATACAAGGATAGAAGACTTTTACTTATTCAATGAAAAAGATTGCAACTTATATGTAAAACAATGTCTTCCAACCTTCAATCATAATACACTATTGAAATCTTAGGTAAAACATCTAATAATATTTAACCATCCCCTTACAAAAAAACTGTAGGCACTCTTTACTACTATTACTATAATTAGATTTGCCCATATAACATCCTGGTGTGGGAAAGGGCCTCCTGTATCAGGATGGCTTACAAAAAAAATCCTCAGACCAGCCATTTATGTGGTACTAAGATTTCTTCACAAAATTATCTTAATTTTTATATATTTTTTCCACTTTTACCTTCTGTTGTTATCCTAGTTGATGTATGAAAACATCATACCATTGTATCTTTTGCCTCCCCACACTCCTATTTCCTGACTAAGTTCCAGTATGGTCAGTGCATATGTCCTCTTCTTGGAATCCATTCTTAGTATATGTCCTCCCCAACTCAACTTCATTAATAAATGAGCCGGTGAGAATGAAAGTGGCATAAGTCATAAAATTAACAAAAATGACTTAAGTCCATATTTCAAATCCTATGACATAGTACTATTTATAATGAGAGTGGCTTTAATAATCAGTATCTAAATTTGCCACTAGGAGCATCACTAGTTTACTTTTCTAGTAGAACGTATGTTTTGTCGAGAATGAAAGTAAAGTAAGTCACTGTTTGTTGTTGTGTATATACCAGTGAAGTGCAATTTTGATCATTACTGGATATTATTTCCAGTATTAACAGTTTCAGATGCCTACTATAAAAGAAACCTTTACTGCTACAATTTTGGAGTATATGATTTTGAAAAAAGATTCTGGATGTTTTTATGTGTGGAAATGAAACAATAATTGGAAGAGGCTCACAAGACATTTCTTCATGTCTACTGAAGCATTTAAAACTTGATGCAACATGTAACTATTTACAGCGATACATGCAGAACATGATGGGGTATGATCGATGTCATAGACTAAACGTTATTGGTTCCAGGCCATTCATATTTGCCAAATTATTCAGATTTTGGCAGTGTAGAGTTGGTAGCAAAAGGAAAGATCATCTATGTTCCAGAAAACTGGCATGACCATCATGGCAAAGTGTAGAAATAAAAAGAATTTCATTGTAAGTGAAATGAAAAATAAGATTTTTTTACTACTGCTAATTTAGAGAGAAATATGGGCAAGAGGAAGAAAAACACTGAAAACAATCCTGTAAACTGGTTGAAAATTCACAATTGATCAGACTACAAAAAAAAAACAATCCATACGAAATAATGTACAAAGAAACATTACTAGATACGGTGAAGTTTGATGTCCTAGACATGAAGCTGACTGGAAGAAAAGGAAGGTCTGTAGCTTTAAAGAATGTGCCATACGAAAAACTTCATCCAACAAAGAGACCTGTTGGGGAGTTGAAAAAGCAAGACATGATCTATCTGTTACCGTTTATTCCCCCGGTGTATCACACGTTTTTTCTTCAATCTAAATACCTCCGATGATGTTGAAGATATTGGATCTTTGCCATACCATGAAGAGATAATCGATTAACCTAACAATAATAATAATAATAATATAATAATAATAATAATAATAATAATATAGTATAATAATATAATAATACTAATAATCATCATGATACTGACTGCTGATCATGCATCATGATCTGATCATGCATCCTCCTGCTACTCCTGCTCCTCTGCTCCTCCTCCTCATTCCTCCTCCTCGTCCCTCCTCTCGTCCCTCCGCCTCCGTCCTCCCCGTCCTCCGCCCCTCCCTCTCCCCGTCCTCCTCCCCTCTCCTCCCCGTCCTCCTCCCCTTCCTCCGCCTCCTTCCTCCTCCCCGTCTCGAAGCCCCCGTCCTCCTCCCCTTCCCCTCCTCCCGTCCCATCCTCCCCGTCCTCCTCCTCGTCCTCCTCCTCGTCCGTCCTCCTCCCCTCCTCCTCGTCCTCCTCCTCCTCCTCCTCCTCCTCCTCCTCCTCCTCCTCCTCCTCCTCTCCTCCTCCTCCTCCTCTCTCATCGTATCGTCACCCGTCCGTCCCCCCCCCCCTTTTGCCCCCCCCCCCTGCACTCTGGTCTCTCTCCCCCTCCCCCTGTCCCCCTCTCTCACATCTCCCTGTCCCCCCCCCCTCCCTTCCTTTCCCCCCGCTTGTCCGTATGTTTCGTGCTTGACTTTTCCTGCAAAACCTGTTTTAGAGTGAAGTGGCTTTAAGTCCCCCCAATCTTGCCCAATTTCTTGTATGTTATATAAAAGATACAAATCCATGTTGGTAGAATTAGATTAACCACTTACTAGTAGATATTTCCAGTTATATCGGTATTGCAATGTCGTTTTTAATTTGATTTTTTAGTACAAATTTTAACAAAACTATTATATTACTCAAATCTGCACTAAATTGACTTATGCCACTTTCATTCCCACCCTGCTCAAATATCAATTGAATTGTGAATTCTTTCTTACCTCATATATCTATGTTATTTAACACAGAACCATGGTATTAAGAGTCCTTCACTCCCATCCTCAGCTGTTGTTACGACTGTTGATTTCTTTCATCATGCCAGTGATTTTCTAAACTGGCCATCTAGTGTTGATTTAAAGAGCTTTGTAATCAAATTTTGTTCATCTGGAGACTCAAAATTCATGGATCTAAGATGGTTTTTTTCTGAATGTGTATCTTTTCCCAAACTGTTAATTCTAAAAGTTTAGATAGATGTTTCAAAATTTAGCTTCATTTTCAATCCTGTGATTCTCTCAATAACTAAATGCTGCTATTGCTGATTTTTCAATTTCATTAAAATTAACTAGAAATATTCTTAGGAATATTTCCATCAAAATTTTGATTAATCACCTCACCGAAATTTTTATTTTAGTGAGTACTTTGCCATGTTCGCTGAGTATGTCTTCTTTCTTCTCCTGTCTCTTCTCTGCACATGATGTTGAACAGCTTCCCATTCCATCTTTCCTCTGGCAGATTTGTATTGTGGTTATTTTCATTTTTGCTAAGTGACCATAACTGTGATTCATATAGTAGCATCAGCAAAATACACATATCCATGACATTCTTCTTAACCTCCATATTAATTGATTTGTTTAATAAGATAAATTAACTCCAAAATTTTCTCAATGCTAACATAACTCTTCTCTCAATTTATTTTTGAATTTGGCTGTTAAATTTAATTGTTTGACATAAAGTGACATGTTCTTTAACATACTCAATTTCATACATTGCCAATCTGGATTGGTATTTTCAATCACTGTTATTCCTTTATTTTCGTTCTTGTAACATTGATTTGAAGGCCCATTTGTTTTCTATGTCAACAATGTTTTTTTTTTAAATTTCCTTGGCTTCTTCTATGTGCTTCAGTTATGAAAGTGACGTATTCTGCAAAACAGAGGTTATAAAGCTTTATTACATTTATACTGATTCCATAATCTTCCTTTATTCTACAGAAGAGTTCTTCCATTAAAGATATGAACAATATCAGAGATATCAGGTCCCTCTGTTCGACTCCTCATAATGTGATTTCTTCCCCCATTTTGTCTTTCTTGACTCTTGCTCTGTTGTTTCGGTATAGTTTACCAAGAAGCCTGACATATTCCCATTATTTTGTTATTTATTTGTTATCAAAAAATGTTTCATTTGAGTGATAAATACATGATACAAAACCACATGATTATTCCCAAAGAAAAAAGGAACAATGAACTGACTATACAAAAAATAAAAATATCACACAATTAAAAAATAAATAACCTCAATGAAAAGCAATCCTAGAGTTATCTGTTAGGTCAATGAATGACCGCATCTTAACAAGTACATCTTGAAATATGTTCTGAATAGTTTACTAGAACAACACAGTGCAATGGGATTAGACATTGAACCTATGTACATGAAAACAGAAACATCAAATTGTACAATACGAGAAATTACACTTCCCTCAGGTATCAATTCTGTACCATCAATCATTGCATAAATACTGAAAGGAAATGTACTAAATATGTAAACCACTGTGAGTGCAATGTACACTCTTGCACTTCTTTGTCGGGGCTTGTCTATGTGAATTTACTATCTGAGCTTCTCCTGGCATGTTCTCTGCACTTTGTTTCAAAGAGTAAACAATGTAAGCATACGATATTGAAATTATTATGAAAGGTAAAATGCCCATTAATATTGCAGCACAAATATGAATATATCTACAGTTTTCAGCACAGTTACAAGTTTCATTATATATTTTTTTTAGTGCAGTTGCAAAATAGATGCTAACTACTATAGCCAAGATCCATGTACACAGAATACTGTACAAAATCGGCTTCTTAACTGAAATCTTACTTTTTCAAACAAAATTTAGATGATTTATTCAATATGCAGAAACGAAATATACTCATTAACATAATAGAATATACAGAAAGATTAAATCCAAGAACATATAATACATTAATAAATTTACAAATAGGGCTTTTCAAAAATGTTTTTTCCAAATATATTATTTGTAATGCACAATTTGCAGGAATACAAAAAACAAGATTCAACATATCTACAATTGCTAAATTTAGAATTAACATATTTGGCCAAGTTTGTAATTCTTTATGCTGGAGGAAGATAAATATTGTGGTAGCATTTCCTATAATACCAACAATAAAAATTATACTTGATATAGGTAACTGAATATAATAGAAATGATTTTTAACTTGTTTATAAAACATCTGCCTTTCATAATATTTCATTAACCACTCATTTTCTTTACTGTGAATTTCTGATAAGAATGAACTAAAAATTTCACTCAAATTAGCACACACAGAATTGTTGTACATGTCAATATAATTAAATAATATCATTAAATCTTTACCAAACTGATCAAATTCATTTTCAATTTTTCCTTCTTTGACATTTGAGAATGTTACATTACTCTTTAACCATTTAACTTTCTCAATCTCAGATCTTTCCCATTGCATTATTATTCTGTAACTTTCATTATAACACCAACATAAATTTGTATTATCTTTCACATTATACAGTTCACGCATAGCTGTTTGATTAGTTCTTATAGTTCCTTTAATAATCTGCTCATTCAGTGCCTGTATAACGGTGCTATAACTTAAATTCAAATTATCAAAAGATGTGAAGTTAACAGATACCTGTACCAATCTGTTGCAGTCACTGGTAATAAGATCTGAAGAGCTTGTGTTTGTATGCCTAGTAATATCCAACACACTTGAACCCGATTTATTATATATATATAAATAATTGTAACAGAAAACTGTTCTGATTATGAAGCAGTAAAATAGTACAGTTAGTAGCATTATTCCTTTTCACAACTATAATGCCCAACTTATTTTAATAAATGTCTGTCTAAAAGGTGAAAATAATATATTTAAACTTGATAAGATAATGAGGTGTGCATATCAGCTACTTTCGGAGTATTACTATTATTGTTCAGAAAAGAATATTTCAAACTGAAATTTAAAACAAATATAAAGCTCACTTTATCAAACTACAGTAAATACAACTCAATCTTAGAAATGTAGCTACACTGTAATTTAAAAATTGTGACAAAAAATCTTAAATAATCAGTATTATATAATTAATGCTAGTATCAAATTAAATATGTCTAGGGAGATATTTTAGAGACCTTCTTTTTTATATCTGTACTTGAGACGAAGATCTCTTTTGTGCGAGTTCTTAACCAAACTCATTTTCTTATTCTTAATTCCATACAGATGTCAGTGACTGACAAATGATTAGCTCACTGCTTAAAGAGACATCTAGTAGGCAAATAAGGATTACTTGGATGGGAAAGGCTGAATACATTTTACGCAGAGGCACTAATTTAGGCTTGAGGTTCATTTAAGAGTCCAAAAAACTACAGACTTCTGACCTGCAGCTTAATGTTACTCCTGAAGATTTGAACCCTAACTCTAGTGAGTAGATACAAGGAACTTCACCCCTAGATCTCTGAAACCAATGTTTAATAGACTATTTCACAAAAATATTTTTTAATGTAGCATATCACTATAATGCGTAGAACATACATCAACTGACAAACCATATATTTTCAGCGATGTTGGCTGAGTGTTTTTATGTAAGGAACTATGGTCTCCAGTGACTTATTATAGAATAATGCGTTGTTCATATGTTAGACATGAAGAAAGTTCTTTAATCTCGATACGATGGCTTCTGATCGATTAGTAAGACAAATGAAAAAAATTGATTAACTAATCATCTAAAATAAGTTCTAAAAAACCATAAATTATCATTAATCATTTATCACAGTCCTGGATAAAATAACACACAATAGCACTCTACATGTCAAGACATTAACATTTTAGTCTGTAATCAATCATCGGAGACCTGTGAATTCTTCTTCTTCTCCTTCACGAAGTTAGGCCTTTCTACAAAACACTCGGTTAACTTATCTGAATAATTCAGTTAATCTGTCAAAATGACAAAACAACAGTCGCAGAGATACTGATGATGGAACTGAAATGTAAAGTTCCAAAACTAGTTTAAATTAAAATAGAAAGAGAAATATTAGGTGGGCAATTAAATTTTACCTAAATGAATATACCTCATAGTATGAATTCCTAAGTAACTAACTAACTCACTGGCACTATCGAACCCATAGATTCATGGCCGCACAGACATAAGCTCTCCATATATCCCTATCCTGAGCCAATGTTTTCCAATCATCCCCTGTATAATCTACTTCCCACAAATCATAGTTAATGTTATTCTCCCACCTCATTCTTGGTCTACCAACTGGGCGTTTTCCCTCAGGTTTTCTTACAAGATGTTTCCATGCAAGTCTTTCATTCCCCATTCGTGCCACATACCCTGCCCACCGCAGTCTATGAGACGTAACTGTTCTTATTATATCTGGCTTCCTATAAAAGACCACGTAGTTCACTCTTATGGTAGTCTTCTCCATTCACCTCTCTGTTTATCTCTCTTTGGTCCAAAATTTTTCCTAAGGACCATATTCTCAAATACTCGTAATCTCCTTTCCTCCCTTAAAGTAAGAGTCCATGTTTCGCATCCATATAATATAACTGGTAGAATAATAGTTTTATATATTTTCAGTTTAACGTTTTTTTGAAAAGATTTGGGACGTCAAGAGTCTCTGTAATGCATAATAGCATGCATTTCAAAAATTGAGCCTATGTTTAGTTTCTTTGTGCATCTCATTCCTATTTGTGATCATTGTTCCTAGGTATTCAAAATCTGCCACCTCCTCAAAATTTCCCTCATTTGTCATTAGCTGTCCGTTTCCTTTATATAATGCATTTATGTGTGTGACCATATATTTAGTTTTATTGATATTTACTTCCAGTCCCAATTTCTTAGTGTTACTCAATAGTGTGTGCGTGTTGACCTTTAGTATCTGCTCACTATCGGCCAGTAGTACTACATCATCAGCATAAACTAACAGTTTATTAATACCATTGAGTTGTAGGCCTTCTTCATCCTCTAAAGATTTGATGGTGTGCTCTAGAGTGTGAAATAAGTAATTATAATACCTGAATAATTTGTGAAAGTTTTTCAGTATAGTTCTGTTCACTCTATACACAAAATACTGGCAACTGAAGCTTCTTGTATCAGAGCAATATAAGCCATAGAAGAAGAAATAAAACATTTTAATATGCTAAGATGTCAATATCAGATGTCATAAGGAAAAGAATATGGAGGTGCCTGACATTTTAAAAAATAATTACAGGAAATAACTAACAACCAAATTTATTGCCATGAAATTATTAACAAGGAAATAGAGATGAAATATAGCAGATTTACATATAAAAAACATTACTAAGACTAATTTATCATGATTTTTTTTTATTCCATGAACTATGTGATACTCTGTTGTAAAAGTCAAACATGTTACATACATGATTGTGATTTAAAAGACTAGACTGCAATGGGCAGGACATGTGACATGAATGGGGAATGAGGCAGGAACATGAAAACTCCTTGCAGTAAAACCAGAGGGGAAATGCCATAGGTTGCCAAGAATCAGTTGGGGAACAACCTTAATCAAGATTTGAAGGAGATAAATTAGACGGGATAAGCAGAAAATATTGGCTCAGCATCTATGGAAAACTTATGTTTGCACAGCCATGAATCTACAGGTTCAGTAGTGACAGTGAGTTAGTTAGTTAGTTAAAATTGAAGTCAGCCTTAAGGTTATATAGTTTTGAAATTTCAATCCCGGCAAAATTTGTTGAATATATTAGACAAGAAACATTAATATAGAGGAAAAGTTAAAATTTGTGATATGTTAAAAGGACCCTCATATTCATAGCATATGTTTGGCAAAATTCCCAGCCACAGAAATCTGCTCTTGTGGCACTACCTTATGCAAAAACATTTACTACCGTATACAGGTTGAAAATTATTTAAACTGACAAACTCTGGGAGGTTGTAGGGGACACCAAAACAAATATTTTTCCCTAATGCCATTTTTTCCTATGAGGATTATTTAAACCAGTAGAGGGCATATTACGCTCTTCAGTTGTCATGACTGCAACTCCTGTTGATGGTAGGAATTGTTTTGTGAACCAGTGTAGTAGTGAATTGTATCTGTTTACTAATGGAGCAATACACCTGGAGTGAGTACACTGATATGTGTGGGCAGTGTTGTTGGGGACTGTTTAATTGGAACATATCTCCCACCTAGACCATTAAATGGCAGGCACTCTTACAATTTTCTCGCCAGAGCATTGCCAGAATTGCTGGAAGATGTCCCGCTCCCTAAAAGATAACACATGTAGTTCCAACATGACGGGACGCTGGAACATTTCAGTCATCGTGTGCATCGATTCTTGAACCAACGGTTATCAGAAAAGTTGATTGGCAGAGGTAGTCCTGTACCATGGCCTGCTCAATCCCCAGATATGACGCCTTTGGAGTTTTTTTGTTTGGGGAGAGATGCTCAACCTTGTTTACACAACTCCTGTTGCATCAGAAAAGGATCTGGTTGCCCGGATAGTAGTAGCAGCAGGAGCAATTAACGATACTCCTGGAGTTTTTGCCCGTGTCAGACAGAACATGATCCGCCAGTATAACCTTTGTTTACATGTCAATGGAGGCAATTTTGAACCTCTACTGTAATTTAAGTAATTGCATTGTGTTAATGTGTTGTCTCTTGGTAATAAAAAATGCAAAAGTGTTTGTTGGTTTAATTAATTTGCCGCCATAGAAATCTTCCTCTACTGGTTTAAATAATCCTCATAGGAAAAAATGGCATTAAGGAAAAATATTTGTTTTGGTTTCCCTTACAACCTCCCAGAATTTGTCGGTTTAAATAATTTTCACCCTATATAGCAAATCTAGTATGAAAAAGTTTACTTCAGATTGTTTTATTAAATTATGCATACTGAGATGTGTAGAGTAAACATTAATTTTATGTTAATAATTAATTAAATTCTTTAATATTAATAATAATTAATTTTGCATTTCAATATGTGACCAGCCTCATTTTTTTGTGGTCAGAACTTCTGACTATAGTTCATGAGTCCAAACCACAGAAAATTTTCCTTAAAGGAAATTATTTTTGGGCTTGTTCTAACAGGGCAATACTGTAGGTTAAGAAGATTGGTATTTAATTTCAAACTAAAAATTGTAAATAAGTTAATAGTTTAGAGATATGAAACCAAGCAGATACATATGACATTCCTATAAATATTTTCGAGAACAAACTGTAAAATTGTTGAATTAGACTGTCTGCCTGCCTCTGGGCAGACAGAGGGAGAGAGAATGCATAGTACTGTTAGCTTGAGTTTAAAAGATCCAAGAAACATGACTCTATGTCTTGTTGTTCTGGAATCATCATGGGATGAGTTTGCACAAATTCTTAATAATAATTCCAGGGTTTTTCTAATAGATTAATAGTACCATAATTTCAAGTATAATAATAATTCCAAATTGTAAGCTTAAGTATGAAACATGGAAGTTGTTAGGGTAAATATTAGGGTGAAATAGGTAATGCCTCAAATACAATATCTCTCTCTCTCTCTCCCTTTTAAAACACAAGAGGCCACAATGTAGGAATAGTAATTTTAATAAGTTTAGTTAGAATTAGATTTAGTTCATATATCTATGTATTAATTTATTTTAGAATTCAAAATATATTATTTAAGTTTCAATTATTTATTTATGTAGAACTTGGCTAACCTTTTGTATAGAATGTTCCCTTTATAGCATGGCAGAACTTCAAGTAAGTAAGTATTTAAATGCTACACAGACCTCCAAAGAATTCCATTTTAAGCCCTTTGCTGGATCACGTTCCCTATTGTAACAGGGGTCACCCATGGTTTGTTATTTAGGTTAAGTTTAGGTTTAAGGACTCTCTGGTGTATCATCATATCCATCATATGATCAGAGTAATATAGTTCTGTTTCAGGTACCCTAACTTCAGAAGTGGGTTACAATTCTCTAAAGGTCAGGTGAGAATGCCAGAAATATTGTAGGCATTGGACAAAAAAATGTTTCAAAATGCCCGTGATACTATCTCAGGTGTAAACATGCCTGTTTCCTGATTACCAGATTCGGGTTCAGTATGCAGGAAGATGGAAAAATTTAATTATAAAATTTTTTAATCCCCTGGCTAGGTGTGATGCTAGTGTACAATTTTTAATTGCTAAATTGTACACCAGATATCGGATTAAATTATATCCTCTCTACGGTACACGTATGTTGAGAAGGCATGCGATTCATCCATCAGATCAAAACATAAGTCTGGTGGGAATTTCAGCACATGAGTGAGGAAGGATATCAGCTTAAGACTATATAATACAGTCCCAAATGGCCCAGGGTTTTCCTTTTACTTATTTGGGCTTAAATAAGTACACAGTTGCTATGTAAAATTTTTCTTTTCACTTTATTTTCATCTCACAATTATCACTAAATCTTCAATCACAATTTTATCTTACAACCATTCTTCTTTTAAAGTTTATCAGATAATCACTTATCACACTATTATAGACATAGTACTTCCTCACAGTTTCACTTAAAATCTAACCTCTCGCTATCCAACACGAGACTGGAGGTCGTTCCACTCTCACCACGTATTTATAGATGAGTAGACAGAAATTTCCAGGTCCATGAATGAGATGTTTCTACATGAAACCCTCTAGTCTTCCGCTGTTTCTCGAATGGGGGAACAGATGTTCTTAGAACTCTCTGGCTTATTAGCCAAGAAAATTTGGTGGATCGCTGACTCGCGATTGGCTATTCGCCAGTCCATTTCACCAATGTGAGGTTTCTCTCGCTGGCCCGTGCATTTTAAACGATGCTACTACAATGCATCACAATACTGTCAAAATCAGATATTAAATATTCTAGTTAATGCGGATATTTCAAATATTATATAAACAACTGGCAGCAGCACAAATTGTTTTTGAGGTAGTTGCCAGTGGATGGTAGGTGTGAACATGGCTTTTCTGGACATTTTTTCTAAGATCTAAGGCAAATTTACTTGAGTTCCAATCTATCAGATCCCTCCAGATAGTTGAATGTATTGACATTGTACATAGCTCATCAAGTCTTTTCTGACTTAAGAAGTATTTGCTGTTACAGAGACATGCCTACTGGTAAGGAACCACAACCAAACCTCTCAGGATATGTGTACAAGCATTGTAGGTCATGTTTCAACTAAGACAAAACAGCTTCTACTGCTTATCACTACTAACTACTTGTTTATAATCAACTGAACTTACACATAGAATGATGAGTATTAAAAATCGGAGAATTATCACTAGAAAAGAAAAATTTTAGTAACCCCAAAAATAGGAACGAGTATTTTGCCAAATAACATAGAGATCCATCCATAGTAATTCTGCCCAAAGGCAGGTCCTTCACTGCAATCATAGCATTTTCATGCTATGTTTGCAGCTTTACTAGGGAATTGTGTAGGTGTGGTAGCTTCCCGTTGCTTTCCACACCGGTGAAGGATGATGATGATAATGATAATGGTAAGGATGATAACGATAAGGATGTTGGCCATATGATTTCGGGGACCGTTTGGGCCTTAAAGTTTTCCTGACATTTGTCTTACAGGTGAGGAAAAACCCCGATAAAAGCCTCACCCAGAAAAACTGTCCCGAGCGGGGATCGAACCCGGACCCGCTGCGTGACAAGGCAGCATGCTACCTCGAGACCACAGCGGTGGACTAACATAGAGATAATATAAATTAAAATATTTCATACCTCTCCTCATAATCAGTCCCATTTCTTAGATCTTAATTTAACAAGAAATGGAGAAAACAGGATAGAATTTGAAATATACAGAAAGAATCCATCCATAGTAATTCGCCCACTGCAATCTTTCACTGCAATCATAGCATTTTCATGCTATGCTTGCAGTTTTACTAGGGAATTGTAGGTGTGGTAGCTTCCCATTGCTTTCCACACCGGTGAAGGATGATGATAACAATGGCTATATGATTTCGGGGACTGTTTGGGCCTTAAAGTGTTCCTGATGTTTGTCGTACAGGTGAGGAAAAACCCCGATAAAAACCTCACCCAGAAAAACTGCCCCAACCGGGGATTGAACCCGAGCCTGCTGCATGACAAGGCAGCACGCTACCTCGAGACCACAGTGATGGACACAGAAAGAATACACATATAGATAACTATATTAAATCTTCGGGATTAAACCAATTTGCTCACAAAGAGGCAGTGTTCAATAGTTTGACATACAGATTAGTAAATATACCTATGAGCAAAGAAATTTATGAAAGAGAAAAAGAGTACTACATACTTATAATTTTATATTGGAAGAACTACTAGAAACTTCACGACAATATTTAATGAACTTTTCAGAGATTTCCTGAAGAATGAGAGTAAATCCAGTTTTTCAAAAAACATAGTAGAAGCAGGACATCAGTTCAACACAATAGATAATGTATTATCGATCCTGCATAAAGAAAACAATACATCAAAAATCAACGTTCTCAAAAATTTAGAAAATATCAAAGAAACCACAAATAAACACCTGTTGAATGAGAATGCACCCAGCAATATAAACCCTCTGTATAAAATAATTACCAATAACAGTCAGTACCAAAATGAAAGCAAAAGATTATACTTTAGTTATCGAAAGGCTCCTATAAAACAACAATGCAAATTATTGAGGATGACTGAGATATCAGGTACTGTTTTACAATTCTTTAAACTTAAACAATATTTCAGTTATGACATATTAATCTACCTTTTTTCCAACATCAGAAATATTTCAATAAATGTTCATAATAAATTACCCAAATACAGCATATTTGATATGATATTCTAAATGGCTGCCCTGAACTGAGCATCATACTATGTAAACCTGATTATATCTTATTTACACGATGTTATTAATTTTATTAAAAGTTAAAAATTAAATATGTTATAAAACAAATTTCAGTATGTTACTAGGATGAAAGACTTTTACTTATTCATTGAAAAAAATACAACTTATATGTAATACAATGTCTTCCATCCTTCAATTATAATATACTATTGTGATTTTAGGTGGAACATATAATATTTTACCATCCCTTTACAATAAGCTATAAGCATCCTTGACTATTTAATATTTAAAGGACGTTACACTATTAGGTTTATTTTACTTAAAATGAGTTAGAATTTCAATGACTCATTTTAACCCTTGACTATTATTAATATTTGTTTATACTCAACAGAACTTTCCATATGAAAATAAAAAGAACCATTTGAGTAAACCAAAAAAAAAAAAAATTAAAATATCACACAATTGAAAAAATAAATAACCTCAAAGAAAAACAATCTGAAAGTTATGATTTAGGTCACTCAGATACCACATTTTAACAAGTACATCTTGAAATATGTTCTGAATAGTTTACTAGAACAACACAGAGCAATGGGATTAACCATGGATCCTATATACAAGAAACCAGAAACATCATTTAGTACAATACGAAGAATTACACTTTCCTCAGACATCAATTCTGTATCATAAATTATTGTATAAATACTGAAAGGAAAAGTACTAAATATGTAAACTGCTGTTAAGACAACATACACTCTTGCACTTCTTTGTCGGGCTTGTCTATGTGAATTTACTACCTGAGCTTCTCCTGGCATGTTCTCTGCACTTTGTTTCAAAGAGTAAACAATGTAAGCATATGATATTGAAATTATTATGAAAGGTAAAATGCCCATAAATACTGCAATACAAATATGAATATATCTACAATTTTCAGCACAGACACTAGTTTTATATTCATCATTTCTTTTTTGTGCAGATATAGAAGAAATGCTAACTACTATAGCCAAGATCCATGTACACAGAATACTGTATAAAATCGACTTCTTAACTGAAATCTTTCTTTTCAAACAAAATTTAGATGATTTATTCAATATGCAGAAACGAAATATACTCATCAACATAATAGAATATACAGAAAGATTAAACCCAAGAAAGGACAGTATACCCATAAATTTACAAATAGGGGTTTCCAAAAATGTTGTTGTTTCTAAATATATCAATTTAAATGCACAATTTGTAGGAATACCTAAAACAAGATTCAACATATCTACAATAGCTAAATTTAGAATTAACATATTTGGCCAAGTTTGCAATTCTGGATGCTTGAGGAAGATAACTATTGTAGTAACATTTCCTATAATTCCAACAATAAAAATTATACTTAATATAGGAAACTGAATATAATAGAAGTGATTTTTAACTTGTTTATAAAACATCTGTCTTTCATAATATTTCATTAACCACTCATATTCTTTAATGTGAATTTCTGATAAGAATGAATTAAAAGTGTCACTCAAATTAGCACACACAGAATTGTTGTACATGTCAATATAATTAAATAATATCATTAACTCATTACCAAACTGATCAAATTCATTTTCAAGTTTTGTTTGTTTGTCATTTGAGAATGATACATTACTCTGTAACCATTTAACTTTTTCAACTTCAGATTTTTCCCACTGCATTATTATTCTAGAACTTTCATTATAACACCAACATAAATTTGCATTTTCTTTCACATTATACAGTTCATGCATAGCTGTTTGGTTAATTCTTGTAGATCCTTTGCTAATCTGCTCATTCATTGTCTGTATAACAGTGCTGTAAGTTAAATTCAGATTATCAAAAGATGTGAAGTTAACAAATATCTGTACCAATCTGTTGCAATTATTGATACGTTCCAAATAGCTTGTGTTTGTATGGCTAGTAACATCCAACATACTTGAACCTGATTTATTATTGAAATGAAAAGAATTGTAACAGAAAACTGTTCTGTTTATTAAGCAGTAAAATAGTAGAATTAATAGCATTATTCTTTTTCACAACTATAATCCTCACCTTACTGTAATAAATGTGTGTTTGAAAGTAGGAAATAAGTTATTTATACTTGATAAGATAATGGGGTTGCATATCAACTACTCTAGGTTACCACTATAATTGTTAAGAAAAAATATTTTAAATTGGATTTTGAAATAAATATTAAGCTCACTACAGTTCATACAAAGTAGAACACTGAATTTTTAAAATGTACCCTGTAATTTAAAAAAGTACCAATTACAAAAATATGATGGGTAGAACGTAAAATTGTAGATCAGTAATATTATATGAATAATGCTAGTATCAAATTATATATGTCTATAAAGGACAAAAAAACCTTAAGAGGTGTTTATTGGACTGTCATTTTATGCCTGAAAATCCCCACTTTGGGTTAGGATGCTCCTTTGTGGGAGTTTCTCAACCAAGCTAATTTATTTATTCTTAATTCTCTACACATACTAGTGAGTGACAAGCTCATCATCATCATCATCTTCATTCATGGATTAGGTCTGTTGACCCGTTCCGACTTCAGCCCATCTCTTTCTAGGTCTGCCCACATCTCGGGTGCCTTTAGGTTTGTATTTTGTTATTTGTTTTGGATATCTATCTTCATTCATTCTGTCTATGTGTTGCTTCCATTTTTGTCTATATGTATCCATTTTATCAGTTATTGCAAATATTTCAAGTTCCTGTCTTATTTCTGTGTTCTTGATTCTGTCTTCCTTAGTGCACCCTTTAACAGATCTCAAAAATTTCATTTCTGCCGCCGTTATCCTACTTAGGTCTTGTTTTTTATGTATCCAGGCTTCTGAACCATAGAGCAGTACCGGTACTGCCAACATTTTATAAAATTTCAGTTGGGTCTCTCTTGTTGTTTTGTTATTTAGTGTTCGTTTTATCGTACCACATATTCCCTGGAATTTTGCTATTTTATTATTTATATCATTATCATAATTAAATGAAATGTCACATCCTAGATAATTGAGATGGTTCACCTGTTCTATGATTTTGTTTCCTATTACTATTTTCGATCTGATTTGATTTTTCCCTTGGAATGCCATTACCTTAGTTTTTTCTATGGATATTTTGAGATTATATTGTTCACATATATTATGTAGTTTAAAAATATTCCTCTGAAGTTCGTCTTCTGTATTTGCTATTATTACCTGGTCATCAGCGTATAATAATGTTTTCAAGTAGTGTGTTTTATCTAATTTTATTCCTTTATTTGTTTCTTCGTTCCATTTTTTTATTATATCATTGATGTATAGGTTAAATAAAACTGGAGAGATACTGCATCCTTGTTTAACTCCTTGATTAGTATGAATTTTATTTTTACTTACTTCATTTCTAGTTTTTATAACAAAATTTGTGTTCCAGTACAAACTCTTTATAGCTGCTATTAAGTGTTTCGGAATTCCTTTTTCTTTTAAAATTGTCCAGAGTTTTCCTCTGTCTACTTTATCAAATGCCTTGACAAAATCAATAAAAGCTATGTGTGTTTCCATGTTATATTCTCTTCTTTTGTTTATAAATTCTTTTATCGTAAATATATTATCCATACATGAACGCCCTGGTCTGAATCCACTTTGTTCTTCTGTTAACATTACCTCTGTTATTTGTTTTAACCTAAATGTTAAGATTCTTGAGTATATTTTATAGCCTGCAGTTAAAATGCTTATTCCTCTGTAGTTGTTGCAGTCTTTACGTTCTCCTTTCTTAAAAATAGATTGTACTATTGCTGTTGTCCAGGTTTCTGGTATTGTTGCTTGTTTCCAACATAAATTTAAAAAATGTAATAATCTCAGTTTAAAAAAAATTCCTCCATATTTTATTAATTCCATATTAATTCCGTCTATTCCAGCTGCCTTTCTGTTCTTTGTTGTTTTCAGTACTTCTTCTAATTCTTCCATTGTTATCATATCTATTCCTATCTCACACTCATATATGTTATCTTTAGTTATTTTATTTTCATTATACCACAGTTTTTTATAATGTTCTTCCCATTGTTTCTCCTCAATTGCATTGATCTGTATTGTATCTTTTTCTTGTTTATTTAGATGTTTCATTACTTTATAGGCTATTTTTTGCTGCCCATGTATATCGTATTCTAGTCTGCTTATATATCTATCCCAACTGACTTTGTGTGCTTTTTTAATTTCTCTTTTGGCTATTGCACTTTTATGTTTGTAATCAGCTCTTAATTCTGGTGTTCTATTCTGTAAATATTTGTGATAAGCCTCTTTTTTATCTTTTATTATCCTCTCTAATTCTTCATTCCATATTCTTAAACCCTTCTTGTTATATATTTTATATTTTGTTCCTAATGCCTCATATGCTGCTTTATCAATGCTTTCTTTTATATTATCCCATTCTCGGTTTATTTCTTCGGAAGTAGGTTTTAATATTAATTGTTCATTTAGCCTATTCTGATACAGATTTTGTATACTTTTATCTTGTAATAAATGTACTTTGAATGTGGTCTCTTTATTTCTATATTTGTTTTTAGTTTTCTTCCATCTCGCTAATATATTTATTTTTGAGATTACTAAATAGTGATCTGAATAGATGTCACTTCCTCTAAATACTCTCGTATCTGTTAATAATGATGATGCTTTCTTATTGATTAACACATAATCTATCAGTGAACGAAAACCTCGTGCTGACCATGTGTATTTGTGAATATCTTTTTTCTTATAAAATGTATTTGTTATTTTAAAATCATTAAAAATTGCAAATTGTTTTAATTCTTGTCCATTTTTATTTATAACATTTTCTCCATGGATCCCAATTACATTTGCCACTGGTTGATTCCCCACTCTAGCATTAAAGTCTCCTAATAATATTATTATGTCGTTCTTGTTTATCTTATTTATTTCCTTTTGTAGAGTAGTATAAAATGTTTTTGTTTCTTCATCTCTCCCTTCCTCCGGTGCATATATTGCTATAATTGTCATATGTCCTCTATTATGCTTAAATCGCATTGTCATTATTCTTTCGTTAATACAATTATACGTGTCTATTTTGGATCCCCATTTCTTATCCACAAATATCGCCACTCCTGCTTTCGCTCTTTCTTTCTGACTTACTCCACTGTAAAACATCATCATATCATTTATCATTTGTGATCCTTTCAATTTTTTCTTTGTTTCTGAGGCAGCTAATATATTTATACTTTTATTTTTCATTTCTTTTGTTAGTTCGAATTCTTTGCTTCCCAAGCCTCTGACATTCCAAGTCGCTATTTTAAGCTGGTCATGTATTCCAAAACTCTTTTTATACTTTTTCTTGCTGTGGTCGTCATAAGGTTTATCAATCCGGCTTTTCTTCTGCTGAAGTTTATGAGTAAGTTATTTTTTACTAGTAGAGGTTACCAGCCTCTAGCCAAACCCCTCTTCCTGGAGGGCAGGGAACTGGAATTTCGGAGTGTTCGTCTCCTAGAGAAGTTGCCTTCACTACGGCTTTGGGGACTTCTCTTCTCCCCACGTAACCCTGTGGACGGGGCCCTACCCAGGTACTACCCACTGGGCGAGTGGGACCTGGAGCTCACAAAAGGGCAGGGGCGCCTACTCCCTGGAGTGGACCTCTATCAAGGGTTCCACTCTGTTACCCTAATATTTTATTTCTATCCTTTTCCAACATCAGAAATAAGTACATAAATGATCGTAATAAATTACTCAAATACAGCATATTTGATATGATATTCTAAATGGCTGCCCTGAAGTGTGAATTATAATATGTACACCTGATTATATCTTATTCACATAATGTTATTAATTTTATTAAAGGTAATTTATTATAAAATAAAGTATAGTATGATACAAGGATGGAAAAATACTTAATCATTGAAGAACGTTACAATTTATATGTAAAACAACATCTTCCATCCTTCGATCATAATATGCTTTGTGATCTTAGGTAAAACATCTAATACTATTTTACCATCCTCTTACAATAAAAAAGCTGTAGGCACTCTTTACTACTATTACTAGATAGAATTAGCCCACTAACATCCTGGTGCAGATAAGTGCCTCCTGTTACAGGATGGCTTACAAAAAAATTCTCCGGACAGCTATTTCCTTGGTACTAAGATATCTTCACAATAGTCTCATAATTTTTATGGATTTCTTCTACTTTTGCCTGTCTCTTGCTACTCTAAACCACACACTCCTTGGTTGATGCTTGAAAACATCACAGCATTATAACTTTTGCCTCCCCACACTCCTATTTCCTGACTAAATTTCCATATGGTCAGTGCATATATCCTCTTATTGGAGTCCATTCTGAGTATATGTCCTCCCCAACTAAACTTCATTAATAAAAATCAATTGAACTGTGAATTCTTCTTACCTCATATATCTATGTTATTTAACACAGAACTGTGGTATTAAGAGTCATCACTCCCATCCTCCGCTGTTGTTACAACTGTTGATTCTTCATCATGCCAGTCATTTTCTAAACTGCCATCTACTGTTGATTTAAAGAACTTTATAATCAAATTTTGTTCATCTGGAAACTCAAAATTCATGGATCTAAGATGGTTTTCTGAATGTATATATTTTCCCAAACTGTTAATTCTAAAAGTTTACATAGATGTTTCAAAAGTTTAGCTTCTTTTTCAATCCCCTGATTCTCTAATAAACTTCTTCTTCTTCTTCTTCTTCTTCCTTCCAAGTATTAGGCCAAGGCCTGTTATGATCCTATAGAAAATTTTCCTTCCAGCGTTTCATAGGATGGCCCAGTGATCTTCGTCCTCTTGGTACATAATTATAAACAGCTTTGGGGATCCGATTTGAACTCATTCTTTCTAGATGGTGTTTCCAATTTAGTTGGTACTGTTTAATATATTCCAAAATTGGTGTAGTCTTAAATTCTTTTAAGATACCGGTGTTCCTTTTCCGATCCCATCTGGTGTAACCCGCTGTTCTGCACATGAATCTCATTTCACAAGCCGTTATTCTGCTTTCATGTTGTCTGTTTTGTGTCCATGCTTCACTACCATAGATCAACACTGGTCTAGCCAAGGTGTTATATAAACGTAATCTGGTGTTTTTTTGTACGAGGGATGGTTTCATAACTTGATTAATAATTCCCAAACTTTTATTATAACTAGTAATTTTTTCAGGGATATCTTTTCATCCCAGATAGAGAGATAATATGCAAGATATTTAAATTTATTAGATCCCTCTAAAATTTTATTCTGGAGACAGATTTTATTTTGTATGGGGTCCTTCCCATGAAATGCCATAATTTTAGTTTTGTTAATTGATATTTCCATATTAAATTTGGCACCTATTTTTTTGTAAATTATAAATTCATCATTGCAAATCATTTTCAGAAAGTGCCAGAAGAGCTAAATCGTCTGCAAAAAGAATAGCATCGAGTTTTCCTCCATTCGTTTATTAATTTATTCATATATATAATGAAAAGCATTGGTGAAAGTTCACATCCCTGTCTTTCTCCAATGTTGATCTTTTCCCAAGAAGATAATTTGCCATCTTGTTTAATAGAGATTTCATTATCTTTATAGATGTTGAAGATATTAGTAATATATTGTTGTGGAATGTTATCATCAGCTAAAATTTGTAGTAATATATTTCTGTCTACTTTGTCAAAAGCCTTTATGAAGTCAACAAAGGCGATTTGAGTTTCTATATTGAATTCCTTGTGCTTTTCTAATAGTAGTTTTAGAGTGAAGAATCTATCTGTACAAGATCTACCCTTTCTGAATCCATTCTGCTCTTCTCCAATTATATTTTCATATATTTTTTCAATTTATTCTTAACTATATTAGCATAAATTTTATACCCAGAGTTCAACAAGCTAATTCCACTATAGTTATCTTGGATTTGGCGACTTCCTTTTGTGAAGATTGGTATTACAAAGGATTTGTTCCAGCTATGTGGTGGTTCTTGTCCTTCCCATATCATATTAAGGAGAATAAGAAATCTGTCTAAAAATTTTTTAGTTGAAAATTTAAATAATTTTTTATTAATGTGGTCTTCTCCGGGAGCTTTGTTACTTTTTAATGATTTAACAACATCAGTTAATTCATCTATAGAAATTTGTTCCAAAGCAGTGTTATTAGAGATTGGTATTTGTAATAAATCATCCTTTTGTGTCCATAAATGATGAAAGTAGTTAAGCCAAGATTCTTTAGATATACAATTTGAATGTGCATCTTCTTTTGAATCATTATTTAAATTTTTTAAAACTTTATATATTTTTGGTTGAGGCCTAGTTATATCATTTTCCAAAAATGATACAAATTGTTCCCAGCTTTGTCTATGTTTTTTGCAAACTTCAATTTTAGCTATGGCTCTCTTCCTATGATACTCTACTTTATCTTCATCTTTTTTTGTAGACAAGAATTTTTTGTATGCTTCACGTTTATCATCAATCACTTTTTTTTATGTTTTCATCCCATATCCATAGTCCTTTTTTTTTTTGATTCCATTTAGTTTTGATACCCAGGCTTTCATTTGCTGCTTGTGTCAAAATACTTTGTAGAGCAAGCCATTCTTCTTCAATATTTTTGCCAACTGGTGTTTCTTGAACTAGACGATCTAATCTGCATTTGTATAGCCAGGTAATAGTGGGATCTTGGAAAAGACTTACTTTATAAGTATGGTCCACATTTTCAAATTTTATATTATTAATTTTATTTTTATTTTTCCATCTCGGTGGCATACGAATTGGACAAACAAGTAAGTAATGGTATGATTCGATTTCAGGTCCTCTGTAAACTCTTTGTTATGCCTACACTAGGGCTTAACTGCCATAATAATAAAATACTATAAAAAACCGATAAAGGATATACATATATATTTGTTTATTATATCAGAAAATAGGGAATAAATAATCACCCTTTAAATGCGGATTGAAGTCTCAATCAAAATATACACAAGTGTTTTATAGATAAAAAACTAGGGTAAAAATTATAATAAAATGACTCTTTCACATCAATATATTTTTCAATCTATGAGGACACACTTACGAAATCTTATATAATATCAAAAACAACTTTGTTAGTTTCAACCTAATGGGACACTCTTACGAAAACTTATATAACCCAAACACATTAGGATAAGTAGTTAAAAACATCTTATATAACATGACCATGAGAGAACTAGGAATATTACAAAAGATTGGGCAAGAAAATAGGGCTTCCATTAGTTTTAGGGAATGGTGAAAGGTAGAGATGATAATATAAAAAGCTCTTTGTTATGCCTACACTAGGGCCTAGGGAGTTTTGAGTAGAAAAGTCAGAACGGTGAGGGGGACCGATGGGTTCGGTTCCCCCTGGGAAGAGGCAGCTGTACATGGGTAATATGAATCTTTTATCTTCTTATAATTATCATTTTTTAAATGGTCATTTTCTAAGCATAAATTTAATTGAAGGACCAAATGGTCCAGAGAACTTAGAATAATTATATTTGTTGAGAATGCATGATATTAAGAAGACCTAAGGGTCAAAGAACTTAGAATAATGACCAAAGTTGATTCTTTTAAATGATTGTTTTCTCTCTCTGAATTTTATCAGTTTTAGTATATTGACGCTTTTCAATATGGCGATTTTAGCTGATTTTAATAAGTGTTTTATATGTTTTGGTTATAATATTGCTTTATGTTTTATTTAAATAAATTATAATCATTTTTTGTTTTAAAGTGTTTAAATGTGGAATTCATCCTCCAAAACCAAGGCCAACCGCTCGGGCCAAAGACCACTTAAACTATAGAGATCTTTTATGCTATGTTACGGCTGGGCTTAACTGTGTCCACTGTAACACTCTTGTATCAAGAACTTTAGATGCTAATTTTTTATTACATATAGCAAGTCGATTATTGATTTAAGACCCCTGGTTTCCCATGTATATTTGTGACTATCCTTGTGGTTAAATACTGAGTTCATTATTGTGAATTGATTAAACATGACAAAATCAATTAACCGTAAGCCATTTCTATTACAGGTTTGCTCTCCATATGGTCCTATATATGTATCAAATTTAGTATTACCAATTCTGGCATTTAAATCACCCAAAATTATAATCATATCATTATTATTAATTGTGCAGATAACTTTCTGGAAGTCATGATAAAATTTCTCACTTTCTTCTTCATCTCCTTCTACAGGTGCATATATACCTATCACTGTTAAGTATCCTAGAGATAATTTTATTCGGATTTGAATTATTCTTTCATTCCAAAAAGTATAGCTATGTATTCAATTTCTAAATCGTTTATGAATAATAACGGCTACTCCTGCTTGTGCATGAATATGTTTTTTTACACCACTATAAAACTGAATGTAATTTTGAGTTTCTTTGGTGCTTTGTAATTTCTTTTTTGTTTCTGATATTACAGCTAATGAAATCCCCTTTTTGCACAATATATCATCTAATTGATCAGCTTTATAGTTAGTCCCTTGTATATTCCATGTGCTAAAAAACAATTTTTTTTTTCTTCCAAGAGTTGCCCTTTTTCATGCTTTGGTTGTCATTAGTTTGATCCTTCCGGGAAATTCTCGTATAAGACTTGAAAGCATAATAATAGTCCCTTTGATTGGTTGCTGGTCAAAGGAAGGCAAGACCAGTGAAGGAGCTACCATTTTATAGCCTCTGGTCAGGCTTTTCTGGAAAAGAAAAGAAAATAAAGGAAAGAAGAAATGGAAGAAAGGAAAGACTCCCTAGCCCTTCAATGCCCTAATAGCGTTGGGGTCGAAAAAACAAGAGTTAACCAATAGAGGTTAGATAGTAAAGTTAAATGAGTGCAAAACACAAGTAACTGGAAAAAATGTTTTGTTCAGCTTGGGCACCTTGTGGTAACCATTCACATATCCCCTAGATGAGGACCCCTGAGGGTCTCTAATAAACTAAATGCTGCTATTGCTGATTTTTCAATTTCATTAAAATGAACTACAACATTCTTAGGAATAATATTAATTCCTTCAAAATTTTTATTAAATCCCTCATGAAATTTTATTCTAGTGAATACTTTGCCATGCTCGTTGAGCATGTCTTCGTTTCTCCTCCTGTCTCTGCACATAATGTTGAGCAGCTTCCATTCCATCTTCCTCTGGCAGATTTGTATTGTGGTTATTTCTTTTTTTGCTAAGTGACCATAACTGTGATCCATATAGTAGCATCAGCACACATATCCATGACATTCTTCTTAACCTTCATGTTAATTGATTTGTTTAATAAGATAAATTTTAACTCCAAAATTTCCTCAATGCTAACATAACACTTCTCTCAATTTCTTCTTGAAATTGGCTGTTAAACGGAATTGTTTGACATAATGTGACATGTTCTTTAACATACTCAATTTCATCATTGCCAATCTGGATTGGTATTTTATCACTGTTATTCTTTATTTTCGTTTTTGTCACATTGATTTCAAAACTCATTTATTTGCTGTGTCCACAAAGTTTTTCTAATATTTTCTTAACCTCTTCTATGTGATTCGGTTATAAAAGTGACGTCATCTCCAAAACGGAAGTTATGAAGCTCTCATCCATTTTTATTGATTCCACAATCTTCCTTCATCCTACAGAAGATTTCTTCCATTAAGGATCCATACAATATCGGAGATATCGGGTCCCTGTGTTTAATCCCTCATTATGGGATTTATCCCACCATTTTGTCCATTTTGACACTTGCTTTGTTGTATAGGTATAGTTTACCATGAAACCTGATGTATTACTGTTACTTTTTATTTTTTTATAATTAACAACATTTTTCATTTGGAATGATGAATATAAGAAACAGAACCATTTGAGTATTCTCAAAAAAAAATGAACTGACTATATAAAAAATATGAAACAATTTAAAAAAATAAATAACCTCAATGAAAAACAATCCTAGAGTTATCAGTTAGCTTAGTGAATGACCACATCTTAACAAGTACATCTTGAAATATGTTCTGAATAGTTTACTAGAACAACACAGAGCAATGGGATTAGCCATGGAACCTATATATAGGAAACCATAAACATCACTTGGTACAATACGAGAAAGTACACCTTCGTCAGGCATCAATTCTGTATCATATATGAATGCACAAATAACGATAGGAGCAGAACTAAATATGTAAACCGCTGTGAGTGTAATATACACTCTTGCACTTCTTTGTCGGGCTTGTCTATGTGAATTTACTACCTCAGCTTCTCCTGGCATGTTCTCTGCACTTTGTTTCAATGAGTAAACAATGAATGTATATGATATTGAAATTATTATGAAAGGTAAAATGCCAATAAATATTGCAGCACAAATATAAACATATCTACAGTTTTCAGCACAGTCACAAGTTTTATGATAATTTCTTTTTAGTGCAGTTATAGAAGAGATGCTAATTATTATAGCCAAGGTCCATGTACACAGAATACTGTATAAAATCGACATTTTAACTGAATTTTTTTTTTCAAACAAAATTTAGATGGTTTATTTACTATGCAAATCGAAATATACTCATCAACATAATAGAATATACAGAAAGATTAAACCCAAAAAAAGACAGTATACCCATAAATTTTCAAATAGGGGTTTCCAAAAATGTTGTTGTTTCTAAATATATTATTTTAAATGTATAAGTAATAGGAATACTTAAAACAAGAATCAACATATCTACAATTGCTAAATTTAGAATTAACATATTTGGCCAAGTTTGCAATTCTTTATGCTTGAGGAAGATAAATATTGTAGTAACATTTCCTATTATTCCAACAACAAAAATTATAATTAATATAGGGATCTCAATACAATAAAAATGATTTTTAGCTTGTTTATAAAACATTTGTCTTTCATAATATTTCATTAACCACTCATTTTCTTTAATGTGAATTTCTGAAAGGAATAAATTAAAGGTGTCACTGAAATTTAGCACACACAGAATTGTTGAACATGTCAATGTAATTGAATAATATCATTAACTGTTTACCAAACTGATCAAATTCATTTTCAATTTTTCTTTGTTAGTTACTTGAGAACGATACATTACTCTATAACCATTTATCTTTCACAATCTCAGATTTTTCCCACTGCGATTATTATTCTATAACTTTCATTATAACACTAACATAAATTTATATTTCCTTTCACGTTATACAGTTCATGCACACCTGTTTGATTGATTGTTGTAGTTCCTTTGCTAATCTGCTCATTCATTGTCTGTATAACAGTGCTGTAACTTAAATTCAAATTATCAGAAGATGTGAAAATTAACAAATACCTGTACCAATCTGTTGCAATCACTGATAATAAGTTCCGAATAGCTTATGTCTGTATGGTTAGTAACATCCAACATACTTGAACTTGATTTATCATTGATATGAAAAGAATTGTAACAGAAAACTGTTCTGTTTATTAAGCAGTAAAATAGTAGAATTAATCGCATTATTCTTTTTCACAACTATAATCCTCAACTTACTGTAATAAATGTGTGTTTCAAAGTAGGAAATAAGTTATTTATACTTGATAAGATAATGAGGTTGCATATCAACTACTCTAGGTTACCACTATTATTGTTAAGAAAAAATATTTTAAATTGGAATTCGAAACAAATATCAAGCTCACTGCACTAAATACAAAGTAGAACACTCAATTTTTAAAATGTATCCTATAATTTAAAAAAGTACCAGTACGGTAACTAAAATATGATGGGTAGAACATAAAATTCTAGATCAATAATATTATATGAATGTCCTGCACCATAGCCAAATGGTGAAGGCTAGAAGCCATTGACACACAGCTATGGGACTTGTGCTGGTTCAAGTCCCCACGGGGAAAGAAATTTTCTCATGGAATTTCGACCAGTATGGGGACTGGTGCCCACCCAGCATCATGAGACAATTGGGTAGCTAACAATAAGTAGAAACTCCAGGTTGAGAATACCAGCTATGTCGCCTGGCGGACTCGACATGCTGACCACGTGTCACCCCTACTCTGGCTAGATGATCATCTACCTCTGATATTAACACATGCGGATGTGAGGCCAGCAGCCGGATTGGTAGGCCAAGGGCCTTCTAGACCCTGTCGCGCTTGGAGTGAGTGAGCGAATATTATATGGAATAATTCTAGTATCAAATTAAATATGTCTATGAAGGACAAAAAACCCTAAGAGCTTAATGAATGAGTTGGAGAAAATGCTTTAATATCTCACCCTCGTAAAGTTACCTCTCTTCACGATACCGGTTTCAAAAAGTATAGTTTTATTTCCTTCTTCAGTCAAACTCCATCTGTCGAAATTTCACTGTTAACATCATCTTCTGAACAGATGGTGAAATTTTGACAGATGCAGTTTGACTCAAAATGGAAGTAAAAGTATATTTTTGACACCGGTATCATGAAGACACACAGCTGAGATGTTAAAGCATTTTTTCCAACTCATTTATTAATGTAAATATCTCATAGTGTTTCCTCACATTGTAATTTTGATTAAAAACCTTAAGCAGTGTTTCTTAGACTGTCTTTTTATACCTGTACATCCCCACTTTGGGCTTTGGTACTCCCTTGTGGGAGTTTATTAACCATGCTAATTTATTTGTGTCTTAACTCCCTAGCGATCTCAGTGAGTGATAAGTAGTTAGTTCATTGCATAAAAGAGACATCTGGTAGGAAAATAAAGTATTACTTGAACAGAAAAAGCTGATTAAGTTTTACTCAGAGGCTCTAATTTAGCCTTGAGTTTCTTTTATGAGCCAGAAAGTCTTCTGCCTTAACCTCAGAAGTGGATTACAATTCTGCCAATACCAGGAGAGAAAGCCAAAAATATTGTAAGCATTGAACAAAAAAAAAAACATGTCAATATGTAATGCTACTGGTAGCTCAGGTTGTAGCATGCATATTTCCTAACTAGTAGGTTTGGGTTTTAATACCCAGGAAGAGTGGAAAAATTACAAAATGTTCTTCTAGATGTAGCTTCTTTACATTACAAATGTACATTGTAGTAATGTTTTTTTTTTTTGAAGATTGGTCTTACATTGTGGTTTAAATCTTCTTTTATTTCATACTATGTCTAATTTGATATGTATAAGTTATTAAAATTGGTGTAGAAAATGAACTATTACAGTTCTGAATCCATTTATTACAGGTTATTTTTACCAACACAAACACTGAAATGTAGCAAGTGGTGACTCATTTTAACATAAGCAATATTAAATATACTCTGTATACAGGCTGTCAAAAAATAATGTTTCCAACGTTTGAAGGATGGTAGAGGAGGTAAAAAAAAACACTTTTTTATCTGATAAAAACTTTGGCATATTCACTGTTTTGCTGCTAGATGATCTTTGGTGTAGATGCCTCGACTTCCGTCACAACATGCACCGGTTAGTTCTGTTGTGCTGCTATCTCTGCAACAAGTTGAAAGGGTCATTACGGTATCAATGAAAACCTGCTATGAAGACTTGCTACAATAAGTACAGTAAGTATGTATGCATTTATTATCCATTCTTGTGCCTCAGCATACCTGTAATGTTGAAACATGTTTATGTTTGTACTACATGTCAGTTTCCATTTGTTGTAGTGCACCATACACATTAGATACATCACAAATGACTGAGTACACTCTAAACGAGCTTATGGACATGCATCTTCTGTATGGAGAGACACGTGCAGCACGGCTCCTTTATGCAGAAAGGTTTACGATCAGGAGGTTACCATCTCTCAGCTCCTCGTCTGGTTGTTCCCACGTGTCCAGTTGCTTGCATATGGGATCAATTCATTGAAACAGAACATGAGATGGTAATCTCCTCATTAGAGACCTGTCTGTGTAAAGGTGCCTTGCTGCACGTATCTCCTCATACAGAAGATGCATGTCCATGAGTTCATTTAGAGTGTACTCAGCCATCTGTTATGTATCAACTGTGTACAGTACACTACAGCAAATGGAAAATAAACACAATTCAACATTGCAGGTATACTGAGGCATGAGAAAGAATAGTAAATGCAAAAGTAGTTACTGTACTCATCATAGCAAGTCTTCATTCACACCGTGATGACCATTTGAACTTGTTGCACACACAGCAGCACAAACAGAACTAGACAGTGTGTGTTGTGACAGACGTCAAGCCATCTAGCAGCAAAATGGTGGATATGCCAAAGTCTTGTCAGATAAAAAAAAAGTGTTTGTATTTACCTCCTCTATCATCCGTGCAACGTTGTAAACATTATTTTTTAACATCCTGTATATACATTCCTGAAGCAGTAATTTCAGAGCTGTCACCTTTAAATAGGCATTTCTTACCCTTAAATCATATTCTTATCACATTATATAAATCGAAACCTTTAAGTGTGCAATAACAGATTACATTCCTCATATTAGCAGAATTTTCTTGAGGAAGAAGATTAAAAGTTGTGTGCTGCCAGTAATTAACTCGAAGTCAAGAGAATTGTTTAGTTTATATTTAATAAGATCTACTCAATACAATATTTCAGTTATGAGTTATATAAAATATCCTTTTCCAACAACAGAAATAATTCAAAAAATGATCGTAATAAATTACCCAAATACACAGCATATTTTACATGATATTCTAATTGACTGCCTTAAAATGAGCACAATAAAAATGTAAACCTGATTATATCTTATTCACACAATGTTGCTAATTTAATTAAAGGTAATTTATTATAAAATAAAATATAGTTTGATACAAGGATGGAAGACTTTTACTTATTCATTGAAAAACATTGCAATTTATATGTAAAACAATGTCTTCCAACCTTCAATCGTAATACACTATTGAAATCTTAGGTAAAACATCTAATAATATTTAACCATCCCCTTACAAAAAAGTTGTAGGCACTCTTTATTACTATTACTAGAATTAGATTTGCCCATATAACATCCTGGTGCAGGAAAAGGACTCCTGTATCAGGATGGCTTACAAAAAATTCCTCAGACCAGCCATTTTTGTGGTACTAAGATTTCTTCACATAATTCTCTTAATTTTTATATATTTCTTCCACTTTTACCTGTCAGTTGCTACCCTAGTTGATGCATGAAAACATAATACCATTGTATCTTTTGCCCCCACACTCCTATTGCCTGACTAAGTTCCCATATGGTCAGTTCATATGCCCTCTTCTTGGCATCCATTCTTAGTATATTTCCTCCCCAACTCAACTTCATTAATAGAAATCAATTGATTGTAAATTCTTCTTACCTCATATATCTATTTTATTTAACACAGAACGGTGGTATTAAGAGTCATCAATCCCATCCTCAGCAGTTGCTATGATTGTTGATTCTTCATCAAGCCAGTCATTTTCTAAACTGCCATCTAGTGTTGATTTAAAGAGCTTTGGTAATTAAAAATTTTGTTCTTTCTGGAGACTCAAAATTCATGGAATCTAAGATAGTTTTTCTGAATGTGTATATTTTCCCAAACTGTTAATTCTAAAAGTTTAGATAGATGTTTCAGAGTTTAGGTTCTTTTCCGATCCTGTGATTCTCTAATAAACTAAATGCTCCTATTGCTGATTTTTCAATTTCATTAAAATGAACTGGAACATTCTTAGGAATTAATGTTAATTCCATCAAAAATTTGATTAAATCCCTCACAAAATTTTATTCTAGTGAGTACTTTGCCAAGTTTGATGAGTATGTCTTCATTTCTTCTCCTGTCTCTGCACATGATGTTGAGCAGCTTCCACTCCATCTTCCTCTGGCAGATGTGTATTGTGGTTATTTCTTTTTTGCTAAGTGACCATAACTGTGATTCATATAGTAGCATCAGCAAAATACACATTCTTCTTAACCTTCATGTTAATTGATTTGTTTAATAAGATAAATTTTAACTCCAAAATTTCCTCAATGCTAACATAACTCTTCTCTCAATTTCTTCTTGAAATAGGCTGTTAAACGGAATTGTTTGACATAAAGTGACATGTTCTTTAACATACTCAATTTCATCATTGCCAATCTGGATTGATATTTTATCACTGTTATTCTTTATTTTCGTTTTTGTAACATTGATTTGAAGGCCCATTTGTTTTCTGTGTCAACAATGTTTTTTTTTAAATATTTCCTTGGCCTCCTCTATGTGCTCCAGTTATGAAAGTGATGTATTCTGCAAAACAGAGGTTATAAAGCTTTCTTACATTTTATATTGATTCCATAATCTTTCTTTATTCTACAGAAGAGTTCTTCCATTAAGGATATGAACAATATCAGAGATATCGGGTCCCTCTGTTAGACTCCTCATAATGTGATTTCTTCCCCCCATTTTGTCTTTTTTTACTCTTTGTTTTGGTACAGTTTACCAAGACGTCTGACATATTCCCATTATTTTGTTATTTATTTGTTATCAAATAATGTTTCATTTTGAGTGATGAATACATGATACAAAACCACATGATTATTCCCAAAGATAAAGGAACAATGAAAACTGACTATACAAAAAATAAAAATATCACACAATTAAACAAATAAATAACCTCAATGAAAAGCAATCCTAGAGTTATCAGTTAGGTCAATTAATGACCACAACTTAACAAGTACATCTTGAAATATGTTCTGAATAGTTTACTAGAACAACACAGTGCAATGGGATTAGACATCGAACTTACATACATGAAAACAGAAACATCAAATAGTACAATACGAGAAATTACACTTCCCTCAGGTATCAATTCTGTACCATCAATCATTGCATAAATACTGAAAGGAAATGTACTAAATATGTAAACCGCTGTGAGTGCAATATACACTCTTGCACTTCTTTGTCGGGCTTGTCTATGTGAATTTACTATCTGAGCTTCTCCTGGCATGTTCACTGCACTTTGTTTCAAAGAGTAAACAATGAATGCATACGATATTGAAATTATTATGAAAGGTAAAATGCCCATAAATATTGCAGCATAAATATGAATATATCTACAGTTTTCAGCACAGTTACAAGTTTCATTATATATTTTTTTTAGTGCAGTTGCAGAACAGATGCTAACTACTATAGCCAAGATCCATGTACACAGAATACTGTATAAAATCGACTTCTTAACTGAAATCTTTCTTTTCAAACAAAATTTTGATGGTTTATTCAATATGCAGAAACGAAATATACTCATCAACATAATAGAATATACAGAAAGATTAAATCCAAGAACATATAATACATTAATAAATTTACAAATAGGGCTTTTCAAAAATGTTTTTTCCAAATATATTATTTGTAATGCACAATTTGCAGGAATACTTAAAACAAGATTCAACATATCTACAATTGCTAAATTTAGAATTAACATATTTGGCCAAGTTTGTAATTCTTTATGCTTGAGGAAGATAAATATTGTGGTAGCATTTCCTATAATCCCAACAATAAAAAATATACTTGATATAGGTAACTGGATATAATAGAAATTATTTTTAACTTGTTTATAAAACATCTGCCTTTCATTATATTTCATTAACCACTCATTTTCTTTACTGTGAATTTCTGATAAGAATGAATTAAAAATTTCACTCAAATTAGCACACACCGAATTGTTGTACATGTCAATATAATTAAATAATATCATTAAATCTTTACCAAACTGATCAAATTCATTTTCAATTTTTCCTTCTTTGACATTTGAGAATGATACATTACTCTTTAACCATTTAACTTTCTCAATCTCAGATTTTTCCCACTGCATTATTATTCTATAACTTTCATTATAACACCAACATAAATTTGTATTATTTTTCACATTATACAGTTCACGCACAACTGTTTGATTAGTTCTTATAGTTCTTTTACTAATCTGCTCATTCAGTGCCTGTATAACAGTGCTATAACTTAAATTCAAATTATCAAAAGATGTGAAGTTAACAGATACTTGTACCAATCTGTTGCAGTCACTGGTAATAAGACCTGAATAGCTTGTGTTTGTATGCCTAGTAATATCCAACACACTTGAACCTGATGTATTATATATATAAAAATAATTGTAACAGAAAACTGTTTTGATTATTAAGCAGTAAAATAGTACAGTTAGTAGCATTATTCCTTTTCACAACTATAATGCCCAACTTATTTTTAATAAATGTCTGTCTAAAAGTTGAAAATAATATATTTAAACTTGATAAGATAATGAGGTGTGCATATCAGCTACTTTCGGAATATTACTGTTATTGTTCAGAAAAAATTATTTTAAACTGAAATTTAAAACAAATATAAAGCTCACTTTATCAAACTACAGTAAATACAACTCAATCTTAGAAATGTAGATATACTGTTATTTAAAAATTGTGACAAAAACCTTAAATAATCAATATTATATAATTAATGCTAGTATCAAATTAAATATGTCTAGGGAGATATTTTAGAGACCGTCTTTTTTATATCTGTACTTGAAGCAAAGGTCTGTCTTGTGCGAGTTCTTAACCAAACTAATTTTCTTATTCTTAATTCCACACAGATGTCAATGACTGACAAATGATTAGCTCACTGCTTAAAGAGACACCTAGTAGGCAAATAAGGATTACTTGGATGGGAAAGGCTGAATACATTTTACGCAGAAGCTCTAATTTAGGCTTGAGGTTCATTTAAGAGTCCAAAAAACTACAGAGTTCCGACCTGCAGCTTAAAGTTTCTCCTGAAGATTTGAACCCTGACTCTAGTGACTAGATGCACCCCTAGATCATTGAAACCAATGTTTAATAGAATATTTCACAAAAATATGTTTTAATATAGCATATCACTATGATGCATAGAACATAAATCAACTGACAAACCTTCATATATTGTTCAGAGATTTTGGATGAGTGTTTTTATGTAAGGAACTATGGTCTCCAGTGACTTATTATAGAATAATGTGTTGTTCATATGTTAGACATGAAGAAAGTTCTTTGAATCTCGATACGATGGCTTCTGATCGATTAGTAAGACAAATAAAAAAAATTGATTAACTTATCATCATCACTCCAGGGATTAGGCAATTGTCCGTTCCGACTTCATAATGCATCAGCCCAACGTCTTCTAGGTCTTCCAACATCACGTCTTCCTCTTGCTTGATAATTTCTTGCTAACAGTGAATATCTCTCCTTACTCATTCCATCCATATGATCAATCCATTTCTGTCTGTAATTCGTGACTTTATCCAATAAAAGCTGTACTTTCAATTCTTCTCTTACATCCTCATTTCTTATTCTATCAAGTCTTGTACATCCTTTTACATGTCTTAGGAACCTCATCTCCGCCGTCTGTATTCTATCCTTCTGTTTTTTTCATTGGAGCCCAAGTTTCACATTGATTAACTAATCATCTAAAATAAGTTCTGAAAAAACCATAAATTATCATTAGTTACATATCACAGTCCTGGATGAAATAACAGACAATAGCACTCTACATGTCAACACATTGACATTTTAGTCTCTAATCAATCATCGGAGACCTGTGAATTCCTTTCTACAGAACACTCAGTTAATTTTCCTGAATAATTTAGTTAATCTGTCAAGATGATAAAACAATGGTCGCAAAGATACTGATGATGGAACTGAAATGTAAAGTTCCGAAACTAGTTTAAATTAAAATAGAAAGAGAAATATTAGGTGAGCAATTAAATTTTATCTAAATAAATATACCTCATAGTGTGAGTTCCTAAGTAACTAACTAACTAACTCACTAGCACTATCAAACCCATAGATTCATGGCCATGCAGACATAAGCTCTCCATATATCCCTATCCTGAGCCAATGTTTTCCAATCATCCCCTGTATAATCTACTTTCCACAAATCATAGTTAATATTATTCTGCCACGTCATTCTTGGTCTACCAACTGGGCGTTTTCCCCCTGTTTTCCTACAAGAAGCTTCCATGCACGTCTTTCCTTCCCCATCTGTGCTATTTGTCCTGCCCATCGCAGTCTAAGAGTCTTAACTGTTCTCATTATATCTGGCTTCTTATAAAGACCATGCAATTCACTGTTAGGCAATCTTCTCAATTCACCTGTCTGTTCATCTCTCTTTGATCCAAAAATGTTCCTAAGAACTTTATTCTCAAATACTCCTGATCTCCTTTCCTCCCTTAAAGTAAGAGTCCATGTTTCACATCCATATAATATAACTGGTAGAATATTGGTTTTATATATTTTCAATTTAACATTTTTTTTTAAAGGAGTTGGGAAGTCAAGAGTCTCTGTAATGCATAATAACACGCATTTCCAGAATTGAGCCTATGTTTAATTTCCTTGTGCATCTCATTCCTGTTTGTGATTATTGTTCCTAGGTATTTGAATTCAGCCACTTCCTCAAAATTTCCATCATTTGTCATTAGCTGTCCATTTCCATTATATAATGTATTTTTATGTGTGACCATATGTTTAGTTTTATTGATATTTACTTAGAACTCAGAAACTTAGAAACTCACATAGGATTTATAGATTTGGATAAGGCCTTTGATCGAGTAAACAGACAATAATTATGGAAAATATTACGAATGAAAGGATACCTGCTGTGCCTTGTTGAAACAATAAAGAAATGATATGAAGACACAAATATAATTATAGATACCGGATTCAAAAGAACAGATACAATCAAAACAAATTCTGGATTATGACAAGGATGTAGTTTATCACCCACTTTGTTTAATATATATATATATATATATATATATATATATATATATAGACAATATTTTAAATAAATGGAAAGTTTTAGTGAATCCAGGAATAAGAATAGATAATAAAGTGTGCATAAATAATCTTCTATTTGCTGACGATGTAATCATAATACAGAAAAATGAAGACAACTTACAGAAATCTATGCATGCATTAAATGAAATATGTAAATTATATGATCTAAAGATTTCTGTAAGGAAAACGAAGACCATGGCTTTTAGAGGAAGAGATCCAGTGAGATCCAAAATTATTTTAGAAAATCAAAGTATAGAACAGGTGTCTAGTTTCAAATATTTGGGCTGTTATGTTGGCTACAATGTGGAAAGAGATATTGATTTCAAAATGAATAAATTTCAGACGGTGTGTGGAACAATACAGAGAACATTCAAAAATAAAATTAGAAAAGAAACCAAGATAAAAATGTATAATGTTATGGCGGTTCCCACAATATTGTATGGATGTGGAACTTGGGCTCCAATGAAAAAAACAGAAGGATAGAATACAGACGGCAGAGATGAGGTTCCTAAGACAAGTAAAAGGATGTACAAGACTTGATAGAATATGAAACGAGGATATAAGAGAAGAATTGAAAGCACAGCCTTTATTGGATAAGGTCACGAATTACAGACAGAAATGGATTGATCATATGGATGGAATGAGTAAGGAGAGATATCCATTGTTAGCAAGAAATTATCAAGCAAGAGGAAGACGTGATGTTGGAAGACCTAGAAGACGTTGGGCTGATGAAGTTGGAACAGGCAATTGCTTAATCCCTGGAGTGATGAAGATGATGATGATGATGATGATAATGATATTTACTTCCAGTCCCAATCTCTTAGTGCCACTCAATAGTGTGTGCATGTTGACCTTTAGTATCTCCTCGCTATCGGCCAATAGTACTACATCATCAGCATAAACCAACAGCTCATTAATACCATTGAGTTGTAGGCCTTCTTCATCCTCTAAAGATTTGATGGCGTGCTCTAGAGTGTGAAATAAGTAATTATAATATCTGAATAATTTGTGAAAGTTTTTCAGTATAGTTCTGTTCACCCTATGCACAGAATACTGGCAACTGAAGATTCTTGTATCAGAACAATATAAGCCATAGAAGAAGAAATAAAATATTTTAATATGCTAAGATGTCAGTTTCAGATGTCATAAGGAAAAGGATATGAAGGTGCCTGACATTTTAAAAAATAATTACAGTAAATAACTGACAACCAAATTTATTGCCATGAAATTATTAACAAGGAAATAGAGATGAAATATAGCAGATTTACATATAAAAAACATTACTAAGACTAATTTATCATGATTTTTTTTTATTCCATGTACTACATGATACTCTGTTGTAAAAGTCAAACATGTTACAAACATTTAACTTTATTGGAATTAATCACTATGAGGTTTAATTTATGGTGAAATTAAATGTTTCTTACCTCTCCTCATATAAATTTTCTAAGTAGATCGCAATTTCGAGACCACAACGGTCTCATCATCAGCACTTTCTTGGCGACAGATGTTATGTCAATCGGAAGAAACTCTTCTTCTTCCCTCTGTTGGTGTACCGATGAACCTCTGGATCAAGTCAAAATTTGCGGGAATTTCGAAGTTCATAAGTTTTCCTTGTTTTTCTGAATGTGAATCTTTTCCCAAACCGTGAGTTATTTTTGTTTGTCTATTTGTTTAATTACACTGACCTTTGATTCGATTAAATGTTTTTTGGACCAAGCATGAGCAGCTACTGCTGACTTATTTTTTTTTTTTAATATTTAAAGGAAGTGAAATTTCTTTCTTCAGTTGTCATCAGTTCTCTATGGTTGTCATTATAGGTCGTCACTGATTACATCATTAGAGAGCATTGTAGAGAGAATGGATAATGTAATGGCAGATTTTTGCAGCGCCGTATTTAGGTATAAGCGGCCGCCTAGGGCGGCAGATTTGAAGAGACAGCTTTTAAAATTCATGACGAAACACCGTTCAGGTCACTATGTAACACTCCTCCATTTTTTAATGTTTCTACGATGTTCTTTCACCCTTGTTTTCAAATTTCTTTTCGTTTTTCCAATATAAATTTTGTCACAATCCCTGCATTTGATCATCCATGGTATCTTTACCTTGTCGTGGTGGAGTGGCTTGCATGCTTAAATGATCCTGAGAGCTATGCCAGTAGTAGCATTGCTGCCAATAGGGTTACCCATGCTGGACGGGTCGAAGGTGATAAGCCAGACGAAAAAAGTACCTTGGTCGAAAGAGTGACGGTCTTTCACCGTAAAAATACAACCGTCAAGAAATGTGGACATGGGTTCAACTGGGGTAAAATTTTCCGGAGGTCAAATAGTCCCCCATTCAGTTCTCCGGGCAAGGACTACTTCAGGGAACCCATGCCAAAGGTTCAAACACAGGGACATGTTCCTATGAACATGGAATGTTAGGACTTTATACAATAGCGGGGCACTAGAGATATTAACGCGGGAATTAGATAAATCACCCTTGGATATAGTTGCTTTACAGGAAGTTAAGTGGCCAGGAGAAGGTAGTCAAGAATCAGGAAGCTTTGTATTATACTACGGGGGTGCAAAAAGACCTGCATTTGGAACGGGTTTTTTAGTCAGAAGAAGGATTCTATCCGCTATCCGAGATATTAAGTTTGTTAGTGATAGGATATCATACATAATTCGAAAGAGTAAACGACATGATTTTATAATTGTAAATGTACATGCCCCCACAGAAGATAAAGATGACAAGATCAAGGATGAGTTCTATGAAGAATTAGAATGTTTATTTGATAGCCTTTCACGATATCATATGAAAATTGTCTTAGGAGATTTTAATGCAAAAGTGGGACGGGAAGATATATTCAAACCAACAATAGGCAAATTCAGTCTTCGTGAAGATAGTAACGACAATGGAGTTAGATTAGTTAAATTTGCCACATCAAAGAATCTCATTGTTAAGAGCACAACATTTCAGCATAAGGATATTCATAAATACACCTGGACGTCCCCAGATGGAGAAACTCAGAACCAGATAGATCATGTATTAGTGGACAAACGCTGGCACAGTAGCATCATCGATATTAGATCAGTTAGAGGGACAGACTGCAATTCCGATTATCATCTGGTCAGAGTGAAAATCAGACAATGGCTATCGCTTATGAGAGGAAAAAATGCTAAAGATGATTCTGTAAAATATGAATTAAAACACTTGAAAAAATGATGAAATGCGGCAAGAATACCAAATCAAAATTGCTAATAGATTTGAAGTACTGGAATCTTCAGATGACAATGTGGCAAACGAAGAAGAAACTGATATAAATAAAGAATGGGAGGCTATAAGAGATACTATTATATTGTCAGCATCAGAAAGCATTGGCTGTTTAAAAAAGAGACAAAAGAAGAAATGGTTTGATGAGGAATGTGTCGACATTGTAAAGAAAAGAAAGCTAGCAAAAATGAAATGGTTACACGAGCCAAATGAGGTAAATTTAGAGCAATTGGATAGTATTAGACGGGAAACCACCAAGTTACTAAAGAGTAAAAAGAGGGAATATTTGAAAGAGAAGATTAATGATCTTGAAATGAATGCAAAAAATAGGAACATTAGAGAATTATATCAGGGAATTAGTATAGAGAAGAAAGGGTTTCAGGCTAGAACAAACATAATTCGGAATGAAAATGGGGATATGATTGCAGATTTTAGGAGTATATTAAATAGATGGAAAAATTACTTTAATTAGCTATTAAATGTACATACAGAACAGGACATTGAGGAGGATAAGTTACAGACAGTAGAAATGCTAGTCGCAGAGCCAAGTGCATTAGAGGTTGAAATGGCGATTGAAAAATTGAAGATGTATAAAGCATCAGGTTCAGATGAGATCCCAGCAGAACTGAAAAAATCAGGGGGAGAAAAATTGATGGATAAGATACGCCGGTTGCTTAGTATGATTTGGGAAAAACAAGCTCTTCCAGATGAATGGAAGGAATCAATTATCGTACCAATTTATAAGAAAGGAGATAAAACTGATTGCAACAACTACAGGGGCATCTCATTACTTTCAACTTCGTACAAAATTCTAACAAATATATTAGTAAGCAAATTTACTCCCTGTATTGATGACATTCTAGGAGATCATCAATGTGCATTTAGAAGAAACAGGTCTACAACAGATCAGATTTTTAGTATAAGACAGATTTTAGAAAAGAAATGGGAATATAATGGTACTGTACATCAACTATATGTAGACTTCAAAAAAGCATATGATTCAATTAAGAGGGAGAAGTTATATAGTATCCTGCTGGAGTTCGGAATTCCTAAAAAGTTAGTTGGACTTATACGAATGTGTCTAAATGGCTCAAAGAGTAGGGTGCGCGTAGACAAACAGTTTTCAGACACATTTGAAATCCAGAATGGGTTGAAGCAAGGAGATGCATTATCTCCTCTACTATTTAATTTTGTACTAGAGCATGCCATTATATCTTTAGAGAATGAGGAAGGCTTACAACTGAATGGTATTAATAAGCTGTTAGATTATGCTGATGATGTAGTACTACTGGCCGATAGCGAGGAGATACTAAAGGCCAATACGCACACACTATTGAGTAACACTAAGAAATTAGGACTGGAAGTAAATATCAGTAAAACTAAATATATGGTCACACGTAGAAATTCAGTATATGATGGACATGGACAGCTAATGACAAATGAGGGAAATTTTGAGGAAGTGGCTGAATTCAAATATCTAGGAACAATAATCACAAATAGGAATGAGATGCACAAAGAAATTAAACATAGGCTCAATTCTGGAAATGCATGCTATTATGTATTGCAGAGACTTTTGATGTCCCAACTCCTTTCAAAAAACGTTAAGCTGAAAATATATAAAACTATTATTCTACCAGTTATATTATATGTGTGCGGAACATGGACTCTTACTTTAAGGGAGGAAAGGAGATTACGAGTATTTGAGAATAAAGTTCTTAGGAAAATTTTTGGACCAAAGAAAGATGAACACACAGGTGAATGGGGAAGACTACATAACAATGAACTACATGGTCTTTATAGGAGCCACATATAATAAGAACAGTTAAGTCTCGTAGACTGCGATGGGCAGGACATGTTGCGCGTATGGGGAATGAAAGATGTGCATGGAAACGTATTGTAGGAAAGTCAGAAGGAAAACACCCAGTTGGTAGACCAAGAATGAGGTGGGAGAATAACATTAACTATGATTTGAGGGAAGTAGATTATACAGGGAATGATTGGAAAGCACTAGCTCGGGATAGGGATGTATGGAGAGCTTATGTCCGCGTGGCCATGAACCTACGGGTTCGATAGTGTCAGTGAGTAAGTAAGTAAGTATCCCTGCATTTGATCTGATAAATTCCTAATTTGTTTTCATTTTCAATTCTTTCATTTTTATTGGTTTTAATTATCCTATTAAGGCTGTATTCATTCTTTGGTGCTAATCCTATATTAAACTTTTTTAATTTTTTTTTTTAATTTATAGTGTTTCAATAGATGGTAAGTGAATTTCTTGAATTTTATTTCTTCTGTTTCTTTTATAAGTGTGCTATTATTTATTAATTTTTGTATGAGGAGAGGTAAGAAACACTTAATTTCACCATAAGTTATATACATGTTTGTGATTTAAAAGGCTAGACTACAATGGGCAGGACATGTGACATGAATGGGGAATGAGACAGGAACAGGAAAACTCCTTGCAGGAAAACCAGAGGGGAAACGTCATACGTAGCCAAGAATCAGTTGGGGAACAACATTAATCAAGCTTTGAGGGAGATAAATTAGACAGGGGATGAACAGAAAATATTGGCTCAGCATCTATGGAAAACTTATGTTTGCACAGCGACGAACCTGCAGGTTCAATAGTGACAGTGAGTTAGTTAGTTAGTTAGTTAGTTAGTTAAATTGAAGGCAGCCTTAAAGTTATATAGTTTTGAAATTTCAATCCTGGCAAAATTTGTTGAATATTTTAGACAAGAAACATTAATTTAGAGGGAAAGTTAAAATTTGTGATGTGTTAAAAGAATCCTCATATTCATAGCATATGTTTGGCAAAATTCCCAGCCACAGATATCTGCTCTTGTGGCACTAGCTTATGCAAAAAACATTTACTACCGTATATAGCAAATCTTGTATGACAAAGTTTACTTCAGACTGTTTCATTAAATTATGCATACTGAGATGTGTAGAGTAAACATTAATTTTATGTTAATCAATAATTAATTAAATTCTTTAAATATTAATGATAATTAATTTTGCATTTCAATATGTGACCAGCCTCATTTTTTTGTGGTCAGAACTTCTGACTATAGTTCATGAGTTCAAACCACAGAAATTTTTCCTTAAAGGAAATTATTTTTGGGGTTGTTATAACAGGACAATACTGTAGGTTAAGAAGATTATATTTAATTTCAAACTGAAAATTGTAAATAAGTTAATAGTTTAGAGATATGAAACCAAGCAGATACATATGACATTCCTATGATTATTTTCGAGAACTAACTGTAAAATTGTTGAAATTAGACTGTCTGCATGGCTCTGGGCAGGCACAGGGAGAGAATGCATAGTACTGTTAGCTTGAGTTTAAAAGATCCAAGAAACATGACTCTGTGTCTTGTTGTCTGGAGTCATCATGGGATGAGTTTGCACAAATTCTTAATAATAATTTCAGGGTTTTTCTAATAGATTAATAATACCATAATTTGAAGTATAATAATAATTCCAAATTGTAAGCTTAAGTATGAAACATGGAAGTTGTTAGGGTAAATATTAGGGTAAAATAGGTAATACCTCAAATACAATATCTCTCTCTCTCTCTCCCTTTTAAACACATGAGGCCACAATGTAGGAATAGTAATTTTAATTAGTTTAGTTAGAATTAGATTTAGTTCACATATCTATGTATTAATTTATTTTAGATTCAAAATATATTATTTAAGTTTCATTTATTTATTGATGTAGAACTTGGCTAAACTTTTCGTATAGAATTTTCCCTTTATAGGCATGGCAGAACTTCAAGTAAGTATGTATTTAAATACTACCTAGACCTCCGAAGAATTCCATTTTAAGCCCTTTGGTGGATCATGTTCCCTTTTGTAACAGGGGTCACCCATGGTCTGTTATTTAGGTTAAGTTTAGGTTTAAGGACTCTCTGGTGTATCATCGTATCCATCATATGATCAGAGTAATATATTTCTGTTTCAGATACCCTAACCTCAGAAGTGGGTTACAATTCTCTAAAGGCCAGGTGAGAATGCCAGAAATATTGTAGGCATTGGACAAAAAAATGTTTCAAAATGCCCGTGATACTATCTCAGGTGTAAACATGCCTGTTTCCTGATTACCAGATTCGGGTTCAGTATGCAGGAAGACGGAAAAATTTAATTATAAAATTTTTTAATCCCCTGGCTAGGTGTGATGCTAGTGTACAATTTTTAATTGCTAAATTGTACACCAGATATCGGATTAAATTAGATCCTCTCTACGGTACACGTATGTTGAGAAGGCATGTGATTCATCCATCAGATCAAAACATAAGTCTAGTGGGAATTTCAGCACATGAGTGAGCAAGGATATCAGCTTAAGTCTATGTAATACTGCCAAAATCAGATATTAAATATCCTAGTTAATGCAGATAATTCAAATATTTGATAAACAACTGGAAGCAGCACAAATTATGTTTTTGAGGTAGTTGCCAATGGATGGTAGGTGTGAACATGTTTTTCTGGTCATTTTTTCCAAGATCTAAGGCAAATTTACTTGAGTTCCAATCTATCAGATCCCTCCAGATAGTTAAATGTTATTGACATTGTACATAGCGCTTCAAGTCTTTTCTGACTTAAGAAGTATTTGCTGTTACAGAGACATGCCTGCTGGTAAGGAACCACAACCAAACCTCTCAGGATATGGGTACAAGCATTGTCGGTCATGTTTCAACTAAGACAAAACAGCTTCTACTGCTTATCACTACTACTACTTGTTTATAATCAACTGAACTTACACATGGAATGATGAATATTAATAAATTGGAGAATTATCACTAGAAAACAAAAAATTTAGTAACCCCAAAAATAGGAACGAGTATTTTGCCAAATAACATAGAGATAATATAAATTAAAATATTTCATACCTCTCCTCATAATCAGTCCAATTTTTTAGATCTTAATTTAACAAGAAATGGGGAAAACAGGATAGAATTTGGAATATATTGAAAGAATTCATCCATAGTAATTCTGCCAAAGGGCAAGTCTTTCACTGCAATCATAGCATTTTCATGTTATGCTTGCAGCTTTACTAGGGAATTGTAGGTGTGTTAGCTTCTAGTTGCTTTCCACACCGGTGAAGAATGATGATAACAATGGCCATATGATTTCGGGGACCATTTGGGCCTTAAAGTTTTCCTGACATTTGTCTTACAGGTGAGAGAAAACCCCGATAAAAACCTCACCCAGAAAAACTGCCCCGACCGGGATTGAACCTGCTACCTCGAGACCACAGTGGTGAACACAGAAAGAATACACATATAGATAACTATATTAAGTGTTCGGGATTCAACCGTTTTGCTCACTAAGAGGCAGTGTTCAATAGTTTGACATATAGATTAGTAAATATACCTATGAGCAAAGAAAATTATGAAAGAGAAAAAGAATACTACATACTTATAATTTTATATTGGAAGAACTACTAGAAACTTCACGACAATATTTAATGAACTTTTCAGAGATTTCCTGAAGAATGAGAGTAAATCCAGTTTTTCAAAACACATAGTAAAAGCAGGACATCAGTTCAACACAATAGACAATGAATTATCGATCCTGCATGAAGAAAACAATACATCGAAAATCAACGTTCTCAAAGAGTTAGAAAATATCAAAGAAACCACAAATAAACACCAGTAGAATGAGAACATACCCAGCAACATAAACTGTCTGTATAAAATAATTACCAACAACAGTCAGTACCAAAATGAAAGCAGAAGATTATACTTTAGTTATCGAAAGGCTCCTATAAAACATCAATGCAAATTATTGAGGATAACTGAGATATCAGGTACTGTTTTGCAATTCTTTAATATTAAACAATATTTCAGTTATGACATATTAATCTATTTTTTCCAACATTAGAAATAATTCAATAAATGATTGTAATAAATTACACAAATACAGCATACTGATATGATATTCTAAATGGCTGCCCTGAATTGAGCATCATAATATGTACACCTGATTATATCTTATTTACATGATGTTATTAATTTTATTATAAGTTAAAAATTAAATATATTATAAAACAAATTTCAGTATGTTACTAGGATGGACGACTTTTACTTATTCATTGCACAAAAATTACAACTTATATGTTATACAATGTCTTCCATCCTTCAATTGTAATATACATTTGTGATTTTAGGTGGAACATATAATAATATTTTACCATCCCTTTACAAATAAGCTATAGGCATAGTTGAATATTTAATATTGAAAGAGAGTTACACTATTAGGTTTATTTTAATTAATATGAGTTAGAATTTTAATGACTAATTTTAACCCTAGACTATTATTAATATTTGTTTATACTCAACAGAACTTTCCATATGAAAATAAAAATGTATGAAAAAGAACCATTTGAGTAAACCAAAAAAAAAATGAATTAAAATATCACACAATTGAAAAAATAAATAACCTCAATGAAAAACAATCTGAAAGTTATGATTTAGATCACTCAGATACCACATCTTAACAAGTACATCTTGAAATATGTTCTGAATAGTTTACTATAACAACCCAGAGCAATGGGATTAACCATGGATCCTATATACAAGAAACCAGAAACATAATTTAGTACAATACGAAGAATTACATTTTCCTCAGACATCAATTCTGTATCATAAATTATTTCATAAATACTCAAAGGAAAAGTACTAAATATGTAAACTGCTGTGAGTGCAACATACACTCTTGCACTTCTTTGTCGGACTTGTCTACGTGAATTTACTACCTGAGCTTCTCCTGGCATGTTCTCTGCACTTTGTTTCAAAGAGTAAACAATATAAGCATATGATATTGAAATTATTATCAAAGGTAAAATGCCAATAAATATTGCAATACAAATATGAATATATCTACAATTTTCAGCACAGACACAAGTTTTATATTCATCATTTCTTTTTTGTGCAGATATGGAAGAAATGCTAACTACTACAGCCAAGATCCATATACACAGAATACTGCATAAAATCGACTTCTTAACTGAAATCATTCTTTCAAACAAAATTTAGATGATTTATTCAATATGCAGAAACGAAATATACTCATCAACATAATAGAATATACAGAAAGATTAAACCCAAGAAAAGACAGTATAGCCAAAAATTTACAAATAGGGGTTTCCAAAAATGTTGTTGTTTCTAAATATATTATTTTAAATGCACAATTTGTAGGAATACTTAAAACAAGATTCAAAATATCTACAATAGCTAAATTTAGAATTAACATATTTGGCCAAGATTGCAATTCTTTATGCTTGAGGAAGATAAATATTGTAGTAACATTTCCTACAATTCCAACAACAAAAATTATACTTAATATAGGAAACTGAATATAATAGAAGTGATTTTTAACTTGTTTATAAAACATCTGCCTTTCATAATATTTCATTAACCACTCATTTTCTTTAATGTGAATTTCTGATAAGAATGAATTAAAGTGTCACTCAAATTAGCACACACAGAATTGTTGTACATGTTAATATAATTAAATAATATCATTACCTCATTACCAAACTGATCAAATTCATTTTCAATTTTTGAGAGTTTAACATTTGAGAATGATACATTACTCTTTAACCATTTAACTTTCTCAACCTCAGATTTTTCCCACTGCATTATTATTCTATAACTTTCAATATAACACAACATAAATTTGTTTTATCTTTCATATTATACAGTTCATGCATAGCTATTTGGTTAATTCTTATAGTTCCTTTGCTAATCTGCTTGTTCAATGCCTGTATAACAGTGCTGTAACTTAAATTCAAATTATCAAAAGATGTGAAATTAACAAATATCTGTAGCAATTACTGATAAATGAGTTCTGAATAGCTTGTGTTTGTATGGCTAGTAACATCCAACATACTTGAACCTGATTTATTATTGATATGAAAAGAATTGTAACAGAAACTGTTCTGTTTATTAAGCAGTAAAATAGTAGAATTAATAGCATTATTCCGTTTCACAACTATAATCCTCACCTTACTGTAATAAATGTGTGTTTAAAAGTAGGAAATAAGTTATTTATACTTGATAAGATAATGAGGTTGCATATCAACTACTCTAGGTTACCACTATAATTGTTAAGAAAAAATATTTTAAATTGGAATTTGAAACAAATATTAAACTCATACAGTAAATACAAAGTAGAACACTCAATTTTTAAAATGTATCCTTGTTAGGACCCGCTGGTTTTCTTAGGCTTAAAGGACCTTTGGGACTTGGAAAATCTGGTAGAATGAGTTACCTAGCCGAGCGGTAGGATGAGGATGTATGCATACGTGTTTTTTTAAATAAACAAATGGATTGTTATTTTAACTATTTTATTACTAAAGTATAATAATTGCAAATAAACCTAAGTGTCTAGCCCTAAATAACTACTCTAAGCTTATATATGAAACCTTATACCTAACTTCCTTGGGGTTTGAGAACGGGAGATGTGGGATAATAAATCTACCCTAATCTACATTGTTTAAAATTCTAATATCCTTGAAACATAATATTAAATAGTTAAGGTAATGATTCCCTTTTATAAGTCCAGGACACATGTTAAGAAAAATGGTAGCTTACTCACCCATCGGCGATTCTTCGTAGCACAGATAGACAGACGCGAGACCATCACTTCTCCACGGTTATATACTCAACTTGACTAGACTTTTCCACTGACTAACTGTACTCACATACCACTGCCCTAACACTAGTCCTTCACTCTAAAAGTAGAGATTTACAGTTAGGCCAAGGAACTTTTCTGAACTATATCATGTCTAAACTTTATTCCAACAGTCTTTGCTTGAATAATTAAAATAATCTATAAAACAACTAAATATCGATATAAAATACTCTATGTATTCATAACAATCCTGTAATTTAAAAAAGTACTGGTAACAAAAGTGTGATAGTTAGAACATAAAATTTTAGATCAATAATATTATATAAATAATGCTAGTATCAAATTAAATATATCTATTGTTATGCCAACACTAGGGCCTAACTGCCATAATAATAAAATACTATAAAAAGCCGATAAAGGATAGACACATATACATGTGTATTATATCAGAAAATAGGGGATAATTAACCGCACTGAAAAACATATTTGTTCATACGCATATAATATAAAAAACGCTAGTAAAAAGGCATATCTCTATATCCTGGATCAAAAAACCAATGTCACAGATTCCAGAATTGTTGAGTTAGAAAGATGACCACATTAGATAAGTATAGAATGAGTACAAGAAGTGAAAGTAGAACAAAGCTTTCCATTTTGATATAGAAGAAGGTTTCAAACTAGATCATGAACTTTCCACCCAAATTTCCCCGATTAGAAACTTAAAATTTATCATATAAATATTCGCGATTTTTTTAACGAAGGCAGAACGGCGGCGGGACCGAACGCGGTCCCCCAGCAGGGGAGGCAGCTCTATATGGTAATATAAGTAATTTTTATTATCATTACCTTAATGGTCATTTTTTCAGACATAGAATTAATTAATGGACCAGATGGTCCAAAGAACTTAGAATAATGAACAAAGTTGAATATTTTAAAATGATTATTTTCTCTCTCTGAATTTTAACACTTTAGTATTTTGTCGTTTGACAATATGGCGATTTCACCTGATTCTAATAAATTGTTTTATATGTTGTTGATCTGATATTTCTTTATGTTTGGATTTATTTTAATAAATAAAGTTAATTTTTCGTTTGCTGTGTTTTAACATGTTTAAATGTGGAATTCATCCTCCAAAACCAAGGCCAACCGCTCGGGCCAAAGACCACTTAAACAATAGTGATCTTCACTCTATCAATACGACGGGGCTTAACTGACCCCGAGCGTAATATCTATGAAGGACAAAATAACCTTAAGATGTGTTTATTGGACTGTCTTTTTATACCTGTACATCCCCACTTTTGGCTAGGGTGCTCCTTCGTGGGAGTTTCTCAACCAAGCTAATTTATTTATTCTTAATTCTCTATACATGTTAGTGAGTGACAAGTGGTTAGCTCATAGCATAAGAGGGAAATCTAGTAGGCAAATAATGTATTACTTGAATGGAAAATGCTGATTAAGTTTTACTCAGAAGCTCTAATTTTGGCTTGAGGTTCTTTTATGAGCCGAAAGTCTTCTGCCTCAACCTCAGAAGTGGATTACAATTCTGCCAATATCTTGAGAGAAAGCAAAAAATATTCTAGGCATTGAACAAAAAACATAATTTCAATATGTAATGCTACTGGTAGCTCAGATCGTAGCATGCCTATTTCCTAACTAGTAGGTTTGGGTTTAATGCCCAGGAAGACTGGAAAATTTATAAAACGTTCTTCTAGATGTAGCTTCATTGCATTACAAATGTACATTGTAGTAATGTTTTTTGTGAAGATTGGTCTTGCATTCTGGTTTGAATCTTCTTTTATTTCATGCTATGTCTAATTTGATATGTTTAAGTGTAATGATATAGGCCATACTTAAAAAGAAAATGATAATAAAAACTATTATTTAATAATCACATAAAGAAAACCATAAATGATTAATCATAGTTACGGCAATATACGAATTAATTATACCATAAGATAGGAATAAATAATCACACTTAAATATACTAATAGTCATACTTAAAATCCATACCAAGGGCTTTTAGGAAATAAAACCGAGTAGAATTTTATAATATTTATAATAAAGTATCCTAGGCCATACTTAAAAAGAAAATGATAATAAAAACTATTATTTAATAATCACATAAAGAAAACTATAACTGATTAACCATAGTTACGGCAATATACTAATTAATAATACCATATGATAGGAAATAAATAATCACACTTAATATACTAATTAGTCATACTTAAAATCCACACCAAGGGCTTTTAGGAAAAAAACGAATAGAATTTTATAATAAAGTATCCTGGACTCATTGTGGTTATCAAAACTATGTCACAACACCAGCATGTAGTTTCAAAATATCAACATGTTTTTGATAGAAATTAGAAATTCCCACAATTATGAAATTTGGAAAGTGATAGGAAAAAGAAATTGAGACTTCCACCTCAGATTTCACCACAAATTAGAAATTCCCACAGGTGGGGACAAGTTTTAAAAGGTAAAAGGGAAGTAGATTTGGGAGTAGGAAAGCTGGAAAAATCACATATAGGCCTATACTCATTTTTTCAATTTAGGTAAACTGTCTGGAGGCAGGGACTGAAGTATTCACTACAGTTTCCTTTAGGACATTGACTCCTCTCTATGTGTAAGTATAAGTTTAAATAACATCACTATGGTGGATCAATTTAAGTTCAAAACTATAAAGTTCAAAAACTCTAAAAATGTTAGATTAATTTGGCTACATTTTAATAACTATGAATTAGCAAATAAGGAGACCAAAGGGTTGAAATAAATAGTTAAAGTTAAAATTAATAAAGGTTTAATTATCTACAGCTGACTTAGTTAAACTCTCTCATGTAAATAATAGGTTTTAAATCAAATTCAGCGCATTTCAATATGGCGATTCTCTAGCTTCTTTACCCAAGATGTTTATAACTATTTTGTTATTGGAAATGTCTTATGTAACGTTAACCTTTATAATAAAAGTGTTTTGTTTTATGGTTTTATATGTTTCTATCAGTGGCGTGTATTGGATATTTTTTTAGGGTAAGCAATTTGCGAGTAAGTGCCCAGAAACTTCTTTTTTTACTGAAATATCGTATTTTCCGTTTCGAAAATCATGGAGAGAAAATGCGTTTCTTTTGGATTTTGACACTTACTCCCTTTTCAATTTAATTCCGTCTAAAAGTTTAATTACCTTATATATATATATATATATATATATATATATACATATATTACATAGCTGTATTTTAGTGAATAAAATGGAATTATCGAAAAACAGAGAATTATCTCGTCGAAATTTTTCACGAACAAATGTTCTAAAAATAATAATCAGTCTAAATTACTGAATCTATAATTTATTTGACACAGTATAGTGTCAAAAAATGTGTACGTACATTTATCTGTATTTGGTTTTGGTGTCAAAAGTTTCACCTGAAGTTCGTTTTTTTTCTTGTTCAAATTCTTCCCGTTTGTTTTCTAGGATTTTTTACGTTCTTTTAATCTATGTATGCAGTAATCAATATCGTGAAATGTTGCTTGTAGTATATCAAATAAACCGCCAGTTTCAGTTACAAGGAAAATATTAGCAAACGTATTCAATATAAAATTGAAATCAAATCTTGCAGTGAGATTAAAACTCCATGTGCAGCAATATAAGCTTCCTGATCCCAATATTCTCGTCTGGGTTCGTATTTTTTTCAAAGACAGAAATTACCACATCCCGATATTCATGTACTGTTCCAACCAAACTAGAACTTTAATTTTAACGCGTCGAGGTCACTCTTGCCAACCGTTTCTTTGTTTCTTCATCAAAAACCCTGTTTCTTTGGTTGATTTTGAAAAGAATGTAGCTAGTCCATTCAAAATAAGGAGTAAAACGTATTCTTTAATGATAGTCACGGATTAGAATAATACTAAATGAACGAAAATTGCATTTGGAAAAGAGTTTTTCACTTTCGATTACAGTCCATTCAACTGACTTGCCATGTCAGATGCTCCATCATAACTTTGTGCAATAAGTACCTTCTCACATCTGAAATAATGAATCAGTTGAACCACTATCTTGTATAATGCCTCGATTGTTCTATTTTCAAAAACGTTAATGGATTCTAAAAATCATTCATGTACTTGGCCACCGTCGATGACGTACCGAAACACAGGAGACAGCTGAGAGATATTACTTATGTCTGTTGCCTCATCTAAAACAATGCAAATAAAGTTTGATTCATTGATCTCCCCCTTTGATCTGTCCATTAATACGTTTGGTATGGACGGATTAGATCATTCTGGATTAAATTTGACATTCCTGTAAATGTCGTAGAATGTTCTAAATGGTGCTTTAGTTTCTCGTCATATTCACCGAGTAATTTCACGAGTTCAACGTGATTGTATTTATTGATAGAGTCTCGTCATATCACTACTCTGGCAAAAAAAAAAAGCAAACTACATCGATGAAGCGTTTTGTTATGACTCTATTTTTTCTTACAAGATTGAGTTGCAAATCCCGATTTTTTTCTGATTGCCCCAACATATGTTCAATTCTCGACTTACCGAAGATGTTTCATTTATAATTGAGATAAAACGATTTTTAGATAGACTATGCTTTTCAATGGCTTTATGTATGTTTTCCATGTCGAAATAATCCACACTGTTCCGTATAGATCTTTCGTTATTAAACAGAAAACATGTCCAACAATACAGTTTTTGTGCACGAGGACACCCTTTTAATCACTCGTTGCTATTGTAAACTTGCGACTTGAAACGCCTTACACCTTAGTTGTGATATTTAGTTCAGGAGTAAGTCTACCACTTTGTATTACTCGTTCCTCATCTTCGAATGCGCTCCAAGCAAAGCTACTTTTAGGATAGCACATATTACACAGTCACATGCGCTTTGTCCACTGTCTTGCCCCGACTGATTGTGAGCTTCCACATTTTCAACACTGCTGTATGCAAGAAGCTGAAGTGCTTACCTTCCAGCCATAACGCATATGTATATTCCATTATTAAAATGTTAATATATTTTACCATAATAATATTATCTTAACATACCAATACTTCAATATAGACACAACAATTACTATTGAGAATTGTAGGACCACAAGCTTAATTAAAAGTGTAATAATTATTATTTAAAATAAGTTTCCACTACTAGACAAGTCCCGCACATTTGAAACTGCAGGACCACAGATAACTCAACGAAAACTTACGAGGACACACGATCACATCCAAGCAACTTCTAGCTTATCGTGTAGAGCAAGAGTGGTTTATAGCTGAGGAGCTGGATGGAACAAATCGACTACACAAATAATGACCAGGTCACTAATGTTATTTTTAAATTATATTGAAATTTTATATTAATCAATACTGATTATTTCTATGAAGTTTCTCATTATTTTTATTTTTAGTCCTGGTTAAGCAATGCTTACCTTGCGTCTATTGAATACACGCCACTGGTTATTTTTTATTTACTTATAATTAACAAAATGTTTCATATGGAATGACAAATAAATGAAACAGAACCATTTGAGTATTCTCAAAATAAATAACTGACTATATAAAAAATATTAAACAATTTAAAAAATAAATAACCTCAATGAAAAACAATCCTAGAGTTATCAGTTAGCTCAATGAATGACCATCTTAACAAGTACATCTTGAAATATGTTCTGAATAGTTTACTAGAACAACACAGTGCAATGGGATTAGCCATGGAACCTATATATAGGAAAGCAGAAACATCACTTGGTACAATACGAGAAAGTAAACCTCCGTCAGGCATCAATTCTGTATCATATATGAATGCACAAATAACGACAGGAGCAGAACAAAATATGTAAACCGCTGTGAGTGCAATATACACTCTTGCACTTCTTTGTTGGGCTTGTCTATGTGAATTTACAACCTGAGCTTCTCCTGGCATGTTCTCTGCACTTTGTTTCAAAGAGTAAACAATGTAAGCATATGATATTGAAATTATTATCAAAGGTAAAATGCCAATAAATATTGCAGCACAAATAAAAACATATCTACAGTTTTCAGCACAGTCACAAGTTATATGATAATTTATTTTTACTGCAGTTATAGAAGAGATGCTAACTACTAGAGCCAAGATCCATGTACACAGAATACTGTATAAAATCGACTTCTTAACTGAAATCTTTCTTTTCAAACAAAATTTTGATGATTTATTCAATATGCAGAAACGAAATATACTCATCAACATAATAGAATATATAGAAAGATTAAACCCAAGAAAAGACAGTACAGCCATAAATTTACAAATAGAGGTTTCCAATAATATTGTTGTTTCTAAATATATTATTTTAAATGCATAATTTGTAGGAATACCTAAAACAAGATTCAACATATCTACAATTAATATCTTACCTCATATTTCATGTTTTTCAAACACGGTAACTATAGTTTTCAAATGATCTTGTCATTCATTTTCAACCGCCATTATGACTACCTCATAATGTGTTTCCCAATTTTAACTTTGAATATCTACAATTGCTAAATTTAGAATTAACATATTTGGCCAGGTTTGCATTTCTGCATGCTTGAGGATGATAACTATTGTAGTAGCATTTCCTATAATTCCAACAACAAAAATTATACTTAATATACTGAATATAATAGAAGTGATTTTTAACTTGTTTATAAAATATTTTCCTTTCATAATACTTCATTAACCATTCATTTTCTTTAATGTGAATTTCTGATAAGAATGAATTAAAAGTGTTACTTAAATTAGCACACACAGAATTGTTGTACATGTTAATATAATTAAATAATATCATTAACTCATTACCGAACTCATCAAATTCATTTTCAAGTTTTGTTTCTTTGTTACTTGAGAATGTTACATTACTCTGTAACCATTTAACTTTCTCAACTTCAGATTTTCCCACTGCATTATTATTCTATAACTTTCATTATAACACCAACATAAATTTGTATTATCTTTCACATTATACAGTTCACGCACAGCTGTTTGATTTGTTCTTATAGTCCCTTTGCTAATTTGCTCATTCAATGCCTGTATAACAGTGCTGTAACTTAAATTCAAATTATCAAAAGATGTGAAATTAACAAATATCTGTACCCATCTGTTGCAATCACTGATAATAAGTTCCGAGTAGCTTGTGTCTGTATGGCTAGTAACATCCAACATACTTGAACCTGATTTATTATTGATATGAAAAGAATTGTAACAGAAAACTGTTCTGTTTATTAAGCAGTAAAATAGTAGAATTAATAGCATTATTCCTTTCCACAACTATAATCCTCACCTTACTGTAATAAATGTGTGTTTGAAAGTAGGAAATAAGTTATTTATACTTGATAAGATAATGAGGTTGCATATCAACTACTCTAGGTTACCACTATAATTGTCAAGAAAAAATATTTTAAATTGGAATTTGAAACAAATATTAAGCTGGGGGACAAGGTTGTTCTCCTCCACGCGGTGTCCCCTGGGAGCAGATTTTAATATTTTGCTGCAAAATGAACAACAATTATAGGCACAAGAAGCACCAGTACAAAACAAAAACTGCTCTTATTAGAGCAAAAGAAAGAAGTACACTCAACATCCTCCAGTGGAATGCAGGAGGATTATCAACTGCAAAAGTAACAGAATTGATGAATGACTTGATAATCCAAGACATAGATATTTTTATAATTAATGAAGCTAATATTAGCCCACAAAATGAACAATTTATCAACACACCTGGATACACCAACATATCTTATATAAATCCAGACAAATAGCCAGTGGAATCCTAGTGGGGAGTAAAACAACCCTCACCACAAATTTTGTAATTATCAAGCAAATGAATGAGTATGATATATCTGAAATCATAGAAATCGAAGTATGGAAACAGAATTACCACACTAAGATCTATGGGATATACAGTCCTCCTAATAACAAACATTTGAATCTAGATATATTAGACCTCCCACGTAATAAGAGTGTAATAGTGGGAGACTTTAATGCAGCTTCCCCAAATTGGGGGTATATTTACAAAAATGCAAAGCCGTAGAAGAATTTCTAGCATCCAACACTGTAGAAATACTATACAATCAACAAGATCCACCAACATACCTCCATTATAATGGACATGGAACAAATCCTGACCTATCCATTATTTCATCAAATCTTTCAAATGTTGCAACTCGCACAGTAGAAGATATGGGGACGGAGCATAGAGCAGTCATCACAAAGATCAAATGGACCTTTGCACCCAGACAAACTAGAATCACATGGAACTTCAAAAAAGCAAATTGGAATAAGTATACAATAGAAACAGAAGCAGACACCAAACAATCAAAAATCGAAACAAAACCAAAAGATGAACTAAGAAACGTAACCAACATAATACTACACTGAGCAAAGACTAACATACCAAGGGAGAGGATTAAAAGATACAAACCCTTTTGGAACACACAACTCCAGGCAATAAAAATAGAAAGAAACAGATTAAGAAAAACAGCTGAGAGAACAAAAAATCCACAAGACGTACAACACTGGAGAAAACAAAGTGCCATTCTCAAAAGAGAAATTATTAAGCAAAAAAGAACAGCTTCCACAACTTTATAAGCAAAGCAGGGTTTGCACCAAAAGGTAGATCAGTATACACTTTTATCAAAAAAGTTAACAATAATAATGCCAACCGAAACAAACCCCCAATAAAAATAGAAAATAAGCCTATTACTGATGATAAAACAATTGCAAATAAATTTAACCACTGCTATGCCAACGAACACAAACTCAACAAATATGCTAAGGACAACCAAAAAGCAATCAAAACCAAAATTGCCAAGAGCAACCTAAACAATCACACGAAACCACATGACATATTTAGTAAAAAGTTCTCTATACAAGAGCTGGAAGAGGCAATAAAGAAGACAAAACAGGAAAACAAGCCAGACCAGACAGAATATTTCCAGAATTTATAGCACATCTGGGACCTTCAATGAAAAGAAGATTACTAGACTTCTACAACAATGTTTGGCAACAACAGTACAGCATACCAGCAGAATGGAAAAAAGCCATTGTAATACCTATTCAAAAACCTAATAAACCAGCAGAAGACATAAATAGCTACCGCCCAATATCTTTAACATCTGTACTAGCCAAGATAATGGAAAGAATGGTTGTGGCTAGATTAAATTGCTATTTGGAAACACAACACCTTCTGACTCCAGAACAGGCAGGTTTTAGACCAAAACTTTCAACAAGTCACCAATTGGTTAAATTCACCCAGGAGATCAAGGATGCCTTCAACAGAAGAGAGAGTGTCCCAGCAGTATTTGTAGACCTACAAGCAGCCTATGACAAGGTGTGGCGCACCAACCTTATTTGGAAGCTACAAAAAATGGGTATAACAGGCCATATGTTACACTGGGTTAAATCCTTTATAACACAAAGACGGATAGCTTCACGTATAACAACCTCCAATCAAATTACGTCCAAACCAAAACAGGACTGACACAAGGTGCCGTCTCAAGCACCACCCTCTTCAATAGTTACATCAATGACCTCCCTAAGGAAATCAAACTAATTAGCAAATCAAATGTGCACTATTTGCAGATGATTTAGTCATATGGACGAAGGCCAACAATTCAGCCAGAAACCACAAAGAACAGCTGCAGAAGTCTATGGACAACGCCATAAAAAGGCTACAACACTGGTGCACAATTAACAACATGGAAATCAGCATGTCAAAAACATTTTAACAGTACTTCTCACTAAGACACACAAGTGAATCCTTCAACATACCAATCAACAATACCCTGATAACCAAATCCAATTGCACAAAATACTTAGGAGTCCATCTAGATAATAAACTAAACTGGGAGCATCATGTCAACAAGATTGAAGAAAAAGCGAACAAAAACTCATACATACTGAAGAGATTAGCTGGGAAGAAATGGGGGAGCTCATTGGACACCCTAAACAAAACATATAAAATCTACATGAAACCAATTATAACCTATGGAGCAGAAACAATAGTAACAGCTAAAGACACCACAATGAATAAACTAGAAATAATCCAGAATCGAATGCTAAGATTAGTCACTGGAGCAGTAAAATCAACTAACACTGCAACTATGAGAATGTTCACAGGCAACCCCTCAATTCAAAATGAGATAGAAAAGAAATCCTGCATCATGCACACAAAATTAGCAGCGCTACCAAAAGCAATCCAACCTCAAAGCACAACACCCCAGATCTTAATCACACAACCTTCCTTTCTCCACAAAACTAGTAATCTTTTCCAAAAACATAAATTAGATGCCAAAACTGAACCAACACCTCAAATACCAAGCCCATTAGATTACCAACTGTACAATGCAACCCTCTCAATAGACGAAATAATAAAGAAAAATGATACAAACCCATCAATAGCCAAACAAATGACCTTAGAAACTATTAGTACAAAGTTCCCAGAACCAGAGTGGCTAAGAGTCTTCACTGATGGCTCCAAAACCAAGAGTGAAAATGCTGGTGCAGGAATCTACTCTCATCTGTTTAGTCAATATGTTGCAGTAGGCACAAACAATACAGCCTTCGATGGTGAAGTAAAAGCCATAGAAGTAGCACTCCAGAACCTCCTATTCCGAACAAAAATGTTTACAAAAGCTGTTATTCTGGCAGACTCTAAGGCCGCTATACAAGCAATAACCTCCAACCAAACACCAGAAAATGAAACCATCTTGGAATGCCGTAAACTTCTGAAATACCTCAACAACCAAAATAAATTAATAGCCTTCCAGTGGATACCCTCACACATCGGAATAGTTGGCAATGAAATAGCTGATGGACTTGCCAAAAAGGGTACCAAAATACAGATAACAACCCACCCCAAATCGAACCTCCACAGAAAGATCGAAGAAATTAAGAAAGCATTCCAAATGGAAAACATGAAAGAAAACATTGCAACAGCCAGGGAAAAGGGAAATCATGGGAAAAAATTGATGAGCTATACACAGAAATAAAATATAAAGGCCGCAAGGAAGCAGTAGCAAATTTCAGACTGATGTCAGGACACAACTACCTGGCTCACCATCTCCACAGAATAAACGTTTTCCAATCCGACAGATGTCTCATATGCAAAGGCCCAGACCTGATCATGGACAAACAGCACCTTCTAGTCTGTCCAGCTTTAAATCCAACTGCACAACACTCTAAGAATCTTGTTCACTTGTACTGGGAAGCCAGAGAGAAAATTACTTAAGCGTCAAATCTCGCCATTAGAAAAAAAAAACAAATATCAAGCTTACTGCACTAAATACAAAGTAGAACACTGAATTTTTAAAATGTATCCTGTAATTTAAAAAAGTACAGGTAACAAAAGTGTGATGGTTAGAACATAAAATTTTAGATCAATAATATTATATGAATAATGCTAGTATCAAATTATATGTCTAAAAGGACAAAAAAACCTTAAAAGGTGTTGACGCCTCAGGTTGGCTGCCTTGAGTGGTTGGCGGGAGTTGTAAATGTTGGCCAACCTGAGTCCTCTCGTGGTTTGAACCGCGTGGCGTACGCACTTTTTCTTGTGCGTATGTAGCTCCTAGAGAGCGGTCTTGTGTGTGTGCGTCTCGTAGATGGCGGACGTGTTTAGTGGTGCGCCTCTGCACATAGTGTTTAAGCATCTACACGAGCACATAAATAACTGTGAGTGATAAATTAAGGCTGAAATCAATAGCCACACATTATAAGCATTATTAAGTGAATTAGAAGAGTGACGCTCTGTGTAAGTACTTTGTGAGAGAACTGAAAGCGACGAGAGCACGTGGTAAACTTACTGAACAAGACTTGAGCACGTGCAACCTTAATGTATTATTACTTGTTTAAATATAGTCTTATCTTCATATGTGTAATTATTTGTGTCACAGCATTTCCTAAAATACAGTCCAGTTTCCAGAGAGAAGAACTTTATCGCTATTTACAGGTTAGAAATAAAGCTCAGTGAACAATTACCTGTATGTGTAGTAGGTATTTATTATTATTCTACTACATATTTTTGGTCCTCCGGGCCGGATCTAACAGCCGCCTTGTGAAAAATCGTGATATTGTGACACAAAAAGTATTACTTACGTGAAGAAATATATTAAACAAAGCGACAGTGAAAGCGTTACCACGTGGTGTTTCGGTTATCAACTAGTGGACCGCGACCCCCTCGCAGATCTTCGAGTGAGCTATCCTTTGATATCAACGGTGCTGTGACCTTCTAGCAGCGTGGTGTCCCATTCTAGAGTACCACAGATGTCTGGTCTATTGGAAATCCTAGTAGAGACCTAAAGATAAGTACTACTGCATGCTTGTATCTCCTATCTTAGAGCTGATATCCTACCTCATTCAGTATTGAGTCGAGCTGACATGATATTTCAAATTTCCATATTAGTTGTGTGATTTATATATATATTTTAATTATTTTATAAAATATTTTGTGTTATAGTGTTCGGTAATTTGTTAGTTATCAAAATGTCATTTGAAAGTGAGGCAAAGGCTATCCAAAAGCGAGGCATTCTTAAAAGAAGCCTTACTAATTTGGAAAATTATATCAATAGTGAAACCATTTCCCTAAACACCCTAGTAGCTAGACAAAGTAAGCTAGGAGATATTTGGGAACAGTTTGAGGCAGTTAGGAATTTCTTAGAGCTTGAAGTAGATTCAAAGCCAGGTCAGGATCATGCAAGGGATCATGAGGATTTTGAAAATGAATATTATGAGTTGTGTGGCAAGGTGCAGGATTTAATAGAAAGTCTTCAAAAACCTACAGATAGTCATGGTTTTGATGAGTCACGTGCATCTAGTAGATCGAGTTGTAGTTTTAAGTTACCGGCTATTCAGATTCCCCATTTCCAAGGAGAATTGACTGAATACCTCTCATTTAAGAATACCTTTGAGTCCCTGGTGATTAACAATACCAACTTAGATAATGTTCAAAGGCTTCATTATTTATTATCGTCACTTGAAGGCGAACCTAGGCAATTACTCAGTAATTTAGCGATAACTGAAGGCAATTTTGGTACCGCCTGGAAGTTAATTCAGCAAAGGTACGACAACAGACCCATGATATTGTCTCAGCATGTTAAGTGCTTACTCAGCTTACCTTCTTGTAGTACAGGTACTGCTGCAGAGTATAGGAAAGTACTTAACCAAGTAAAAGGCAATATTAATGCCATAGAGAATCTTCGGAGTGATGTTCTGTTATCAGATCTAATGTTGCAGGAAATTATATCGAGTAAAATGAAAGGTATTCATAGGTCAGAGTGGGAAGCTAAACACGGTGCTACGGATATCCCTAGCTTAGTCGAGTTTATGGAATTTTTGGAGAGAAAGGCTCAAACTTTGGAGCTCAGTGAATGTAAAAACATTGTAGTGAATGAGAAACTAGATGTAAAGCCTAAAGTCAAATCTTTCCATATTGTTAATGACAGCAAATCGAGATATTGCCATAATTGCAAATCAAATAAACATAATTTAACAGATTGTGAGGAATTCAACCAATTAACTGTAGATGATAGAGTACATTTAGTTGGTCAGATTAGATTATGTTATAATTGCTTTTCAAAGGGGCATACAGCGAGATTTTGTAAAGAGAAACCTTGTTCCAAATGTCAACGCAAACACAATACTTTAATACATTTTGAAAGAAAGCCTAATGTTGAGCATCCAGCTATTGTGTCTCCCACTGCTATGAAGATAACCTCCGGGCTAGGCTCAAACGTACTTCTTAGCACGGCCTGTGTTAATATGAAAGATAAAGTAGGGCGGTTAGTTAAGGTTAGAGCGTTTACTGGACTCTGCCAGCCAGTTATCTTTTATGACTACAAATCTGTTGAGCAAGTTGGGTCTTGCAACCCAATCGTGCAAACTTCCTATTGTGGGTATTGGAGACTCAGATGTCTCTCCAGTCAGTCTTACTTGTAAGGTGCAATTGCTGTCCAGAGTGTCTAACTATAGGTTGAACTTGAATTGTGCTGTCGTAGAGAATATCACATCTCAATGTCCTGCCACCGAGATTGATCATTCAAACTGGAATATTCCATCTAACATTGTGTTGAGTGATCCAAACTTTAATAAACCTGCTACGATTGAACTTCTTCTCGGCGCAGACGTGTACCATGATATTGTTTGTTCTGAGACTTTGAGAAGGAAGGGATACCCCACGTTGATCAAAACAGAGTTTGGTTACATATTTTCAGTTGCCTTTCCTGAACTTTGTATTAAGAAAAGAGTAGATCATCGTTCGGTAAATTTTGTGAAACTTGATTCTCTGGATAAAAAACTGGAAAGGTTCTGGGAGCTAGACGAACTGCAAAACCCTGTTCTTAGTCCAGAAGAGAAAGCGTGTGAACAACATTTCGTTGAAAACATCCAAAGAGATGAATCTGGTCGTTTTATTGTGAAGTTACCTATACGTCTTGATGTTCCTTCGGTCGCTGAATCTAAGCACACTGCTATTAAGAGATTTAAGCACATTGAGAGTAAGCTTGATAAACATTCTCAATTAAAGGAACACTATGTCGGATTTATGAGAGAATACAGCGATCTGGGACACATGGAGCTTGCACCTCCCGTAGAAGGAAACAAGAGTACGTTCTACTTACCGCATCATTGCGTAATTAAAGAGTCTAGTACAACGACCAAATTACGAGTTGTTTTTCGATGGAAGTTGCGAATCTTCTAATGGAGTTTCCTTGAATGCTACGCTCATGGTTGGACCGTCTATACAACCAGAACTGTTGTCTACTGTCATGAGGTTTCGTACTTATCAGGTTGCGCTATCTGCCGACATAGCTAAAATGTATCGTTGCATATTGGTGCACCCCGACGACAGGGACTTGCAACGCATCGTCTGGCGTGAGTCACCTGATGAGGCTTTAAGGGAGTATCGTCTTACTACCGTGACCTATGGCACTGCTCCAGCGTCGTTTCTAGCAACAAGATGTTTGCTTGAATTATCTAAGCAATGTAAGGAATCACATCCTATCGCTTCTGATGCCATACAGTCTTGTTTTTATATGGACGATTTCATTTGTGGTTCGGATACTGTGGAAAGTGCACAAGAATTACAAGGTAAAGTGTCTTCTGTGCTAGATAGTGCCCAATTTCATTTAAGAAAATGGAAGTCAAATTGTCCAGACGCTCTTGTTAATGTTCCAGAAGAAGACAGAGAAACTCTAACCCCTTGTAATCTTACTAAGGAGGAAGCAGTCAAAACTTTAGGTATCATTTGGCATCCCTCTTCTGATGAATCCCAAATTCAGATCAAGATCAATCCAGATCAAGGAAGGATCACCAAGAGAAACATTCTTTCCACTGTAGCTTCAATATTTGATCCTCTTGGTCTCTTAGGGTGTGTGGTAGTGAAGTGTAAACTCATCATCCAAGCTCTTTGGCAGTTAAAGGTAGAATGGGATGAGCTATTGGAACAATCTTCTTCTATAGTGCAACGTTGGTTGGAAATCTGTAATGAGTTGTGTGTGTTAAATAATATTCGTGTTCCTAGAAATGTAATGCCCTATGTTAATGCAAAATGTGTGGAAATACATGGCTTCTGTGATGCTTCAGAATCTGCCTACGGCGCCTGTATTTATATTCGTAATGTATCGCAAAACAATCAAGTATCAGTGCATTTGTTGTGTTCTAAGTCCAGAGTTGCACCATTGAAGCAACAGACTATTGCTCGTTTGGAACTCTGCGCCGCGTTGTTACTTGCTAATTTGATGTCCAAGGTCATTGAGTCTTTAAAACTTCCTGAGTATAGAGTAGAGCAAAGTCTTCCCTTTGTTAAGGTAGGTTTGGACTACGGGGGTCCAATTGTAATAAAGGGAGACAACCCAAGATCTAAGGTGAAATTCAAGGCTTACATAGCACTTTTTGTATGTTTAGTAACTTAGTAACTAGTAACTAACATTTAGAAGTTGTCAGGAGCCTTACTACTAAGGACTTTATTGCTGCCCTCTATAGATTTGTTGCCCGCAGAGGACGCCCTTGTCTCATATTGAGTGATAATGGTTCAAATTTTGTGGGTGCCAATAACGAGCTATTGAATTTTGTCAAGAATCATGCGAATGCTATTACCGAGAACATAGCAAATATGAATATTGAATGGAGATTTATTCCTCCTTCTAGTCCCCATTTTGGTGGACTTTGGGAGGCAGGAATAAAATCGGTTAAATCCCTTATGAAAAGGACTATAGGCAAAACTATTCTTAGTTTTGAAGAATTGTGTACTTTGTTGTGTCAGATCGAGTCTGTACTAAATTCTAGACCTATCTGCACGCCCAGTGAATCCCATGAAGAAATGTACCTAACTCCCAGTCACTTCCTGGTCGGTAGACTATTAACTAGCACTATCCCTCCCGATATAGCCAACTGTCCCCTTTCCTACGATACAAGGTGGAAGGTAGTTCAGGCTCTCTACAGGTCTTTCTGGCAACAGTGGTCCAGACAATACCTGCAGTCGCTTCAGCAAAGGAGGAAATGGCTGTCTGCCGGAAGATGGTGCCCAGCTGTCGGTGATCTTGTGATCCTTCGGGACGACAACTTACCACCTCTGGTATGGAAGACTGGTGTGATCCAACAGCTTCACCCTGGGATCGATGGTGTGGTGCGAGTGGTCACCCTTAAGACTAAAACTGGATTATTTCGACGAGCAATTGTGAAACTTGTTCCCTTACCCAGTTGTGTTGAGAGATTCACCGATGTGTTAAATCGTGAGATCTCTCAAAGGGGGGAGCATGTTGACGCCTCAGGTTGGCTGCCTTGAGTGGTTGGCGGGAGTTGTAAATGTTGGCCAACCTGAGTCCTCTCGTGGTTTGAACCGCGTGGCGTACGCACTTTTTCTTGTGCGTATGTAGCTCCTAGAGAGCGGTCTTGTGTGTGTGCGTCTCGTAGATGGCGGACGTGTTTAGTGGTGCGCCTCTGCACATAGTGTTTAAGCATCTACACGAGCACATAAATAACTGTGAGTGATAAATTAAGGCTGAAATCAATAGCCACACATTATAAGCATTATTAAGTGAATTAGAAGAGTGACGCTCTGTGTAAGTACTTTGTGAGAGAACTGAAAGCGACGAGAGCACGTGTAAACTTACTGAACAAGACTTGAGCACGTGCAACCTTAATGTATTATTACTTGTTTAAATATAGTCTTATCTTCATATGTTTAATTATTTGTGTCACAGCATTTCCTAAAATACAGTCCACTTTCCAGAGAGAAGAACTTTATCGCTATTTACAGGTTAGAAATAAAGCTCAGTGAACAATTACCTGTATGTGTAGTAGGTATTTATTAGTATTCTGCTACAAGAGGTGTTTATTGGACTGTCTGTTTATACCTGTGCATCCCCACTTTGGGCTAGGGTGCTCCTTTATGGGAGTTTCTCAACCAAGCAAATTTAATTATTCTTAATTCCCTACACATGTCAGTGAGTGACAAGCAGTTAGCTCATAGCATAAAAGAGACATCTAGTAGGCAAATAAGGTAAATGCTGATTAAGTTTTACACAGAGGCTCTAATTTAGGCTAGGTTCTTTCATGGGCCTGAAATTCTTCTGCCTCAACCTCAGAAGTGGATTACATTTCTGCCAATACCAGGAGAGAAAGCCAAAAATATTGTAGTCATTGAACAAAAAAAAAACATTTCAATATGTAATGCAACTGGTAGCTCAGGTTGTAGCATGCATATTTCCTAACTAGTAGGTTTGGGTTTAATACCCAGGAAGACAGAAAAAATGTTCTTCTAGATGTAGCTTCATTGCATTACAAATGTACATTGTAGTAATGTTTTTTGTAAATATTGGTCTTGCATTGTGGTTTGAATCTTCTTTTAATACATACTATGTCTAATTTGATATGTTTAAGTTATTGAAATTGGTGTAGAAAATGAACTATTACAGTTCTCAAACCCTTTACCACATGTTACTTTTGTCAACATAAAAACTGAAACGTAGCATGTGGTGACTCATTTTAACATAAGCAATATTAAATATACTCTGTATATACACAATCCTGAAGCAGTAATTTCAGATGTCACCTTTAAACAGGCATTTCTCACCCTTAAATCATATTCTTATCACGTTATATAAATAGAAACCTTCAACTGTGCAATAACAGATTACATACCTCATATTAGCAGAATTTTCTTGAGGAAAAAGTTTGAAAATCGCATGCTGTCAGTAATTAACTCGAAGTCAAGAGAATTGTTTAGTTTATATTTAGTAAGATCTGCTCAATACAATGTTTCAGTTATGAGATATTAATCTATCCTTTTCCACCATCAAAAATAATTACATAAATTAAATAAATATGAAAATCAAATAAAACTATGTTTTATTTTTATTTAATTAATATATATGGATTTTCATCAAGTAAACACCAACTCAATTGATTACATAAATGATCATAATAAATTACCCAAATACAGCATATTTGATATGATATTCTAAATGGCTGTCCTGAAGTGAGAATTATAATATGTACACCTGATTATATCTTATTCACATCATGTTATCAATTTTATTAAAGGTGTATTATAAAATAAAGTATAGTATGATACAAAGATGGAAAACTTTTATTTATTCATTGAAAAACGTTATGATTTATATGTAAAACAATGTCTTTCGTTCTTCAATTGTAATATACTATTGTGAGAATTAAATTAATATTTTTATTACTTCAACAATACATGGAGAATCCAATCAAATTCTGAAATTGATCATATATCAGAGGAGAGGATCTTGTAAGATACACCAAGTCATTGAGATTCAGATTGGTAGGACACATTGAAAGAATGGAAGATGGAAGAATACCAAAACGAATAATACATGACGATATAATAGGAGTAGAGATAGGAGTAAGAAGGAGAGGAAGACGAGAAAGAGCAGGCTGCAGGACGTGGAACAAGATTTGAGAAAGGTGGGAATAAGAGGATGGAAAGGGAAAGTACAGGATCGAGATGAATGTAGGAAAATTGTGAAGGAGGCCAAAACTCACAACGGGTTGTTGTGCCAAATACGAAGAATTACCTCACCTCATATCCTTCAATCTTCTAGACTGCAGTTTCGGAGTTATATCTCCATCTTCAGTAGCCTCTCATTGACCGATGTTATGTCGTTTCTTGGCAGTTTTCTTCTTCCTTCTATCGGTGGACCAATAAAACTCTGGATCAAATCAAAATTTGTGGGAGTTTCGAAATTCATAAGTTTTTCTTTCTTGTTTTTTTTAGTGGATTTTTTTCCCCCAAACCGTGAGTTTTTTCAGTTTATCTGTGAGTTTGATTAGGCTGGCTTTTGTGTCAATTATATGTTTTTCAGACCAAGCGTGGGCCGCTACTGCTGACTTGTCCACTAGAAGATTAAAGGATATGAGGTGAGGTAATAAAAATATTAATTGAATTTTTAAATTAAACCTCATAGTGTTTTTTCCCTGTGAAAGTTAAGTTAAATACTATTGTGATCTTAGGTAAAACATCTAATAATATTTTACCATCTCCTTACAAAAAAAGCTGTAGGCACTTATTACTACTATTACTATAATTAGAATTAGCCCATTAACATCCTGGTGCAGATAAGTGCCTCCTGTTACAGGGTGGCTTACAAAAAATTCCACGGACAGCCATTTCCATGGTAATAAGATATCTTCACAATAGTCTCATAACTTTTATGGATTTCTTCTACTTTTGCCTGTCTCTTGCTACTCTAAATCACACACTCCTTGGAAGATATTTGAAAACATCACACCATTGTAACTTTTGCCTCCCCACACTCCTATTTCCTGACTAAATTTCCATATGGTCAGTACATATATCCTCTTCTTGGAGTCCATTCTGAGTATATGTCCTCCCCAATTCAACTTCATTAATAAAAATCAATTGAATTGTGAATTCTTCTTACCTCATATCTCTATGTTATTTAACACAGAACCATGGTATTAAGAGTCTTCACTCCCATCCTCAGCTGTTGTTACGACTGTTGATTCTTCATCATGCTGGTCATTTTCTAAACTGCCATCTAGTGTTGATTTGAAGAACTTTATAATCAAATGTTGTTCATCCGGAAACTCAAAATTCATGGATCTAAGATGTTTTTTCTGAATGTATATCTTTTCCCAAACAGTTAATTCTAAAAGTTTAGATAGATGTTTCAAAATTTAGCTTCTTTTTCAATCCTGTGATTCTCTAACAAACTAAATGCTGCTATTGCTGATTTTTCAATTTCATTAGAATGAACTAGAACATTCTTAGGAATAATATTAATTCCTTCAAAATTTTTATTAATTCCCTCATGAAATTTTATTCTTCTGAATACTTTGCCATGTTCAATGAGTATGTCTTCAATTCTTCTCCTGTCTCTGCATGTGATGTTGAGGAGCTTCCATTCCATCTACCTCTGGTGGATTTGTATTGTGGTTATTTCTTTTTTGCTAAGTGACCATAACTATGATTCATATAGTAGCATCAGCAAAATACACATATCCATGACATTCTTCTTAACCTTCATATTAATTGATTTGTTTAATAAGACAAACTTTAACTCCAAAATTTCCTCCATGAATTCTCTCTATTTCTTTTTGATTCTGGCTGCATAAAATTGATTGACATAAAGTGACATATTCTTTAACATACTCAATTTCATCATTGCCAATCTAGATTGGTATCTTTATTTTCGTTTTTGTCACATTGATTTGAAAGCCCCTTTGTTTGCTGTGTCCACAAAGTTTTTCTAATATTTTCTTACCCTCTTCTATGTGATTCAGTTATAAAAGTGACGTCATCTGCAAAACGGAAGTTATGAAGCTCTCATCCATTTGCATTGATTCCACAATCTTCCTTCATCCTACAGAAGATTTCTTCCATTAAGAATATGTACAATATCGGAGATATCGGGTCCCTGTGTTTAATCCCTCATTATGGGATTTCTTCCACCATTTTGTCCAATTTGACTCTTGCTTTGTTGTTTAGGTATAGTTTACCATGAAGCCTGATGTATTACTGTTACTTTTTATTTACTTATAATTAACAACATTTTTCATTTGGAATGACGAATATATGAAACAGAACCATTTGAGTATTTACAAAAAAAAAACTGGCTATATAAAAAATATGAAACAATTTAAAAAATAAATAACCTCAATGAAAAACAATCCTAGAGTTATCAGTTAGCTCAGTGAATGAGCTCTTAACAAGTACATCTTGAAATATGTTCTGAATAGTTTACTAGAGCAACACAGTGCAATGGGATTAGCCATGGAACCTATATATAGGAAACCAGAACCATCACTTGGTACAATACGAGAAAGTACACCTTCGTCAGGCATCAATTCTGTATCATATATGAATGCACAAATAACGATAGGAGCAGAACTAAATATGTAAACCGCTGTGAGTGTAATATACACTCTTGCACTTCTTTGTCGGGCTTGTCTATGTGAATTTACTACCTCAGCTTCTCCTGGCATGTTCTCTGCACTTTGTTTCAAAGAGTAAACAATGAATGTATATGATATTGAAATTATTATGAAAGGTAAAATGCCAATAAATATTGCAGCACAAATATAAACATATCTACAGTTTTCAGCACAATCACAAGTTTTATGATAATTTCTTAGTGCAGTTATAGAAGAGATGCTAACTACTGTAGCCAAGGTCCATGTACACAGAATACTGTATAAAATCAACTTTTTAACTGAAATCATTCTTTTCAAACTAAATTTAGATGGTTTATTTATTACGCAAAAACGAAATATACTCATCAACATAATAGAATATACAGAAAGATTAATCCCAAGAAGAACTAGTGAACTCATGAATTTACAAATAGGGGTTTCCAAAAATATTGTTGTTTCTAAATATATTATTTTAAATGCACAACTAGCAGGAATACTTAAAACAAGATTCAACGTATCTACAATTGCTAAATTTAGAATTAACATATTTGGCCAAGTTTGTAATTCTTTATGCTTGAGGAATATAAATATTGTAGTAACATTTCCTATAATTCCAACAACAAAAATTATACTTAATATAGGTAACTGGATATAATAGAAATGATTTTTAACTTGTTTATAAAACATCTGCCTTTTATAATATTTCATTAACCACTCATTTTCTTTAATGTGAATTTCTGATAAGAATGAATTAAAAGTGTCACTTAAATTAGCACACACAGAATTGTTGTACAAGTCAATATAATTAAATAATATCATTAACTGATTACCAAACTGATCAAATTCATTTTCAATTTTTCTTTCTTTGACATTTGAGAATGATACGTTACTCTTTAACCATTTAACTTTCTCAATCTCAGATTTTTCCCACTGCATTATTATTCTATAACTTTCATTATAACACCAACATAAATTTGTATTATCTTTCACATTATACAGTTCATGCACAACTGTTTGATTAGTTCTTATAGTTCCTTTGCTAATCTGCTCATTCAATGCCTGTATAACAGTGCTGTAACTTAAATTCAAATTATCAAAAGATGTGAAATTAACAAATATCTGTACCCATCTGTTGCAATCACTGATAATAAGTTCCGAATAGCTTGTGTCTGTATGCCTTGTAGCATCCAACATACTTGAACTTGATTTATTATTGATATGAAAAGAATTGCAACACAAAACTGTTCTGTTTATTAAACAATAAAATAGAATTAATAGCATTATTCCTTTTCACAAGTATAATCCTCACCTTACTGTAATAAATGTGTGTTTGAAAGTAGGAAATAAGTTATTTATTCTTGATAAGATAATGAAGTTGCATATCAACTACTCTAGGTTACCACCATAATTGTTAAGAAAAAATATTTTAAATTGGAATTTGAAACAAATGTTAAGCTCATGGTACTAAATACAAAGTAGAACACTCAATTTTTAAAATGTATCCTGTAATTTAAAAAAGTACTGGTAACAAAGGTGTGATGGTTAGAACATAAAATTTTAGATCAATAATATTATATGAATAATGCTAGTTTAAAATTATATATATATATATATATATATATAGGATAAAAAAACCTTAAGAGATGTTTATTGGACTGTCTTTTTATACCTATACATCCCTACTTTGGGCTAGGGTGCTCGCTTGTGGGAGTTTGTCAACCAAGCTAATTTAATTATTCTTAATTCCCTACACATATCAGTGAGTGACAAGCAGTTATCTCATAGCATAAAAGAGACATCTAGTAGGTAAATAAGGTATTACTTGAATGGAAAATGCTGATTAAGTTTTACACAGACGCTCTAATTTAGGCTAGGTTCTTTCATGAGCCTGAAAGTCTTCTGCCTCAAACTCAGAAGTGAATTACAATTCTGCCAATACCAGGAGAGAAAGCCAAAAATATTGTAGTCATTGAACAAAAAAAAAAATTTCAATATGTAATGCAACTGGTAGCTCAGATTGTAGCATGCATATTTCCTAACTAGTAGGTTTGAGTTTAATACCCAAGAAGACTGAAAAATTAAAAAAATGTTCTTCTAGATGTAGCTTCATTGCATTACAAATGTACATTGTAGTAATGTTTTTTGTAAATATTGATCTTGCATTGTGGTTTGTGTTATGCCTACACTAGGGCCTAACTGCCATAATAGCCATAATAATAAAATTCTATAAAAACAGATGAAGCATATACACAAGATACTTTCTATTATACCAAAAAATAGGGCATAAATAATCACCCTTTAAATGCGGATTGAAGTCTCAATCAAAATATACACAAGTGTTTTATAGATAAAAAACTAGGGTAAAAAAATTATAATAAAATGACTATTTCACATCAATATATTCAATCTATGAGGACACACTTACGAAATCTTATATAATATCAAAAACAACTTTGCTAGTTTCAATCAAATAGGAAACTCTTACGAAAACTTATATAACCCAAACACATTAGGATAAGTAGTTAAAAACATCTTATATCACATGGCCATGAAAGAGCTAGGAATATTACAAAAGATGGGGCGAGAAAATAGGGTTTCCATTAGTTTTAGGGAATGGTTAAAGGTAGAGATGATAATATAAAAGCAGGGGTTTTGAGTAGAAAAGTCAGAAGGGTGGAGGGACCGAAGGGTTCGGTCCCCCCTGGGGGACAGGAGTGCAGCTCTACATGGGTAATATGAATCTTTATCTTATTATCATTCTTTAATGGTCATTTTTTTCATACATTAATTTAATTGAAGGACCAAATGGTCCAAATAACTTAGAATAATGAACAAAGTTGAATCTTTTAAATGATTGTTTTCTCTCTCTGAATTTTATCAGTTTTAGTATTTTTGACGCTTGACAATATGGTGATTTTAGCTGATTTTAATAAGTTGTTGATCTAATATTTCTCTATGTTTGGTTTTATTCTAATAAATAATGTTATTTTATTGTTTACTGTGTTTTTAAAGTGTTTAAATGTGGAATCCCTCCTCCAAAACCAAGGCCAACTGCTCGGGCCAAAGACCACTTAAACTATAGAGATCTTTCACGCTACCTTAAAGCGGGGCTTAACTGTCCCGGCGTAACAACTGGATGGCAGATGGTGGTATGTTCGTGAACATAATATTCTATTATATTCACGGATAAGGAAACGAACCCTAGACCCCAAAATTAACCTTCAATTCGTATACAGTAAAAATCTATATTTTTTTTTTTCAATCGGGAAGATAAGTCACATTGGTACTAATGAATAAACTATGTCTTTTAAAACAGAGGAGAAACCAGAAAATTTTCAACTTTGGGACATTATTAATAACTGGCTTTAGGATTTTTTTTCTAATTTTTGTGGTATAATTAATGGTTTTGTATTGTCAATGGGTAAATTTTGGATATGTAACTATACCGCTGTTTTTAGGTTATATTCTAATAATTTTGGTATTGATGTTTTTCAACAAATGTTTTATTTTTAGTATGGACAAATAATATTTCTTTCTGGGTTTATGTTATATGTTATGTTCATTTCAGAACTTGATTTTTTGGATACATATAGTTTTATGGATTATTTGGTGTTGTAGATGATTTTGACAAAGTTTTTCAGTCAGATAATATTTTTCGTTTGTTAACCTAGGTTATGATATTTTTTTTCAGAATATTTGTGGAGTTACACTGTTTTAGTAACCGGAAGTGTAGTTATGAAATTGATTTAATATTTTTTGTATTAATTAAGGCAATATCTCATTCACTGTTGATAATGACATTTTTTTTATTTTATTTCGTCTATCGGGAAGGCGTGGCACGATCAAATGTACACATAAATCATTTCTGAAAGCATCACCACGAGAGATAAACCCAAGGGATCATAGGCTGCTTTACACGCCACTAGATTGAATTTTTTTATCGTATATTCTTTTTTTTGGGATTACGAAAAGGGTAATAAATTTGAGGAAACCAGACGGCGGGCGCATCTTGCACTTATGCCACTAATGCACTAAATACTTGTCACGTTTTGTACTATGTAAACATTCATTTTTTTTATATAGATTATTCACGCAAAACACGATCTTGGATATCTTACTGAACCATGGATAGAGGTAGGATACGTATATTTTATTAACTAGGTAATTGGTTTGTTAGGTTAGGAAATGGGGAGTTGGCTTACGTCCATTATACATGTTTTTCTTGCCAAAGTGGCAACGGTGACTACAGAGCCATCTAACGGAGGCTATATTAACCATTACAGCCACTCCCGCAACTCGTGCATACACTGGGACCTTTTCACTACTAGTTACGTAATTAATCCTGGCCCACGTAAGGCTCAAGGAACCACATTATAACTTGCAAAGAAATGAGCGATTTATATTGGGAAAATAAATAAGTTAAAATAAATTCAATGATAAGACTATGAATAACTTAGCTATAAAGATAGTAGCAAAAAACTAGCAGGGGAAACTATTTTTAGACAATCGGCACTTGATGTCAGCGGGTTATCAGCCCTGCGTGACGGCCGCCCTTACCCCAGAACAAGCGTCTGGTACTCATTTCAGTTAGAGGCTGAGTCGACCCCAGGGCCATAGTGCCGCCAGAAGAGTTGGATCAGGTTAAAAATCCTAAACCCACCGGGACTTGAACCTCGACTTTCCTACTTGTAGCGCAGTGCTTTAACCACTATGCTAATAGGAATAAATAATCATGCTAATTACATCAAAGTAATTTTAAACACTATTAGAGTTATACAGCCAACCGTGCGACAATAACAAGACAGGGCATGAGGCAAATAATACCGATTTAGTTGCTGGAACTGTTATCCTAGGATATTTTATGGTAAAGACGAGCACCTTATAATATGTAGGAACGTTTTCCAGTTAAAAATCGAGAGTTAGACAAAAAAAAAAGAGAACTAATAACTGAGTGGTTTAAAATTAATAATAATAATAAACACAGTAACGTAATAATAAGAATAATAATCATAATAAACCTAGTAATACTAATGTGGCAAGCAAAGTGGTAAGGCCCATCCTAGCTATACACTGGAGAGACAGGAAATAGTAAATTTTTTTTTAATAATAAAATATGGACTCACCATCGTGGAGGAATGGGAAAAACCGCCATCTTGAGAACTATTTTTTTTTTGGGAACTTAAGCACTTTCCAAGAAATCACGCTTCCCTCACTTGCAAGAGACTGAGTGTCTATTAGAAGGTCAGATAACTGTAAAATTTCAGCCAAGGCTCTGGAATGTGTTTATTTTGGGAGGTGAAAGTTAGGTTTCTCCACATAGTAAGAACTCCAAACAAGCTACATTACTTGAATATGAACACATTTACAGGGCAATAGATATTATTATTTTTTTTACATCACGAAGCGTACTTTAAATAAAAAGAAGTGATAGAAATTAGTAACAACTAAAGACCCAAGACATTTACAGGAAATAAAAGTGGCATGTATTAGCAAATAGAGACAAGGTATTTTAGCAACAGAGAGTATGGAAGAAAAGGGGGCAGGGTAGGACACTGAGACTTAGACTAAAGAAACGAGAACTCGAACCAGAGAGGGGAAATCGCGGAAGTAGCCCAATAAACAAATGGTGAACTCAAAATACTGAGGAATGTAGATTCTAGTGTCGAAAAC